>CM060858.1:11203753-11465291 GCA_030737845.1 Acorus calamus | reverse complement strand
AACACGAATCTGAGACATTATTTACCATGAATCCGAGACATATTGAACCCTGAGTCACACATACCCCCCATTAATCGGGGACATACCCCCACATGATTTCGACATTTACTCTCCTTGATTCCGATAGATGACATGAATCTAAGAAATAATTCTCATTCAATTTCATTCCAAACTCCCCTCATGAATCTTAGACATATCCTATCTTGAATCAGTGAGTTATCCTATCATGAATTTAAGACATACTCCCCTTTAAATTGATACATGCTCCCATATGAATCTGAGACAAACCACTATTGAATCCGAGACATACACCCTCATGAATGGAAGACATGCTCCCCCCACCAATCCAACCTTGAATCGGGACATAATCCCCATTATTCATAGACATGTTCCACTCCCCCGATTAAGTGAATACATAGCTACGCATGAATCTGGGACATACTCATAAATCCATAGGAGACAAACCCCGATGAATCCGTAACAAACCAATGAATATCAGACATATCCTACCATGAATCTGCGAGGTACCCTATCGCGAATTCAAGACATACTTCTTTACAAATTCATACATACTCTCCCTTGAATCTGAGATTATACTCCTACCTGAATCCTGGACATACCGCCCATGATTCCAATAAACTCCTCATGAATTCGAGACATGTAGACCAATGAATCTGAAACATACCCCTTATGTGTTGGAGACATTCCCCCGCCCCCAATGAATCAGAGACATACTCCATGATTCTGATACTAACCATGAATCCCTGACCATATTCCCCTATAATTATGGACATACTCTCTCAATAATCCGAGACAGCGCCACCCATGAATCTTTTACAAAACTCTCATCAACCTAGACCATACTCCCCTTGAATCGGACACATACACCCCCATCAATCCAAGTCCATACAATGAATCCGAGAAATACAGTGAATCCAAAATCTACCCCTCATGAATATGAGACACACTCACCTCATAAATGCGATCATGAATATGAGACATACTCCCGATGAATTCTAGAAATAATCCTCCCATGAATCTGAGACATACATGCTTATGAATATGTGAGATACCCATGAATCTAAGACATACCATGATTCTCATACATTCGATGAATCCTTGACAATACTCACCCATGAATCCTAGAATCCCCGACTTATTCTAGTCGTACCCAACAGTGAATCTGAGACGCACCCCACTATGTTTCCGATGCATAGAGGCCCATGATTTCTAGAAAAACTCTAATGAATCCTGGACCACACACTCCTCAATTGAATCAGAGATATACTCACCTACGAGTCCAAGATCATACCATAAATGAAAGAAATGCTATGAATTCTGGACCATACCATGATTATAAATCATACATGTATTGGAGATATGCTCCGACATCAATCCGACTATGAATATGAGACATACTCCCCATTTATCCTAGAAAAAAACCCCCCTTCAATTTAAGACAAACCTCCCAATGAATCTATCACATACCCAAAAATCTAACACTTAACATGATTAAGATACATACCATGTATCCCTCAACATACTCTTACATGAATCCTAGACTACCCTATGAATCCGAGACGTACCCCTTATGAATCGGAGACGTAATCCACCATGAATCTCATGAATCCTAGACAAAACCCCATGAATCCTTGAACACCCCCCCCCCCCCCCTGAATCGCAGACAAACTCCCTATTCAATCCTAGACCATACCATTAATTTGAGAAATGCAATGAATCTGAGACCATACCATGAATTTGAGATCATACTCCCTCATGAATGGGAGACATGATCCCCCCATTAATCCGACCTTGAATCTAGTACATAACCCCATTAATCATTGACATGTTCCACTCCCCCCATTAATCAAAGACATAACTACGCATGAATCTGAGACATACTCATAAATCCATAGTAGACATATCCCGATGAATCCGTGACATACCAATGAATCTCAGACATATCCTACCATGAATCTGCGAGGTATCCTATCACGAATTTGAGACATACTTCTCTATAAATTCATACATACTCTCCCATGAATCTGAGAATATACTACCACATGAATCATGGACATACCGCCCTTGATTTTGAGAAACCGCTCATGAATTCAAGACATGCCGACCAATGAATCCGAAGCATACCCCTTATGTGTCGGAGACATACCCCCGCCCCCAATCAATCGGAGACATACTCTATGATTCTCATACTCACCATGAATCCCTGTCCATACTCCCCCAAGAATCCTTGACATACTACCTCGTTTATCCGAGCCATTGCCAGCCATGAATATTAGATAAAACTCTCATCAATCCAAAATCATACTGCCCCTTGAATCGGACACATACACCCCCATCAATCCAAGTCTACACAATGAATCCGAGAAATACCGTGAATCCAAAATCATTCTCCCTCGTGAATATGAGACACACTCACCTCATAAATACAACCATGAATATGGGACATACTCCCCATGAATTCTAGAAATAATCCCCTCATAATTCTAAGACATACCGACTTATGAATCTGTGAGATACCCATGAATCTAATACATACCATGATTCTCATACATTCTACCATGATTCCTAGACACCCCGACTTATTCGAGTCGTACCCCACCATTAATCCGTGACTTACCCGACCATGATTCCAATTCCATAGCAACCCATGAATGCTAGAAAAAACCCCCATGAATCCTAGACCACATACTCCTCAATTGAATGAGATACATGCTCCCTAATGAATCTAAGACCATACCATGAATGCGAGAAATGCTATGAATCCGAGATCGTACCATGAATCTCAGACATACTTATTCATGAATCCGAGTCATACTCCCCCTTGAGTACGAGACATTAACTTTGAAAACATTTTACCACGTGAATTTGAGACATACTTCTCATGAATCTGAAACATACCCCACATGAAACTGAAACATACCCCTCATGAATCCGGATTCATGCCGGGGTGTGTCTGAGATTCATGGGATGGTATGTTCTGGATTCATGGGGGAAGTATGGTTCTAAATTCAGGTGAGATATTTCTTGGATTCAAGATTAAGAACCCAAGTCCCCCTCTCCTTATGAATCCAAGTTATACTCCCACATAAATCCGAGACATACCCCTACATGAATCGGAGACATACTGATTTATTAATCTGACACATCCCCCATGAATCCGAGACATACAGAACCACGAATCTGAGACATATTTACCATGAATCCGAGACATATTGAACCCTGAGTCTCACACATACCCCCCATTAATCGGGGACATACCCCCACATGATTTCGACATTTACTCTCCTTGATTCCGATAGATGACATGAATCTAAGAAATAATTCTCATTCAATTTCATTCCAAACTCCCCTCATGAATCTTAGACATATCCTATCATGAATCAGCGTGTTACCCTATAAATTGATACATGCTCCATATGAATCTGAGACATACCACTAATGAATCCGAGACATACACCCTCATGAATGGGAGACATGCTTCCCCCACCAATCTGACATTGAATCTGGGACATAATCCCCATTAATCATAGACATGTTCCACTCCCCCCATTAAGCGAATACATCACTACGCATGAATCTGAGACATACTCATAAATCCATAGGAGACATACCCCGATGAATCCGTAACAAACCAATGAATATCAGACATATCCTACCATGAATCTGCGAGGTACCCTATCGCGAATTCAAGACATACTTCTTTACAAATTCATACATACTCTCCCTTAAATCTGGGATTATACTCTTACATGAATCCTGGACATACCGCCCATGATTCCAAGAAACCCTTCATGAATTCGAGACATGCAGACCAATGAATCTGAAACATACCCCTTATGTGTCAGAGACATTCCCCCGCCCCCAATGAATCAGAGACATACTCCATGATTCTGATACTAACCATGAATCCATGATTCTGATAGTAACCATGAATCCCTGACCATACTCCCCCAATAATCCTGGACATACTCTCTCTATAATCTGAGACAGCGCCACCCATGAATCTTTTATAAAACTCTCGTCAATCCTAAACCATACTCCCCCTTGAATCGGACACATACACCCCCATCAATCCAAGTCCATACAATGAATCCGAGAAATACCGTGAATCCAAAATCTACTCCCTCATGAATATGAGACACACTCACCTCATAAATGCGATCATGAATATGAGACATACTCCCCATGAATTCTAGAAATAATCCCCCCATGAATCTGAGACATACATGCCTATGAATCTGTAAGATACCCCGGAATCTAAGACATAGCATGATTTGAGACCATTCCGTGAATTTGAAATCAAACACTCATGAATTGGATATATGCTCCCCCATCATTCCGACTATGAATCTGAGCCATACTCCCCATTTATTCTAGAAATAATCCCCCTTGAATTTAAAACAAACGTCCCTATGAATCTATGACATACCCATGAATCTAAGACTCACTATGATTCAGATACAAACCATGTATCCCTCAACATACTCTTCCATGAATCTTAGAGTCCCCTATAAATCCGAGACGTACCCCACCATGATTCCGAGTCATTGCAACCCAAGTATCCTTTACAAAACCCCATGAATTCTAGAACACACGCCCCCATTTAATCGGGGACATACTCCTAGTGAATCGAAGACCATATCATGAATTCCACAAATGCTATGAATCTGAGACCATATCATGAATTCGAGGTCATGCTCATTTATGAATTGGAGATATGCTACCCCCATCAATCCGACCTTGAATCTGGGAGATAATCCGCATTAATCATAGACATGTTCCACTCCCTCCATTAATCGAAGACATACTGTGATTCTCATACATTCCACCATGAATCCTAGACTCCCCGACTTATTCGAGTCGTACCCCACCATGAATCCGAGACGTACCCCACTATGATTACAATGCATAGCAACCCATGAATGCTAGACAAAACCCCCATGAATCCTAGACCACATACTCAATTGAATCAGATACATACTCTCTAATGAATCTAAGACCATACCATGAATGCGAGAAATGCTATGAATCCGAGATCATATATGAATTAGAAATCATACACTCTCATGAATCGGAGATATTCTTCCCCCATCAATCCGACTATGAATCTGAGACATTCCCCATGAATCCTATAAATAATCCCTCTTGAATTTAAGACATGTCTCTCTATGAATCTATGACATACCCTTAAATCTAAGACTTACCGTGATTTTGATAGACACCATGAATCTATGGCATACCCCCAAAATGTGAAATATACCCATGAATCCAGGAATGCCTCCGTGAATCTAAACATTACTTCCCCATGAATCTGAGATCATACTCTCCCATTAATCCAAGACATATTCCCCATTAATCCGAGATACTTCTCTCTAGAATTCGAGACTATACCCCCGCCATGAATCAGAGATCATACTCCCCCATGATCTTGAGTTTTTCTTTCACATGAATCCAAAACACTCTCCCATGAATCCGAGACCATAACATGAAATTGAGAAATTCCATGAATTTGACGTCATACTCCCTCATTAATGCGAGACAAACTACCCCATGAATCTCAGACATACTTATTCATGAATCCGAGTCATACTCCCCCTTGAATACGAGACATTGACTTTGAAAACATATTTCCACGTGAATTTGAGATATACTTCTCATGAATCTAAAACATACCCCACATGAAACTGAAACATACCCTTCATGAATCCGGATTCATGCGGGGGTGTGTCTGAGATTCATGGGATGGTTTGTTCTGGATTCATGGGGGAAGTATGGTTTTAAATTCATGTGAGCTATTTCTCGGATTCAAGGGTAAGAACCCAAGCCCCCCTCCCCTTATGAATCCAAGAGATACTCCCACATAAATCTGAGACATACTGATCCATTAATCTGACACATCCCCTGTGAATCCGAGATATATAGAACCACGAATATGAGACATATCCACCATGAATCCGAGACACCCCCATGAATCCGCGGCATATTGAACCATGAGTCTCACACATACCCCGCATTAATCGGGGACATACCCCCACATGATTTCGACATTTACTCTCCTTGATTCCAATACATACCATGAATCTAAGACATAATTCTCCTTCAATTTCATTCCATACCCCCCTCATGAATCTCAGATATATCCTATTATGAATCTGCGAGGTACCCTATCACGAATTTGAGACATACTCCCCTATAAATTAATACATACTCCCATATGAATATGAGATTATACTCCCGATGAATCCTGGACATACCCCGATGAATCCATGACATACCAATGAATCTGAGACATATCCTACCATGAATCTGCAAGGTACCTAATCATGAATTTGAGACATACTTCTCTATAAATTCATACATACTCTCCCATGAATTTGAGATTATACTCCAACATGAATATTGGACATACCACCCATGAATCCGAGAAACCCCTCATGAATTCAAGACATGACGATCAATGAATCCGAAACATACCCCTTATGTGTCGGAGACATACCCCCGCCCCAGATGAATCAGAGACACTCCATGATTCTGATACTAACCATGAATCCCATGAATCCTAGACCACACACTCCTCCATTGAATCGGAGATATACTCTCATACGACTCCAAGACCGTACCATGAATTAAAGAAATGCTATGAATTCGAGACCATACCAAGAATTTGAAATCATACACTCATGAATTGGAGATATGCTCCCCCATCAATCTGACTATTAATCTAAGGCATACTCCCCATTTAGCCTAGAAATAATCCCCCTTTAATTTAAGACATACCTCTGTATGAATCTATGACATACCCATAAATCTAAGACTTACTATGATTCAGATACATACCATGTATCCCTCAATATACTCTTCCATGAATCCTAAACTCCCCTATGAATCCGAGACGTACCCCACCATGAGTCCGAGACATAGCAACCCATGAACCCTAGACAAAACCCCATGAATCCTTCAACACCCCCCTTGAATCGGAAACATACTCCCTATTCAATCCAAGACCACACAATTAATTCAAGATCATACTCTCTCATGAATGGGATACAGGCTCCCCCCATCAATCCGACCTTGAATCTGGGACATAATCCCCATTAATCATAGACTTGTTCCACTCCCCCCATTAATCGAAGACATACCTACTAATGAATCTCAGACGTATCCTACCACGGATATGCGAGGTACCCTATCACGGATTCATGATATACTTCTTTACAAATTCATACATACTCTCCCATGAATCTGAGACTATACACCTACATAAATCTTGGACATACCGCCCATGATTCCGAGAAACCCTTCATGAATTTGAGACACGCCGACCAATGAATCTGAAATATACCCCTTATGTCGGAGACATACCCCCGCCCCCAATGAATCAGAGACATACTCCATGATTCTGATACTAACCATGAATCTCTGACCATACCCTACCCCCCAGGAATCCTAGACATACTCTCTGAATAATCTGAGACAATGCCACTCATAAATCTTTGATAAAACTCTCATCAATCCTGAACCATAATCCCCTTTGAATCGGATACATACACCCCCATCAGTCCAGATCCATACAATGAATCCGAGAAATACCGTGAATCCAAAATCATACTCCTCATGAATATGAGACACACTCACCTCATAAATGCGATCATGAATATGAGACATGCTCCCCATGAATTGTAGAAATAATCCCCCCATGAATCTAAGACATACCTGTCTATGAATCTGTGAGATACCCATGAATTTAAGACATAGTGATATTCTCATACATTCCACCATGAATCTTAGACTCCCCGACTTATTCAACACGTACCCCACTATGATTCTGATGCATAGCAACCCATGATTCATAGACAAAACTCCCATGAATCCTAGACCACACACTCCTCCATTGAATCGGAGATATACTCCCTTACGAGTCCAAGACAATATCATGAATGAAAGAAATGCTATGAATTCGAGATCATACCATGAATTTGAAATCAAACACTCATGAATTGGAGATATGCTCCCCCATTAATCCAACTATGAATCTGAGCCATACTCCCCATTTATTCTAGAAATAATCCCCCTTGAATTTAAAACAAACCTCCCTATGAATCTATGACATACCCATGAATCTAAGACTCACTATAATTCAGATACAAACCATGTATCCCTCAACATACTCTTACATGAATCCTAGAGTCCCCTATGAATCAAAGACGTACCCATTATTATTCGGAGACGTACCCCACCAGGATTCTGAGTCATAGCAACCCTTGAATCATAGACAGAACCCCATGAATTCTAGAACACACGCTCCCATTTAATCGGGGACATACTCCTAGTGAATCGAAGACCATACCATGAATTCCACAAATGCTATGAATCTGAGACCATATCATGAATTCGAGGTCATGCTCCTTTATGAATGGGTGATATGCTACCCCCATCAATCCGACCTTGAATCTGGGACATAATCCCCATTTATCATAGACATGTTCCACTTCCTCTATTAATCGAAGACATACCTACGCATTAATCTGAGACATACTCATAAATTCATAGGAGACATACCCCTATGAATCCGTGATATACCAATGAATCTCAGACATCCTACCATGAATCTGCGAGGTATCCTATAACAAATTCAGGACATACTTCTTTACAAGTTCATGCATACTCTCCCATGAATATGAGACTATACTCCCACATGAATCCTGGACATACCGCCCATGATTATGAGAAACCCCTCATGAATTCAAAACATGCCGACCATTGAATCCGAAACTTACCCCTTATGTGTCGGAGACATACCCCGCCCCCAATGAATCAGAGACATACTCCATGATTCTGATACTGACCATGAATCCCTGACCATACTCCCCCAAGAATCCTAGACATACTCCCTCGTTAATTTGAGACATCGCCACCCATGAATCTTAGAAATAATCCCCCTTGAATTTTAGACATGCCTCCTTATGAATCTGTGACATACTCATAAATCTAAGAATTACTCATAAATCCCCCAAAATGTGAAATATACCCATGAATCCAGGACTGCCTCCGTGAATCCAAACATTACTTCCCCATGAATCTGACATCATACTCTCCCATTAATCCAAGACATATTCCCCCATGAATCCGAGATACTTCTCCCCAAAATTCAAGACCATACCCCCGCCATGAATCAGAGATCATACTCCCGCCATGATCTTGAGTTTTTCTTCCACATGAATCCAAGACATATTCTCCCATGAATCCAAGACCATACCATGAATTTGAGAAATTCCATGAATTTGACGTCGTACTCCCTCATTAATGCGAGACCAACTACCCCATGAATCTTAGACATACTTATTCATGAATCCGAGTCATACTCCCCCTTGAATACGAGACATTGACTTTGAAAACATATTCTCACGTGAATTTGAGACATACTTTTCATGAATATGAAACATACCCCCCATGAAACTGAAACATACCCCTCATGAATCCGGATTCATGTGGTGGTGTGTCAGAGATTCATGGGATGATATGTTCTGGATTCATGGGGGAAGTATGGTTTTAAATTCATGTGAGATA
Organism: Acorus calamus; assembly: GCA_030737845.1. Classification (NCBI taxonomy): domain Eukaryota; kingdom Viridiplantae; phylum Streptophyta; class Magnoliopsida; order Acorales; family Acoraceae; genus Acorus; species Acorus calamus. Next base: position 11,455,703 of record CM060858.1, on the reverse strand, counting down.
TTTCTTGGATTCAAGGTCAAGAACCCAAGCCCCCCTCCCCTTATGAATCCAAGTTATACTCCCACATAAATCTGAGACATACCCCTACATGAATCGGAGACATACTGATTTATTAATCTGACACATCCCCCAGGAATCCGAGACATACAGAACCACGAATCTGAGACATATCCACCATGAATCCAAGACACCCCCATGAATCTGTGGCATGTTGAACCATGAGTCTCACATGTACCCCCCATTAATCGGGGACATACCCCCACATGATTTCGACATTTACTCTCCTTGATTCTGATACATACCACGAATTTAAGACATAATTCTCATTCAATTTCATTCCACACTCCCTTCATGAATCTCAGACATATCCTACCATGAATCTGCAAGGTACCCTATCATGAATTTGAGACATACTAGGTTACATATCAAACTCATTCAACACAATAGACTTTCCATACACTTCTCGTCCAAATTACTTCCTGACAAAACAGAGTTGATAGGATTCCCATACTTTTCCCTTCACAACTCATTTACAAAAACAGTACATCAAAAGTTAAACCCAAACCTACAGGTCTCATACTAGATATTAGGGTCGAGTGTCACTTGATGAAAGAACTTGTCTTTCCAATGTAATATATTTGGTGTGTGAGCACAAAATGTTGGGATATTGCTTGTGAAACCGATCCTCTCCCTACTAATATTTATGATATGAGGGGATAATCAAAACATCTCTGTAAGGCATTATATATGGTAATTATTGGAATTACTATGTGCTTTCCATCTAGGATAAGTATTGATCAAATTTATCCTTCCATGTTGCTATTTATCTTGATGGTAATACAGCCAATGGAATCCTTGCTTCAGTTTAGTTATTGTAACTAAAAAGTTCTTATTGTAAAGGGACTCACATTTTTTTCTAAGAAATGGAAAGATTTTTGAGCTTTTGCAGGCATGTGGCTCAATTAAATAATGGCTTATTGGATTTTATAGAATGTGTGATACTTTTGTTTTGACCATGAGAAAGTTGAAGGCCAGCATCAAATTTTTTGTGTATGCTATTTATTTTGGCTATTGACTTGTCTATTTCTCATTTTAACCATGCTTATGGAGTTTTTTTTTTAATCAAACACTATATGTTTAGGGTCATGCTGCATCGGTGTTGAAGATACAGAAGGTGTTCGACCTTACAAAAGCCTCTCATTGTTGTGTTCATCAATGAGAGGCCCCATGATGCCCGACAAGGGCGTCACCAACATAGTCGGCTCTGAGATTAGTGAATTTAGATCAAGCTTTAGGCCTACTTATAAAATGGGGCTCCAATGCATTTACATTAAAAAAACATTTTCTACAAGGTTAAAACAAAAATGTTCAATTAAAAATGAAGAATAACAAATTTAAAAATATTATGTTTCAAAAAAATAAAACAACAAAAAATTAAAGCAAAAATTGGAAATCTAAACCATATTCAAAGAGGAACACTTTTTTTTCTTATCAGAAAAAGAATAGAAGAACCATAAATCAAGGGATTTGTTGTTAAAGAAATCCTATAAAATAGGAAAAAAATATAGACAAGATTTTAAAAAAAATTAAAAAAAGAGTAGATGAATAGATTTGTTTAAATTTTAAAAAATTAAGTTTATATCAAAATCCTTAATAATAATGAAAAAAATATATCTCAGATTTTGGGTTCCGTTTTGAGGAGGGGGGGGGGGGCCTCGGCAGTTGCCTTGGTGGTCTCTGCCCAGAGCCAGGTTTGGTTACCAACACTATTTAGGGTTTTGTTGATGCTTTATTTTATACATATGGGTGGTGGTTGGTGTTTTTTTTTAGAAGACTCCGTTTTTGTGAGACTTTGTAAATAGTGGTATATTAACACTTGGTTTGTATCTCGATGGTTTGTCAATTACACCTGTTTGATAGCTAAATAGAGATGAAATAACAACAGAATATTAGAATAAGAAGAAAAAAAAAACTATTTTAAGGGTGAATAAATATGGTACTGAGAGAATGATGTGGTATTGATAATCCGAATCTTTCTTATACACTTCGTTGCAATGAACTTGGCATTGATGGAGTTACTGTATCATTACAGTAGAGATACTGTAGGGTTTGTCTCCCTCATTTTGCTGGCTGAACTACATTTATTAGTCCTTACCAAACTAACCATTTGGGGGGGGGGGGGGGGGGGGTATCATATAAAAAATTATTTAAATTTTCTGAGACACCAAAGATATCATTTTTATTTAGAAAGTGCCAAAAATGTCTTTATGAAGATAATTATCATGAAAAACATTTTACTAGATGACAGACATTAGATTTGAACTTTGTTTTTCAGAAAATTTAACTTGTCGAGATACTTTCCAACTAGTCATGAAAAAAAACTATGAATCAAGCTATATGTGTGATCAGTTTCATGTGTTTTGAGGGACTTACAAATATTGCTTTACTTTGAACAAGAGAGAGAAACATTTATACATTATACAACAGATTCTAATGAGACTCACAAAGAGGAAAAACAGTATAGATTTCAATACATTATGCATGCATTCCTCGCAACTGACATACAAATTAGTAAGACGGGTACATACCATGCTGCATTTGCTCTGATTCATATAAAGGTGATAAAACTGATTAGAGGTTTGAGATATGAAAAGAAGAAATATTTATTCTCAAATTTAGTGTATTAACCATATGTTACCTGGGTAGAAAGCATCAGATTGATCTTGATACAATACTAGTTGTGAGGCACCTCCTAGTGCCGAACTGCATAGCTGTATCCATGATCCATTTCCAGTCTGAATTACTGAATTCCATTATCATCTGAGATATGGAACACCCTTTCTGCACAATGGATTCCTTCCATGAGATCCAGTTGTGATTTATGCCATACACAGTGTGTGGAGCTGTTTAGGAAGATCATGCTGCAACAGTTTCACTTGGACTTGCTTGAAGAATCCAAAGTGTTGACTGGAAGGTTAGTTTAAAATAAAGAGTTTTAAGTCAATGAAACTCATTGAAGTATCTTTCTATAACCGAAGTTGATTGGTGACAGAGACAGCTGGTTTGTATATAAAAAAAAAATTGTTGTGCATGTTGTCTTTAATTATGTGGTCTTAGGAGGCAAAGTGCCATGAGATACTTGAAATTTCATAGGCAGTGATTCTTATGTTTAGGTGTCTGGATGTCTTGAATAATGCTAACTTGGATAGGCTTTTTGTTTTCAATATTTTATTTACATACACTTTTATATTATTAAAAATCAGTAGTTGGAGTACAATCAAATTAAAACAGCTTAGGGACAATTCTTGCCTGTAGAAGTACAATCAATCACTGGTCAGATTCAATATAAGAAGATGAGATAATCTTTTGCCATTACAAATGAACAAGTGTTTTGAGTTAAAAAAACAAATGAATGCAGGCATTAGCATAACACAAGCCTAGAAATTATAAAACTCATATATACTGTATGCAAAAGATGTATAGATGCAAGTTGATAGAAGACTTGACTTTTAATCTAGAAGACAGAACCTGATAAAAACAGAAGATTTAGATAAAGAAAAGGGCATTTTGTAATTGTTCAGTACCATTCAACTGAGCCTTTTTGGACAGTTTGTGATATGCAGCACCGATTAAGAATTATGTTGTATCTGCAGAGTCCTATGTCAAAATGGAATAATGAAGGTAAAGCTTTTTGACAAAATGTAGACATCAATTGTAGAACTCTGATGTTAATAAGTAAAAGTGTGTTCCCACATATAACGGTGGCCTGATCGGCCTAAAGTTGATGTTTTGCAAATGTAGAATTCATATTGTTCTTATTTGGAATTGCAGGTCTATTTTTATTTGGACTACTTTTGATTTAATTTTTTGTGCGGTTAATTTTCTGAATATTGCTGAATATTGTTGAATATTTTGTGTGGCTTCATGTTTTTTGAATATTATGAATATTGTTGTATTTCTTTTTATCCCTTGAATATTCATGAGTCTCCTTATTTGCTTATCTATATTCATGATTGGTTGGAGCTCATTAAATAGTAGTTTTGGTTGAATTGCAGGAATTCCATGGTCCACCTGAACACACAGTTCAGGTTGGTTTGCCCTTATATTTTTAATAGGTTTTTTCAATAAAATATCCTCTATGATGAAGAAAAAGACGATTTTTTATGCTGCTATGAATACTTTCTTACTTCTAATTGATATTAGTTATTCCCAAACCATGATATGAGTCTATATATGACACTGATGCCATAAGTCTAGATTGAAATTAGAGGTGCTGGGAGTCTTGATCTCAAGTAGCTGTGGTTCGAAGTCTAGTACTTGGTGTTTAGTTTATCTTATTATCTAAATCGGTGTTATTTTCCTTTGTTATGCATGCTAGTTGTTGGACTTATGTAGTGCTCTGAAGGGATAGTTGGATGTCGAACTTGTCTTGTCCTTGCATGTGATCTTTTTAAATACATGTCTAACGAAGTTCATACTCAAACAAATTAAATGCATACATTTTTATATTTTTCTCTTGCACCTTAAAGTCCTCATCTTTTTATTCTCAAATACCATATGTATATATATTTACTGAAGAGATGAAGTACACAGTTTATGTTTCTGGGGTTTTGATATTTACACTGAAAACATGGACAAGGGGGATTTGAAGTGGGTTCTTTTTTTATTTATTTGTCCAATACATCTAGGCTGACAAATGCAGAGATCTAGAGGCATTTATCTGGTTATTTACATTGAATTTTAAACCTGTATGATCTGGAATTTATAAATGCATTTGATGATGTTGTTTCACATGGTTTAGAGAATTCATACCAGGGACATCCCACATAAAATGATGGCTTATACTAATTGAGGATGTGGATGATTATTTCTTCTTCAAGATTCAATTATGTGAAATGAACTTTTCTCCACTTCAAATGGGATTCTCAGGTTGATATGCAACCTAATGATTAGGCAACGTCTTTGCCAGTGAATGAGCCGTACGATCTTTATTTTTTATTCTTTAAATGCTATTATTATTTTGTCAGTTGAACACTTGACTATTATTCAGTTACCTAGATGCATCACCTGCGAATCATATAGTTATGTCTTCAATTCCATTTTTTTTTTTTTAATATTTTGCAGAATTTTGTGTTTTCTTTTTGCTGCAAATAGGTGTTAATGAAAGTTCAACATGAAAATTTAGTCCCTTTCATTAGGTAATGCAACGATGGTGTTAAGATGACTTTAATCTACAAGTATATGTTTGGAGCAAAGTTTTCCATCGCAAAAGATACAATTTATACAATAAAAGATATGCTTTTGCGATAGTTTATTTGTGACGGTAGAAAAACCGCTATAAAATGTATTTGCAAGGGTTAAAAACCACCGCAAATACCCAAAATACCTTTTGCAATGGCGTTTGAAACAACGGAACACAAACCAGTTTTGGTGCATTTTTGCGACGAATTTGACCCATCGCAAATACCCATTTTTCTTGTAGTGTAAATTTGTGTTATTTCACCTTATGTCACTGGTGTAAAGAGGGTTTATATTACAATTATTTTCACATTTTATAAACAAATGAGTTCTTCACATGTTAAATCATTTTTTGATTTTATATTAATTTTTTGTTCACTAATTATAAAGAATAAATAAAAATACATTCGAAAGAAATGTTGATTTTCGTGCGGGCATTGATTTTTATGAAGTTCTAATTGTGTATAATAACATATTTCAGAAAAAAAAAAATCTGAGCCTCACATTTTAGCTCTGTTTGAAAATACATATTGAAAAATAGCTTTTGGAATAAAGTAGTTTTTTAAGATGATTTTAGATCTTTACTTTTATTGAGATTTTTTTTTAATTCAGAATCATGTTATTTGTTAGTGACAGAAGCTGTTTTTCAATATTTGAAAACAGGTTATGTTTGACAAAGAAAACTGTTTTTCAATATTACCTTATTTTCAAAAAACCGATTCGGACCAAAAAGGTTTGTTTTTTAGCGTTTCAAAACACAGATTTTGAGGCAAAAATTAAAAGAATCTATGTGTGGATTCTTCATTAAGCTGTCCTGTTTGGCTGCGCGATTTGAGCTTTTCAGCTTTTTGAAAAGTAGAATGTCATAAACGTGTAACCAAACGGGCCTAATCTAATAACCTTCTTCATTCATCTGAGCCGTTCATTTCAAATCAGATCCAATCAGATATTTCGAAATTAATGCAAGGTGAGTCATTATGTATTGTTATATGAACAGATATCTCTCTTTTGCTATTTTCAATCAATATATTGGACATTATTTAAAAGATGGGATCTCACACATTTTATAGATTTTTACATATTTTTGTAGATGTTTATAAACTTTTATAGATTTTTACATAAGGGTCCCGGAAGAGTCTAAGGCTTAAAAGCCCGGCACGGGCCCATAGGGCCAAAACCTAGCCTAGGCCCATTCGTGGCACGGCCCGGCCCATTTTCAAGGCGGGCTGGGCTCGGACCTGATTCTGGGCCCGGGCCTGGCCCGTAGGTCCATGGGGAACAATCCAACAAATGAGTTGTAAGTTTTATTTGAATTGTTATTGAATTATACAAATTATTAACATTTATGTAGGTGTCAATCTAGTTAGGTATATGTAGTTATTTAGTTTTTTAAGTAATTAATTTATTTAAAATTTTTATTTTTGAAAACTCAATAGATATAAGTATTTTTTTCAACATTATTTTTAATTTTGTGTTATTTTAACATTATATATAAATAGACAACTTAAATATAAGAAATCAAAAGAAATAAAATGTTTAAAATTTTGTCATGTAAACCCGCCTGTGAGCCTGGCCCGTCAGACCCAGGCCTGTGGGCAGGGCTTGGGCCCACTTGTTTGACCGCAGGCCAGGCCGGCCCATTGTTGACCCTTACACATATGGACTTTCACATACTTTATGTAGATTTTTGCATACTTTTACATATTTTCACATATAGACTTTCACATATTTTTGTAGATTTTCAAGTACCATTGCAAACTTTTACGTACTTTTACAGACATTCACATATGAATTTTGATTGACTTTTATAAACTTGTTTTTTAAAATTTAAAATAATAAATTCAAACACAAATTTATCAAATATACATAACGTGAGAATATTATGAGAAAATGTCATTCAAATATATAATGTCCATTTTATATACCCCTAAATATTATAAAAACATATATAGTCATATATATTGTGTAGAAATATAAGCATTCAAATCAAACCATATATTATGAAATTATTATAATCAACTAAGTAATAAATTAAATATATATTTTTCAAAGTAATTATGCATAATAATAATAATTATTATATATATATAGATATCATGAATAGTAATAAACATAATTTATTGCAATTCAAGCAATCCATTATTCATCATATATACGAGATAATATCAATAATTCATACATATGCCCAATAAAAAAACCCTCAATGAATGTGTATATGCATGATAACACTTGAAAAAACCAATCTTTCAAAAATAATAGATCTAAACCCTAAAAAAAAATCATCATTCAGAAACTTCATCGGGATTTCCTGGGAATCAAAAAACACAAATTCCTCAACAATAACAACAACAGAACAATGAAAATGAATATTGTTATCCACGAATGAGCGACATAAACAGAATAGTATGAAAGAATTTCTTTTTATATAATAATGGCAGACCCCTTAACGGGGCGGTCGAGACACACCCTCTCCTAAGGAGAGGTTGGGGGTTCAATTCTTACTAAGCAAAAAAAACAACACAACAATGTCTCGCCCAAAAAAAACAAACTAAAAAAAAGCCTTAATAACCTAAAAACCAAAAAAAAACCATTAAAAAAATATTTTTTTATAAATCAAACTGCACAATCAATTGTTGAATATATATTTTACTTTCTTATTAAATATTAAAACATTCATATTTTCTTTAATAGCTCATTGGATCCAATAATAAAGTAAAATATATATTATTTGGTTGTGAGTTCCATTTTATATGTCGTCAGTTTTGATTGTCTAGTATTTTTTTGTCCATAAAATTCATAATCGACTACACGAGGTGGTCCTCCGCCGAGACCCTCACCCCTCCTCCACCCCACGCGGTGGAGCCACCGCCGCCTCCGATCAACCACCACCATCACTACCACCTCCCCCCTCCGCCCTACGCCGCCTACCAACACCATTTCTACCATCCCCACCCAGTCCCCTTCCCTCTTCCGCCCAAACCCCTTTCGCAGCAGCGGTTCTGGCCGCCGGTGTTGGAGCCTTACGTGCCTCCACCGAACCCTTACTCGCTGTACGGGGCATACGGTGCACTCCCGGCGCCGGTGACGCACGAATGCCGGCACGACTGCGGGCTTGAGTGGCCTTTCTTTCTCTCTATATGTATGTACATGTATTTTTTGAATTTTTGTTTTTGTTTATTTTTGTGATGTTTATGGGATGACAAATGTGGGTTTAAGAAGATATTTGGGAAAGACAACAAAATTGATTGTTTTAAAATGTGGGTTTTGAGGCCTTGGATGCTAGTTTATGACTGATAGATTTGGGTTGAAGAAAATATTGGGCAATACTGAAGGGGGGAAAATACCAGTTATTTATTCCAAAATGTGGGGTTTTAGGCCTCATATGCTTATTTAAAAGCAACCAAGAGTCAAATGTGCTATACCAGTTGGAAATAAATTTTGCATTTGAATGTAGGGAATACAATGTTTCTAGAAAATTTAGTTACAAAATGCACCCTGAGAGGCAACAATTCCTATGACACTTCGGGTCCGTTTGGTTCCGCGTTGGGCGGATTCCGCTTTTTCAAAAAGCGGATTCCGCCCAAACGCGCAATCAAACGGGTCGGATTCCTGCGGAATCAAAAGCTGGATTCCTTTTATTTTTTCTCTCGAAATCCGTGTTTTTAAAATCTCAAAAAGAACGATTTTTTGTCGGAATCGATTTTTTAAATTGAAAAACAACTTTTTCTACCAAACATTAAATTCCTTCCAAATATTGATTCCTGAATTAAAAAAAAACATCCAAAAAAGTCAAAGGTCTAAAATCATCTTAAAAAGCAGCTTTATTCCAAAATCTACTTTTCAATCTGTGTTTCCAAATGGAGCCTTCATAATAATGATGGTGAAGATAGGTGCTCAACTAATCAAGAGCTCATTTGGGTGCATGATATCAATTTGCATATAGAATGATTATACCACGATGGATTATTATTATTGTGCTCCTATGTCCTTCTAATTGTGGTTTCTTGTATCATGTGTTAATGAAATTCTTTTAATGAACTTATCGGGGGGGAAAAAAAATTCTGTTTGTAATGACAGATATGGTAAACGTTTTTCTTACCTGCAACAGATTGGTACCTTCATCAAATCCTAAATAATGACCAGATGTTGGTGCTTGGTCTGCATATATTTACTGAAAATAATTTGCCTGTTAGAATATGATGAAATTGATGTACTTATCAATTCCTCTTAGGAGGAATGAGGCGTTAATTGTCAAAGTATATGGTTTCAATAATGATTTTTTTAAATAAAAGTAGACAATGCTACCACAGATTTATGTATATAAAAAAGGTGGGTTACAAAATCTGAAATGGGGGTGGGAAGAATAGAGAAAAGTCAAAAGAAAAAAAAAGTGAAAAGGGATGCAAATTCATTCCCTTCAACATGAAGGGAGGGGAGAAGGAACACATATTACTTAAGCGCTGCATTCTATAAGACATAAGGCTATTTAAAAATACAAGAAGTCAAGAACAGAGTGGCAAAGATATTTTTGGTAAGATGTGCCACAATGACGTTTGTATTGCAAAAAGAAACAGATTATCAGTTCACTTGAGCTGATCAGTAAACCCTTCTTTGTATACACCTAAAACCAGGAGATAATAGAGATGAGAATTACCTGATCTAGGTCCTGCGCAACAATGGTGTTTCCTAAAGCAGAGAAAAAGGCCAACTTCAGCCTTTCATCATCGACCCTTACAAGATCAAAAAGCCGAGGAACCCCTTCTGGAGTATTTACCTTCTCTTTCATCTTACATAAAAGATCAAATTGTTTCTCCTGCATGTAGAACATGACTCAGTGTAGGAGATTTACATGCCATAACCTATTTACATGGCACTAAAGGCAGTCCCAAGGTTAGACTATATTGCATACAAAGTTAATACCCTTATATAAATCTAATATCAACCCAGGTTTACAATTAATGTAGAACTGACACTCAGATCATTTTGTTGATGTGAGTAAATATTAGGCCCAATTCTTCAAAGAGGTGCTTTTGACAGGTTACAGCGTTTTTTGTATACAGTACTAGATGTGTTCCTCAGAGATAAATTTATCATAATTAATCATCGATAAATTTATCATAATTAATCATCGACTCTCCCATCTAATCTCAGAATGAGTGCTTCATAATCTTCAGCTTGCACATAGACTATCTCGTGCATCTAAGAATATGCATGCTACTGCGTTAAAACAAAAAATCCAGCCAAGTGTGTGATCAACCACTAGTGTGCCATCATTTTTTGTGAGACCCAGAGAAATTTACAAAGTTGAGTATAACTACCAAGACATAGAGTGATTTAACGACGAATAATGTATACCAATATCATGAATGTTGCAACACCAAGATTCTTCTTTCAAAGTAACTCAACACATGCTTGGGCCGCAGCAGTTGTTTGTGCCACAATATAATCTAGTCCTGGACATGCTGTTGATATGGAAACATCATGTTTTGCTGCAGATGGAAATTTGTTAGAAGATATAGTCAGAACAAAGAGAAAAGAAAAGAACAATATAATCTTACAGTTATAGAATAGCACAAACCAGGTGATTAACATTGATTTCTGATAAATTCACTAGTCTACTTGGACCTCCCAAGTAGAAAGTAGATACATTTTTTTTAAAGGAATAATTAGATACATTTTTAATCTTCATAAATAAAGCTGCTAAACCATTTAGTCCTTTACAAGCAAGATGGTATCAGACAGAAGATGAGACATGGATAGCAGGAGCAGTAAAAATTGGGATGGCAAGCATCCATACTGGCAAGCAGTTGAACAAACATTCTCAAATGCATCAATTAGAATAACTCATCAGATCCCCTGCATCAAATGTATCTGTCCAGACAGAATCAGTGTATCTAAATCATCAGTTTTGTACTCGTTTGGGCCAACCCTATATTATAGTAGAACCATTCACTTGTATAGAAAAGTTTGGGGCAGTTCTTCATTATCCGTTTAATAAATATACACTGATGCCCTCATGCTAAATCATAAAATATGCATCATATATATTATCACTTTGAAATAGTTTCAGATGGGAGAAAAGGATAAGTATAACGAAACATTTCACACTTAAAACTAGCAGCATTAGAATGGTAAGAATATTTTCAAATTTTCCTTATAAATTCATAGGATCTAATAAAGATGAGAGAATCTACCTTTTCTTTTGAAAGATTTCTTTCATTGCACGCTCAATCAATTGTTTCTCCCATGGCTCTAACTCTGCACAGACCTGTGCCAGCTCACTGCGATGTCTCTCTGTTTCATCTGCATTTGACACACTTCAAAACAAGATTTTAACAGATCAGTAAGCAATTAACAGAGAGAAAAAAGTCTTTTGCTTTTAAGGAAGCTATTTTTGTTGGGTGCAACATTAAAAACATATTCAAACCGCATGGGATCAGCCTTATTCAAGCAAATTATGTACAAATTAGACAAGTGCCTCCCAAGATAATGATGATATTTTTTTCTACCGCAACAATCAACCTGACATCAACTTTTCCATGGAATTTTGGCAAGAATTAACTTCACCTTGGCAGAATATAATTTTCAAATGAATCTAGCTATAGATACAACTGTAACAATTTATATCTAAAGTTTATCAATGTGACGAGAAGCAAAAACTTCACAAGTAGAGGTGTAGGTACTCGAACGATCATTTATGTAATAACGAATTATCTCGAAATGGAACAACCCTGGTGAAAACAAAATCACTTCCCTCCACAGCTTCATACATCCCATCATCCTAAACCCAGAAAGAATATATATATATATATATATATATATATATATACACGCGAGTAATAATATGCGGGACGTGCGGTCGTGCGGGAACGACGTCGTTCGTCCGATCGCGGGTCCATCGCATCCAACGGTCGAGATGAATCGCCCCCGACCGTCCGATGCGATGGACCCGTGATGGACCCGTGATCGACGGCCCGTGGTCGTTCGCGCACGACCGCACGTCCCGCACCGTATCATTTCCCTATATATATATATGAAAATTATTGCGTGCGGCGAACGGCAGGTGCGGCCGCGACGTGGGCCGTTCGATCGCGGGTCCGCGGCCGCGACGTGGGCCGTTCGATCGCGGGTCCATCGCATCCAACGGTTGACGTGAATCGCACCCGACCGTCCGATGCGATGGACCCGTGATCGACGGCCCACGATCGACGCCACACCTGCCGTTCGCCGCAGGTAATCGGCCCCCTATATATATATATATATAGGGACGTGATTGCGTACGGCGAACGGCGGGTGCGGCAGCGATCACGGGCCGTCGATCACGGGTCTATCGCATCGGACGGTCGGAGGTGATTCATCTCGACCGTTGGATGCGATGGACCCGCGATCGAACGGCCCACGTCGTGGCCGCACCTGCCGTTCGCCGCACGCAATCATTTATGTATATATATATATATATATATATATATATAGGGAGCCGATTCAGTGCGGGAATGCGGTCGTGCGGGAAGCGATCACGGGCCGTCGATCACGGGTCCATCGCATCGGACGGTCGGGTGCGATTCATCTCGACCGTTGGATGCGATGAACCCGCGATCGAACGATCGACGTCGTTTCTCGCATTCCCGCAGTGAATCGCTCGTGTGTGTGTGTGTGTATATATATATATATATATATATATATATATATATAGGGAGCTGATTAGGTGCGGATTACGGTCGGTGCGGTGCGCGATCACGGGCCGTCGATCACGGGTCCATCGCATCGGACGGTCGGGTGCGATTCACGTCGACCGTTGGATGCGATGGACCCGCGATCGGACGATCCACGTCGTAAACCGCACCGACCGCATACCGCACGTAATCGCGACCATATATATATATATATTTTCATATCTTCCATTCTATATGTACTTTCTAGTTGTCCATAGTCTCATAATTATCTTCGAGGACAAAGACCTCTTCTCCTGTAAAAAAAAAAAAATCCTAGCTACACCCATGCGGCCTAAGTGCATCTATATTTTTAATAAATGGCCTATACAATTCATTTATATTATATATATATACACACTGTTTTTAAAAAAGAATATATGATTCATTGGAATTATATATTTAGTCTTCCTATCAACATTTAATGCATTTGATAATTTTATTATTTTTTATTGCTGGGCTTACATGAGTGTTTTGACTACCCGTTCTCCTTATACCTTAACATCCTCTCAGTCCAGAATTCTCTACATGTGGAGTCCAAGGGGCTCCACTCATGGCCGACTAATCTGAGATAAGTAGTAAGAAGTTCACAGATATTCACCAAGTTTGAAAACTCGTTTAAATAGTTTTTGAAGGTTCTGTTTTTATTTGAATCATGCTTATTTTCAAACGCCTTTAATGATTCCAATTTTTAGAAAAAAACAATATATAAATTTTAGTTACGAGCTGAAAAATTGTTTTCAAAAGCTGTTTTTAAGGTATCATCGTCGCGTGTGCGCATCAAATGTTTGATCGATCACATCACAAGACGATCTTGTATGACATTGATGTCCCGAACTCCTCGAATCCAGACATGACGTTCCCGAATTGCTGCAGAAGAACATAAAGATCCTTCTTTTCAGGCATGAATTATATATTTCACAGCTGAAATTGGTAAGATTTGGGTTCATTTTGGGATGGATTGATGGAATTCTTTTTGTTGTTGTTATTCTTGGATGCAATGGTGAGTATGGCACCACCCCTACCTTCACTGCAACCCAAGCGAATCTGCTGAGGTTCAACTGGACCATACAATTTGTAACCCTCTGGAGGTAAGATCAGATTTGAACAGTCTTTTGAGATTCTGCTTTTTAGGTTATACTAGATCCATTAAAAAATTAAAAAAAAAACCCATACTAGTTGCTGTGTACATTCACAGCAAGAATAACCTACATTTGCAAGCACACAACATTTTAGATGATGTATTCATAAAAACAATGGAAAATGCCTCAAATTTATCCTTCTTAGAGTGGAAGTTCATGTTATTCCATTTATAAATGAGAATTAAATAATTATTTTAAAATTTTATGGGTATCTTAATGATCTCAAGAACCATTGAATGCCGCCGCCTAGTGGACCTTTTGGAGAGCCAAGATGCTGCTGAAAGTAAAGTTTTTCATGTGGCTGATGAGTCACGAGCGATTGATCACTAAAAGCTACAAGGCAAAGTGGAGGCCACAGGAGAGTACCGACCGCTCTCTGTCCATTGGCACCAAAGAAACACTTTCACACCTTATTCAGTTCTTGCCCAGCGACGAAGGGGATATGAGAACGTATGGAGCGGATCACGGGACGTCATCTTACTTTTATTTCGATACAGGACCTTTGGGAGATGGCAAAACGAATGAAAAAGAAAGACGATAAAAGCACAGTGGACACCATTCTCCTTTCCATCATCCCCGCATGCGCTTGGGCCATTCGGAGGAGAGCAAGATGTGAGATGATCTTCAGAGGCTCGAGGTTCTATTTTGAAAACATGTGGGAGATGACTCGTCAGTCGGTCATAGAGTGGGGAACATGATTTTAAGGGGGGCTAGTCAGATCACTCTGGAGGAAGAACGTTTCCACATTATGGGCTAGTGTTAAGTGCCTAAGGGTAAAAAAGGTGATATGTAGAAACCTTTTCTATATTATCTTTGTTGGGCCATAAGTGAGTCCACTGCTCCTTGAAAAAAATGCGCTCTATTTTTATGTTTTTTCCCTATTTTTCCTTACCACCATTCAAACTGTACCTATTTTGAAATCTTTGAAATAGATACATGCCTATAGTTCAGCTCAAAAAAATAGAACTATTGAATGAAATTTCGAACATTTGAAAATGAACATGTTAAAAGAACCTGAATAATTGTATGCTCTGGGTATTAATTTCTCAACAAATTTACCATGCTATCCCCAGTCTTAATAGGCGTCCACTCTGGGTATTTCTTCATTGCAACACTTTATAGATAGTATAGTACATAGATGAGTAAGAACAAAACAGAATGGTCCAGTTCTATAAGAAATTCTATTGAAATTTGTAACATTGAAAAGAAAAGGAAAAAAAAGTTTCCTTTGTCCCACAAATAATTTGCAACAAAAATCCAAATATGAAAAATAAGATTTCCTCAACCACCCACCCCACCAGTGTGTCCCCCTCTCGCACCATCTGCTCACGCCCACCCTTCAAAGGGTAGGGACTGGACGAGGACTGATGGATGGGTCCGTCGGTGCGTCCCCCGATCGCACCATCCGCGCCCTTCAGAGGGGGGGAGGGACTGGACCTGGGTTGGCTCACGGGCTGGGCTGGTTCGGGCTTTGGTGGATTGATGGGCTTGGCTTGCGTCGTGGGCTGCATGGGCCCGTGATCTGGGCTCTTCCGGGTTGTTTTGGGAGTCGGATCGGGGTTTGCTGGCTGCGAAGGTCCGCCGTCGAATTCTCGTTTCTTTCGAAAACAGAACAACTCCAAACACATGTTCTATATTCTCAAACTCTCTTCTCTCTCTCTCTCTCTCTCTCTCTCTCTCTGTGTCTGGTTTTGTGCTTTTGGTGAAGAAGCTGAATCTCACGTTTTCATGAGCAGAATTGCGTGGGAGGTGCGGGTAGGCAACGCACGATGAGAATAGCTTTTCATTTTTTAAGTATGTAATATAATAATGTCTCTAGACTTCTTAAAGCATAGTGTGGGTATTACGAATCTGAAAAAAAAAAAAAGAGTAGATGTTGCTACTAGTACTTTTATAAAATGAAAATAAGACGTAGGTTTATATTATGAATAGTTTAAAAAATGATCAATTTTGGGTCACAGATTGTAGTCATGTGATTAAGATATGAATAATTTATTGTATGGTTTCGTACTAAAAAAAAGCTTAATCCTAATCGTAATGGTTTTCACATTAGATATACAAGTTTTTATTTATATGTATTTCTTGTACTAATAATCAAAATAAATCTAGTGAACAATTTAATTATTTCTATATATTTTTTTATCGTGTAGATATGATTTAGAATTATAGTATCAAATAGAACTTGAATATTTGATGCACACAATGTACTCTTGAGACAATGATTTTGTTTGAATGGATTACTCTTTAAGTTGCTTGTTTAAAGATAAAAGCTGATTGTTTTTTGTTACTAAACACAACCTTAGTATAAAATTATTGTTTTTTAAAAAATACAGAAAATGTGCTTTCGAAAAATTAAAATCTACTTAAACTATTTTATTCAAAATCTTATTTTTAAATGTGAGATTTGAAATGAGCCATAAAAAAAGATACCAATAATAATATAATAATATGATTAATTGATGGATAAGCTTACTGTTCTGCTTTTGGAATCGAATAAAACAAAGAGAAATTATTAGAGAGAGGTTGCAAAAGATTGGGGAACGCATGCAGGGTTGACGTGATTCAGTCGGACTGCAATGCCTCCACCACCCTACAATAACAAATTAACAATTCACCCATTTTTGTACTGAACCTATTCCCTGTTTGGATGGAAGAATATGAGAGGAATAAAGAGATATAGAGGAGAATAACATAAAAAGAATTGTTTGTTTGTAATAAACAAGATAATATATCTGTGTTAGAATAAGTGAGAATAAGCTGATACTGATATTTCACGTCTTCACTGAAATTATGTTATTTTACTCATTCTATTTCAAATGTATAAAAAGGGTGTCCACATATCAAATTAATTTTTCATCTTTATAAATCATTATTCACATCTTACTCATTTTTATTTACAACTTATTAATTATATATCAACAAAACAACAAAAGCGTTATTGTTACATTTTTTAATTAGAATAATTAAAAATGATTTATTCTATCTAATTGGAAGAGTTATTTATGAATAAATTATGTTACTATCCAAATAAGAGTAAATATTTGTAGTAATCTCTTGAACACATAAATAATTTCACTTGTTAATGTAATAATTTTATATATACAAACACAATCATAGACCGGGCCTTTATGTTGTCTATGATGGGTCAGACAACAAAATATTGTTATATATATATGAAGAATAAGATTTCCTCAACCACCCATGACCCACCCCACCTACCCAGATCATACCCCGTGAAGAGCAAAAACAGACAAAAGGAAATTCATGTTTAGCCTCCCCAACATCCACCCTATACATTTTATTTTTAAAAACTCCACTTAAAAACAGCATTTGAAACTAGCTTTTCAGACAACATACTTTTATCATAATCCTGAAACGCTGTTTTTTAATAATTAAAAACTGTTTTTATCTTTCTTCAAAGTATGAATCCTGCAAAGCTAGAATCTTCAAAATCTGCCCAAACATGTTTACAATTCACAAATTAACATGTTTACAATTCACAAATTAACAGCATGATCGATCAGTTACCCAGTAGAAGCCAAACAGACAGTGACCCACCATTGAATCAGAACAAAGTCACTGAATAAGCATGACCTGGTGTAACAGTGTGGAATGAGCCAGGAATCCAAGGCACAATGTGGACTCATTCCAAAAGAGATCTCATATGACTATATATGATCATGCGCTTTCGACAAAGATGGGGACCATTTATCATCTAACAAAAAAAAAAAGTTTTCTTGACCTCATCATTCCATAATGGTAGAATAACAATCACAGAAATAAAAGAGTATAGAAGTTAGTGGCACAAGGAGAAAACCTTATCATTATCACCAGCAGTACCAACACCACCATATATGTAGAAGCTGCAGCATCAACTACTCATCCTTCATTTCTTCAACCAACTGATCCACTTCTGCAGCTAAAAAGAAGATGGCAGGATCAGCTCCAGTTGAGGTTGGCGCTCGAGGAACTATCGGTTCACTTGTATCACAGGAGATTGAGTATTTCAAAAAATTCGAAGTCGATCGTCGTGACACACCCCACCTTCAGAAACCAAAGCTGGAGATCGCAGACATAGCTTCCAAAGGCGAACTACCGAAATCCAAATCCAAGTTAGTGAGCCCGAGAAAGAAAAAGAAGGCTATTGGAAGCACAGCGGGAGGTGGAAAACTTCCCAACATCTGTGCTGTTGTGGAGGTGGCTGAAACTCGGCTGGATATGATGGTGAGTGTTGGCTACCGGAACCTAAAGACGGATGCAAAGAGACTGCCTCGAGATTAGGATACCGAGTCAGAGAGCTTGGAGAAGCCGAGTTTCTTGAATCTGCTGCTCATAGGGTTGCTGCACTTCAGATCTACGACCTCAACGATGTAAGATCCCTTCTTCTCAAGCTTCTCTTTATTAGGAGTACAATCTACAGCCGTTATGCCGTCACAGCGTAGAATCGGGGCTCGGTGGAAATTCTTTCGGGGAGTTTGCCTCATTTTTGGGGTAACTTCATGGATTCTGTGAATAGGTGTACCATTGCTTGTGCTAGCGTCGTTGTTCCATGTTTTTGAAGCACCAATGGAGCTTCTCGGACTATCGTTTCCATTGCTGGTGCTGGCTTCATTGGATGAGCTCTTCTTTGGGTGTGGTTTCTTAGGAACAAAACCTCCACAAGGGATGGAGACTGGCATCGTTTGCAACTTCCTACGCTGGGAGGATGTTGAAGCTCGTGGTGAGTCAATTGTGGTTTCCATTTCTTTCGTCATTAGAGAACCAATTGTTCCCGTGGTTCCCACCTTAATAGAACCTCCTCCACCTTTAATGGCTTCAAGTGATGGAAGCGTCGTCTTCTCAAGTGCCGGGTTTCTTGTAAAGGGATTTAGCTTCTTGTCTAATGCATAGTTATCAACTATTTGGTTTTTTGGTATCTGGGTCGCCATATAGTTCTGAGTCGAGGCAGTAAGAATACTTCGCTTTTAATCTTTTTTGCAAGATATTATATGCGTACAGTTTTCTTTTAGGGTTCCTTGTATGAGAGTCCTGGTATAGCTGCAGAGTAGAAAACTAGATAGTTTCAACGGAAGAGAATTGCTACAAAAAGCGGTTCAAGTGTACTAATTTTTGTTCAATACTGAATAAATAAATGAACTCATACAGAGACATAAGATAAAGGTATTTGGGATCTAAATTTGAGGGAAGATCTCCAATCCCTCGTTGCAAAAATGAAAATCCAAGAGGAATACCGATAAAAGTAGTCTATAATATTTTTTTAAAAGAATATTAATTTAAACAAATGCAAAGAAAACATGCCATCATGCAAGTTTAGATATGAAGGCATGCAGTCAAATAAAATGTATAGCATTGAAACTGATGTAAATTTGACATCTTCAAGAAATGATTGAATAATTGCAAGGAAATGTATAAGAAGTTTTAGATACTTGAAGTGATGGTTTTCTCAGTGTCAGAGTAGAAGTATGTGATGTGTCACCACTGCTGAAACACGTGAATGCAAGCAGTTGTGTGAAACATAATGCATCTTAAAAAAATTAAGAAAGAACTGGAATTCGCCAGTAAAGATGCTGCAAGGAGTAAACAAATGCATCAACCAGCACAATACAGCTATTACTGATCAGAAGATCAGAACATCAGGCAACAAATTGGACCTCTTCTCACTGTATTGGCATGGATGTTTGTACCCTCAATTTTATTTATTTCCTTTCTGCATGGTGGATAATTTTACTAGACTTTTCGACCATCACTAACAATTTTCAGCAACATCAACATGATCAGTTGTACATGAAATAGATCTCAACAGAACTTTATGAATGTCAGTAAGGAGTCAAAGAACATGCAAGACTGTTTGTTGGAGTTTGCATTTTGTCTTTTCTTGTAATTTATCATTCAAAACCCAAAGGACCCCAAATCGAGATTTTTAATTTCAGGTAAAGATATTGTGTTGTGTGTTAAATTATAAAAAAATAAAGCGGAATTAGAATTTCCATGGCCATGCAGTGTAAACAACCAAGGACAAAACTCCTTGACTAGATAAAATATTATATATAATTCAGGTCATTTGCACTGCCGTCACAGCGGCGGCATGAGTATATCATGAGCCAGTTAAGGATTGGACAAAAGCTCATCTCATATTTAGGATATAAATTGAACCTTCTCCCTTACATATGCTGTCTGCAAATCCTGAACTCAATGAACAATGCTTTTAGGCGTCAAAATACATGTTATCTTTTCACTTGTCTTGAACTAGATAATCTGAAAGAACTTGGAATAGTATATGATGACAGGAAACTCTTTTTATATTGATCAGTCTTTTTTAATTGGATCTGCAATGCATCTCATCAAAATAAGAACACATAGCAAATTTGTGAGGGAAAATGCTTGAAGTTCCGCAGTGCAGCTAAGATAGAGTTCCAAAGGTCTTCTACAAGGCCTGTAAAGGTGAAGGGCTGGACTTCCCACCATGATGGCGGATGAGATACTCTTCAAATAACAATTTTGATAATTTATTTTCTACGACAAAATGAATCCTCCACCTGGAAGGCGGAGGACATCTAAAAAGACATGGAGGCATTTTCTTTGCTATGGGTACTGTCAGCGTCACTCTAAGCCTCTTAGGATCAAATGTCAATCCTTGTACGGAACAGCAAGTCATGCAGCCTTCCTGTTTAGTATCATCATTTTCAAATTCTCTTATGTCAGGATAACGATATCAGACTTGGAGGAAGTTGGCTGGATCTGTGATACCAGTATTGATGATGACGCTTAAATAAAATATCTTAAATGTATAATTTGATTTCTGTAGTCTTAACTTTAACTATGAACTTCGACTGTAGTTTATTTTATCCAATGATTTTTTGTTCGGTGAATTTTATGCGCTAGTTTATTGTCTCCATTTTGAATGAACAAAGATGCACTTCGCACATTTTATAACATGTTTTTATCATATTATTGAATTTCAAACTCTATTTGTCAGATTTTTCTGTTTTATTTGAATTTTTTTTTTTCAACAAACTGTGTGTGGCTTCATATGCTGTTGCAATCCCTGACCACATATGTGATCACACAACATATTGAAACTTGGATAGACCAGTGCACCAAACATCCACGATACACATTTTTCTGCATATGCGATCACACAACATATTGAACACTTGGCTAGACCCATGGACCAAACACCCACGATACACATTTTTTTTCTCAACCTCAATCAGGTAACAGGAGAGATATCCAAATGCTCAACCACTCCCAACCAGTGTCAAACCAACAATATGTTGGCGACTTGGCGCTGATATGATCTAAGAATTATCCTTCCATCCTAGTTTAAATTAGTATTACTATGCCTTGCATTTGAGTATTTCAAACAATGTCCACAGAGAAGCAATGTATACACCCGATTCCCTAGCTAGATTAACAGATATAAATCCAAGAATGAAGCTATCAGATTTAGTTCAAGATCCAATTCCAACCTGCTCATCGATGAATGAGCTCTGCAAACACTGTATCATACTAATTTTAAAAATACATTCAGATCCACAAAGAAAAATATCATGACTGTTCATTCCTTGTTGGGACAACATCTATCTGGTACAACCACCAAAATGAATTATACAAGTAATAGAAAATCCACCTGTTCTTCTTTTATTTTAAAATTGAAAACCCATGTTCATCAAAGAATATAGTAGTACCCAAATGTCAATCATAATGGAGGTGGGGCTGTCGATTAATTGACACAAGATTTATTTTAATTCCAACTTATACATCACAACATCATGGGTTCCATATGCCTCCAAAAGAACCTAGATCCCCAACCCAAAATCTAGGCAATCACATTTCATTATTCAAACCCAATTCAATGATCTACAGAACTATCCAAAAAAACACAACCCAACAAAAGAAAACATGATCCATCCGAAGCATCGGAACCCAATCAGGCATTCAAAGCAGAGAATCAATTATAAGTATATACAGATAAAACAAAAACAACATCCCTGTACAATCCATAAAAAGCAGCAAATCTAATCAGTGAATATTAATTTCCAATCATAAATCTATAAACCCACAACAGATTAAATCCAAAAAATCCATTTTTGAGGGTGAGCAAATCACCTCCTCAACCAAGAACACAAAAACTGACCAAAATCCATTCAAAAACTCGATTTTTCTTGCAAATAAGAAACCAATGACACCAAAAAAACAAAACCCATTCACAGAAACACATCAAAAACATTGGCAAAAAAAAAAACACAACGATTAAAGACGAAAGAGTACCGGATGCCGTTTGTTCTAAGACTCGTGAACCACCACTGGAGAGAGAAAGGAGAGGCTTTGTACGGTATGAACTGCGCATCTACACGTGAAATGAAAAAATGGATGTTTTTTGTGTGCATTTGCTTCTCTTCTGTCGCCTTCAACGGATCGCTCGTGCCATTTTATATTCTGGTCTTCTCTATCATCGGTCGCTCTCGCTCTCGCTCTCTCTCTCTCCCCCGTGTGACTTTTTGTGTGTCGGCGGATTATTTTATTTTAAGCTGATTTTCCCAATAAAAAAAAGGTTAAAACTTAAAAACTATATACATCCCTATCTCAACATAGATAATTTCGTATAAATCTATGTTAAAATTGAAAAAAAAACTTTCAAAAATTCATGTTATCATCCCTGAATAAAATTTTAATCCAAATTTGATATAGTATTATCAGAATATTCAATCACAATGTAATAACGTATATATTACAGTCCATATAAACAATAATAAAGATAAATTAGTTCCAAAAAAAATCAAATTGCTCATGTGGGGCTTTTTTATTTCTTCATTTTCAAAGAAACATTGTTTGGAGGGGTAAAAAAAGTTATGGACAATTTAGTCATTTCATAACATAGGTTAAGGTTAACTGATATAGGTTGGGTTAGGGTTAACTTTTGCTAATAACTGGGATGTATACGGAGTTTTATGAGTTTTAAAAGGTCTTGTACGTCCGCCCTAACTTTGACAATGACTCATATGAGATTATTTATGTTTGTAAAGACATAAATGTCATTAACTCTAAACAAAATTAGTTTAAAACACCATATGAAATATAATAAGTTTTTCAGCGTCAATTTATCATATACCTAGTTGACATTATATATTCACATTAATGAGATATAAATCTTTCTAAAAAAATTTAAATTTTTTTTATAAACAGATCCATTCAATTTATTAGTATATATATTTTATTTTTAAAAAAAATATATAAAAAAATTAAAACACATATGAACCGAAAAAATGACCATATAGGACCATATTTTTATAAAATATCAATTTTAACTCAACTTCTCTATTCTCATCTCTTTATTTTAAAACAATATTTTATTTTAAAATTAAAATGACAAATATGGTTAGTGGGAAAAGCATTTCAATAAATAAATATTATTATATATTAATTTAATTTGAAAAATATAAAATAAAATGCGGATATTAATTCTAAATATGCTTTAGTCGCTTATACATTGTTAACTCGTATATTATTATTCATCTTTTTTTTTAATAATAGTGTCTCTCAAAGTTTGATTTCTTGACCTCTTTCACAGAGAAGGAAAATGCTTAACCACCCCGGTGTTACTCTGAATGACTTGAAAAAAATATATATAACTATTAACATGTGAGTGTTTGGACATGTTAAAAAAGTTTTTGGACTTAAAAATAACACATTAAAAAGGATTTAGATTAATTTCCCCAATATTAATTAATGATATCTTAAAATTATTATTGTTTAAGTGTATGTTAAATGTAAACTATATTCTGGATGATATATTTCAAATTATAATAATTTTGTAAAAATTAAGTTTACATATTAAAAGTTATATTGGTTTTAAAAATAAAACTCATTCATGGATCTCCAAATTTAGAGATCAAAATAGGATCCCCAAGACTCCTTTTGACATGGGAATATGTTAGACATACTCTCTTCTAACCTCAAATACATTCTCCACCCATTGTAATTCTTTTTAAAAATAATATATACATCTAACGAAGCATGTATATTTATAAAAACAAAATACATTCTAATGAGTTTTAAGAACTTATTTTTTTGCATATGTAATAAATTTTTTAATAAAGTGAGTGTAGGTGGCAAATGAAATGTGAAGATGTAAATTAAAATGGGGGTGGGTATATCAATACATGGTACGTATGGAGATGCTATTATTTCCTCTTTGTATATCAATATGAAATGAATGGGAACAGTGAAACAGTGTGTGGTACATCTGATGTTCCTCTTGTCAATGGTACGACATGGTGTGGTTTATTAAATGGGGAACAGTTATATAAAAAAAATTCATATAAAGTTACTTTGGGTGGATAATAATATAATAATTTGTGTGCGCTTTACAATGGTGAGAGTTGCTGTTGGTGTATAGACTTTTTTTCTCTCTCTTTAGCTTGTTTCATATGATTAACAGGCTAGGTTGGAATTGTGGTGTCATTAGTTGAATGTTGTGGATCAATAACACTTTCAGATGTAACAATCCAGTTAAGAAGACTGAAATAAATTGTTTTTTTTTTTTTTTGGTAAAAGACTCAGTTTTCAAACTATGCAATCTTATACATGCTTAGGACACCATTTCGGACCGTGACATCAATCTCCGCGTTTGATAAAACACATGGTGGCACAGAATCATTGTTTCCAAGACGTCTCAAATGCGAGTCATTTTTATCTATGAACGCATGCTTTTAATTTTAAATGCAGATGTGAGATTTTTGTTTGGATCCATGATGACATTAGATGAAGTTCTCTACTACAGAATCTGTCTTATTACGAATCCAAACGAAACCTTAAATACACATGCAACGCATGCATGACATACGTGCATGATGAACAAACAAGAGTTGGTTTATATGGTTGCAAAGTTTTTGAGTCACCAGTCATATATAACCACTCACATGGTTGCACATGCATTTCTTGTAGCTTTTTTTGGTGTTACATGTAGTACCAATTTTAATTTTCATCTATAAAGAGTCACTGACAATTCAGGTGCCATTAATACACATCATGGAATTATATAATAACACTAACATGACGCGTGATTCATCTGTACAGAATCGGATGGGGGATACATTGCAACTTATCTAATCGGACGGTTGTGATGTGGTTGGTGGAGATCAACCCATCACTCGTTGAAAATGCAGTCCCAACTAATAATATTAAAAATAACTTAGCATTTGTGGGACACATGGGACCACAGTGATTTCTGGTGCTTCTCCCTTTCTTCTCACTAAACATGCTTCTCTCTCAAATATATTATTGATTGTGGTTTTATATTAAAAATTAGTGGTATTTCATGTCTTTTCATTGGTCGTTGATAAGCATATTATATAGGGAAAAATCCAAACAACCCCCTGTAAACTGTCCTAAATCTATAAAACCCCATGACTTTTCCTAAGGTCCATATAATCCCCTGAAAACACATATTTAAATCCAAATAACCCCCGAGTTAAACTTCTATTGACAGATGAAAAATATTATATGAATATTCGGTTAAACCTGAAAATACAGTATTTCAAAACTCTCATACAATTTGAAAAAAATGCTAAAAATCATATGTAAATGAGGATTTTACCCTATAAATATATTATAAACCCTATTTGGAGGGTAAAATCATCATTTATAGAGAATTTTTCACATTTTAACACATTGCAAATGGTTTTTGGTATACTGTGTTTTCAGTGAGAGTTAACTAAACATAATATTCATCATCTGTCATGAAAATTAACTCAGAGGTCTATTTGGATTTATATAGGTGTTTTCAGAGGTTATATGAACTTTAGAAAAAGTTGGGGATTTTATGGATTTTAGATAGTTTACAGGGGGTTTTATGGATTTCAGGTAGTTTACAGGGGGGTCATATGGATTTTTCCCTATTATATAATACAGAGTTGTTTGGCTTATATTTTAAATATTTATAAATACACGCACGTAAAGCTCTGGACAACCATAAAATAAAAACTCATTGTTTGTAATTAGACAAACATGGATCAACAGAATAGACAAAGGTCAAAATCTAGTAGAATCCAATTTACATGGATACACACGCTTAAAGGTCCGGACAAACATAAAATGAAAAATCAGTATTTGGATATTTTTTATTTATTGGTAACAGTATTTTTTTAATTATGGAACGTAATCAATGTGGATCCATAATAAACGATGGTCAAAATCTAGTAGAATCAATTTTCACACTTTCTTTCATTTAATATTCAAACTCGAAAGGGACATGCCTCTAAGGGTGCATTTGGTTGCACGATTGCAAAATTGATTATGCAGAGATCTAAGTTCCAAAATTGATTCTGCAAAAAGCTCACCCCCCCCCCCCAGCTTTTCAAAATCCCATTTTTTATACTATTTGCTTAAAATATGTCTACAGAAAGTTGTTATAGTAAAATTGTTTGATAACACGATTGCAGAAGCAGCTTCTTACAATCGCAAAAGTTGTATAATCGCATAACCAAATGTACCCTAAAGGCAGTGTCCCACACCACTCGGCCACAGACTGGAGACTTGGATTATATTAGTTATGCTCAATAAGATTAAAGAAGTTATACAATGATGTAAGAATAAGGAGGAAAAGAAAAATATATGTAATACAATCTTAGCTGGAACAAAAAAACAAGTAATAGAATGATCAATAGACAACAGTGATGTAAAATAGATATCTGAAAATGAATGTTTCATAAATTGAGACCCATTACTATTTGGAGAAATGAATTAAATAGGATGACATATAGAGAATGCCAATGAAGTATAATATTGATTATTTATGACCACAAGATACCCATGA
Organism: Acorus calamus; assembly: GCA_030737845.1. Lineage (NCBI taxonomy): Eukaryota > Viridiplantae > Streptophyta > Magnoliopsida > Acorales > Acoraceae > Acorus > Acorus calamus. The sequence goes on along the minus strand of CM060858.1, from coordinate 11,428,797 downwards.
AACTCAGAAAAAAAAATCTATAAGAATGTTATAATGCTGTCATGGCTTTCTATGAGTTAAAAGAGTGTTGGACCATTAAAAAAATAACATATTCAAAAAGTGAAAGACAAATGAATGAGTGAAAGAAAATTTACTTGAGATGGTTTGGAACCGAGAGCCACTTATGTGCATTTCATTCATGTAGGCTTAAATTCATTTTGTGAAAGCTTCCCTCCTTGGGCATGATTTGTTTCTTTTGCACAAACCGTGTATGGAAAGAGACTCAAGTGATAAAACGGCTTCAATCTTGATATTGCATTTTGCAGCTATGGAACAAACCAGGGCTTGACAAATACTGGCCTACAACATTTTTGAAAATTGGTTTTCTTTGATCAAGTAAAATGAACTACAAACCATCATCAATACAATTGGATTCTTCAGACAAATCCTCCTACTGGTGATAATCATCTATATACATAAATCCTTGGCAGCCGCGACAATGACACAATGCATGTCCTCTTCCGATAAAATTACTTTCATTAGGTCTCCATCAGAATGATCTGATGCACGATGACCCTCACCAATCCTTAATAATGCAGATAACGTGTGTTTAGAATGCCCTCCGAGTCAGGTTTCATCAATGACTTATATGGAAAACAAGCTCCTCCAACGTGTCCCAATCTCCACAAGACTCGACAACCCATTTGGGGGGATGGGGTGGGGGTTCAACTGAAATCTGGAACTGTCTGCACTCCTTGAAGCCTACGAGCTTACTTGGCGGCATACCAATTCTGTGCACACTTAGCATCCACAGATAAGTCGACTTTCAGGAAGTTGGTGCCATAAAAGGGCTTGGACATGCACTCAACAACTATGGCCTTGGCGATTTCTGCTGATTCGGTAGGCCCTTCAAGTATTACTTCATCATGGACCTGCATTGGAGAAGGTTATTGAAGAAATGATTGAATTGATCCCGGTAAGATATTGTATGTAACAGTCATATGATGATAATTTTTAATGAACAAAAAATTGGTTTGCAGTAAAAACAGAAGGGTACTATAGCTCATAGACCCAACTATGGAAAGTGGTGTTCATAATACAAATATGAATATATTTCAGATTTGGCTTTCTTTTTTCCTTTCCAAAACTCACAAGGGGTATTTAATGTAAATGGTCTTAAGGAAACTCTATTAAGGTGTAGCAAGCAGTATTCGCAGCTTCCGCCCAAAGATTTCAACATAATCTGGGCAAATGGCTACCATTTTCCATAATTAAAAAAAAAAAAAACATCACAGATAATCTAATTGGAACAAAACCAAACTGAAAGAAAACAAATCAAAGAGATCAACCTGCAACAGTAGCTTCCATCCGAGATCCTTTAGGTGAGCATTTCTGGATATTTCGAGCATTGCACACATGGCAATATCAGCTGCACTACCCTGTTTGAAAAACCATCAAGTAAGAAAATGGTCCAACCGCAACAGCCAACGAAATAGGACACAAAGTTATAACAAACAGTACCATAAAATGGGGGGAAAATGATGCCATCATGTGTTAAAGAAATATCCATCAAAACCATGGGTAACAAGAGAATTGAGAGGAACTGTGATTTACCTGGACAGGAGTGTTGATAGCTGCTCGTTCAATGTGATTCTTCAGAGAGTAACTAGCATGTGCCATAGAAGGGAAACGACGTGCCCGTCCCAATAATGTGTTTACACAGTGCTTTGTGTTCGCTTCCTTTTTGCGCTGATCTTGCCAATGCAGAACTTCCTGCCTTTCTTTATACCAAAGTTCAACTGTTTTCTTTGCTTCCTTGACCGAAACCTGAGGATGAGGATCACGGTAACAATAAATCCACATTATCTATATACATGTGCATATTGACATCCAAGGAAAATTACTTGGTTAGTTGATTGCCTTCTCACAATTATTTCATTAATACTACTGATGAAGGAAATGGACCGTCATACTATTCAGACAATCCACGTTTATTTGAAAGATGCCAAAACTCATGAATCAGAAAAATGGCAGCGTATCCACTAATGCACATAATTACATGTGTTCGAACACATAAATTTCATACAAATGTATAAACTGAAAAGGAAACACCAAAAAGTAAGGCAGGACAGGACCTCAGATAAACTGAATCCATTTGCCTTTAGATTCCTCATTCCTGGATTATATATTGCTGCAAACAATGGGACTTCAGTATAGAATCATGTGATATGCGCATATTTTCCACTTTTCCTTTTACATCATTGGAAAAAAGAGATATTCAAAGTTCTGATAGGCCTCAATATGCTCGGAGTTTCTGAAGTGGGGGAAAAGGGAAAAAATTGAGAGCAAGGGAGAAAAAAAATCATGTCAAATTGACTCAAGCCACCAAGATAAAATGTGTGTCACCGGAGAATCTCGATGGGCAATATCACTTGCACGACCACCAAATGGATGTGAACATGTGATAGTGACACAATCATGTTGTCTTGTAAATGCTTGTGCCAATAACAAAGGTCCACTTCAAAGCAGTTCCAGATAAATAAAGATACAGATATCAAATCAATTAGTCAAAGTATCATCAGAAGGTAATTTAATAATGACTGGCTTCATTCAATCAACAATTTCTAACAGAATTACAATGATCCCAAGCATGTGAACAACAACTTGGTAGAATAAAAAGTGGTACCTTCCAATCACGAGCAAGGCCAACAGGAGTTTTTCCATATGCAATGGAGAAGTTGAGCATTTTCGCTTTCCTTCTTTCAGAAGCAAATGCATCCTGCAAAAAAATTTCATACATATGAATACTATTTATTTATTTATTTGAAATAAAACAGTACGCTGTCGCCCTTTAATTAAAATAATTCAAGGTGCAGCCCAAAGGCCAATACAATGGCAAAAGCCAAGCAAAGGCAAACAAAAAAAACAGTACAGACCAGCAGAAGAGATCTCTACTAAAAAAACTGCAAGAACACATCAGATTATGCCAGAATGTGTAAATACCCTCCCTGGAAATGGCCAGACGAAGCCCCTGCACAAAATCTCCCCCAGTCCCGAATACAAAACATAACTAATTCCCAAATATTCTCCGTGAAAGGAATGCATCCTTTAAAAATGGCTTGGTTTCTCGCGTGGAAAATCGACCAAACAACCGCAGGGATGAGTGATTGCAAAATCTTCGCCAGAACACCACGGTCCCCATGGGGCCTCATTCACCTCCCAGACTCCCACATTTCTTCCAAAGTGGAAAAATTGCAATCAAGCCCTGACGCATCCCTCAGCCAGTCCCAAACTCTTCTCACCAGTGACATAACACGAAGAAATGATCAACATTCTCCTCAGCCGCATTACATAAAGCACAGGTCACATCCAGCTCTGGATCCCCACCTAGCACTACGAGCCTTCATCAAAACTTTTCATACATATAACATCCACAAAAAAGCTTTAAGGGGGGATTCCAAGTCTCAGACTACCTTGAATTTGGGAGCGGCAAGCTGGATACGATGTCTGTCTTTCCTAAGCCAACCATAGAGGCTGCGAACAGAGAAATCCCTCACGAGGTTTAGGCTTCCATTTCACCTTATCTTTATATTTATGGTCAACAGATAGTTACACGTCCAGTACTGATTCCCTTTGACTTCACACTTTCAATTTGGTTCAAATTCAGTAATTTTCTGTATTTCAAACAAATCTGTATACATTGTCATGATGTCAATCATAAAAATGTAGACAGGGTCACAAGAGCACATTAACTTTGGAACTCAGATGGGATATAATGGATTAATGCTGGTATCATTGCACCTATTTGTTTTCTATACAAACCTAATGAAAAATTATTCTCCTCCTTAATTAAACAGAAACACATACACGCCGTTCTTCCAATATTGGATCAACCTTTTAAGGTAATTCTTAGCCATAAAATATAATTAGATTCATAGTTCTGACATCAGTTCACTTCGGCTTTCAATTTGCAAAATCTACATCCTGATTTCAATTGTGCTACCTTAGACTATGCAGAAACTGTAATCCTCCTCTGCATTTCAAATTCTTTTCTAGTACTTTTGTTTTGACATGCTAAAAGCGCAAATAATACATGCTCTAGCACATTCCCCAGTTCTGCTTTTTTCTGAAAATTAGTAGGGACACTACCACCATAATTTATTGAATAACTAAATGGGGTACAATGCCACAAGAGAAGAGAAACACAACCAAGATAAAGCAAAAGGGATCCCTTCTGTGGATGAGTAATCCACATTTGGGCCCCAACAGTGATATACCTAGAAAATAATGTTTACTGAAATCATAATATTTATTGGGGAAGCGAGAGAAATTATTCCCAACAAAACTTACCTTCAACAAAGGAACTGGAGGTTTCTCTTCACCAGGTTGGGGATGCCATTCAAGCAGCACATGCTTCTGGTCTACAGCCTCACGAACATGTGAATACATATTCATTGCTGTTCTTGAATGAAAATCCCCACCAGCTTTAAAGGCATCCAACATGCTTTTACAATTTGCAAGATGTGCTAGGACCCGCAGCTCCAGCTAAATTCATATAAAACAAAGACTTACTGCCAGTCATATTGCGGTCTTAAATTTGTGCAGTTCACAAAAAAAAAGGTATATGGCCCCTACTTGTCCATAATCAGCAACAATAAGAGAGTTCCCCGGTCCTGCTATAAATGCTTTCCGAATTTTGTACCGATCCTTCTCCAGAGCTGGTTGGTTCTGATGCAAAGCAGAAAACAAACTTCTCATAATTAAGTTAATATTAAAAGCTAATAATTTAGCAACCATTTCTAATAGTGATTGTCAAACTAATGATGGAATATGTAAGACAATTTAATCCAGATCACGTAACATTAAACTTGACAATGAGATCAGTCAAACAAGCAGACCTAAACATTGAGTATATTAAAAATAATCAATTAAGAGGCTGCACTTATTATTTCTTTTTGTATATTGAAGAAATAATTGAGTGGGTGCCAACTAATGCAGATACACATGGAAAAATCATGATGGCATACTCAGTGTATTACCTGTAATTACAACAAATGCAACTAGATTTTCTCATAGGAATGATGGTGGTCAGTTATGTCTGAGGTGCATGTGCATGGTGCATACTTGGTCTTCAAAGGACTTGGATTCAGCTAAATTTCAAAGAGAGAGAGAGAGAGAAGAAAAGAAGAAAAAAAGATTCTCGTTTCTGTCAATTTATTAGGCTTCCATATATGGAATCAATGTGTTGCAAGAGATACACATACCAGTATCCTCAATTAAAGGAAAAAGAAAAACCCAAGTCACATTCCTCATCCCATATCCTGTATTTGCGAATGAATTCTATTGAAACAATATCCATCATCTTCTTCCAAGTTTCATGTCATTTACCCCAAAGAAATCTTAATATATGTATTTTCCATTGACTAAAGCTCTCTTAATACAATTGAATTGGAGAGTTCAAAAATACATATAGTCAGTTTAAAAAGATATTGATACTAAATGCATAACATATATGACCACAAGAGAATAAAATCAGCTAACATTTCACAGTTAAGATATAGAACAAGAACCTGTAAATTAGGCCTCCTGCAAGACAAACGTCCAGTCTCAGTGTTGATATTTAAGGAACAGTGAATGCGTCCACTTTTACCTGAGATGTGATCACCCTAAGGGCCCAACAAACAAAGATCGTCAAGAATTGTGTCTCAAATGAAAGCTTAATGACCAGCTAATGCATTCTTTAAATATATCTAAACTATAATAAAAGTTCTTCAGGCAGAAGTGAAAACTAAAATGTTGTATCAAAGTCCCATGTATACGTCTGTTAGACTATATTTGCTGATATAATCTGATCCCCATTTATTGATCAGGAGAATCAACAAGGTACACCCAAAAGAATAAAGTAATACAAAGAGCTCTCTTTGGAAGTCCCACAACTCTTCCTATCCATGAGTTTTTCAAGTGATCCATCTAAACCAATGTACATATCTCAGTTCCAGTTTTGGCATCAGTTTAGTCAAGAGCCAATGGGGCAGTGGTCATATAATTTGTATCATCTGATACAAAGCCAATGATCAGATCATCGATTTGATCATTGCAATACAAATCTGAGAAAATCTAGAAATGTAAATCATTATAGCCCGACACCCAATGTTTTCCAAAAACATAAAAAATGTAAAAATGGAATCAAACAGATACAAACATACAAATGTGTGCGTTTGTATAAATATGCATAACGCACATATAATATACTTTCCACATAAATCCTAGCAATTTCAAAAGGAGACAATTGACAGTCAACCTCCTTGGACCAAATAAAATCTCAGATTGCATCTAGTTCATTTTTAATAGCACTGGAAAATGGAAACTTACCCCTTGAAAATAACATCCCATTCACTTAAAGCCACTCACATTTTCCTGTTTCACCCTTCACAAAATCCTGCAGACATTTTAACCTTTTTTACTTTTAAGGAACTGAACCGTCACAATCCAAGCAAACCGATTTGAAATCTTAATCGCGCACTGTATTCCAATACGGCAATACCAAGCCTTTTTTTTTGGAAGTAAGAATGGAGCTTCATATTAAAACACGTTGCATCTCAAACAAAAGGAGACGAAAAAAACTCCAAAAGGAAGGAGAACAAGAAGATAAAAGGCAAGATAGAGAAAATATCAGAGAACAAAATAATCCTTAGAACTTTGGCTTAAGCCCTTTCAGTTCAGTCCTATGGTAGATTATGCATTACCCCTTTCCAATGAGCATGATGGATTGGTGATCCAAGCTTGAAGAAGTCCCCTGAAAACACACACACTGTATATATATGTATAGCACGGTGGTCCAAGCTTGAAAAGGACCCCTGTGTGAATTCTCAAAGTAAATCCTCTTCATTTGAAAGATGCATTCATTTTTAACTTGCCAGATACCCCAACACACCTTGTACTAAACCTTGATACTATAGGCACAACTATAAAAAGACGATCATGAGTTTTACTAGAGGCACAACTGTTAAAAATATGAACATGAGTTTTCAAGCTCACATAACTCACAAGTAGTATTTTTCCATCCCTTGCCAATTCCAATCCCAAATTTGCCAGGTGATAAGCTAAACTCAAAACTAACTGACCAAGAACTATGGCCCTAGAAAATTCTGTAGCTAGACTCGCACTTCCCCATAGTTAGAATTAATATTGAGATGGTTCCATGGAGATGCAAAAGGAATCTTCGGAAAACTCATATGAAGGCAGGGAGCAGACCAAACACGTGGCCCAACAAATGTTGATTCGTTAAATTATCTAATGTTTAAATCAAGGAAGAGTTTAGGTATAATTTTAGATTTCCCACGAAAATAATGCAAGGTGATTAGGATGTTTAGTAAAACATTCTTTTCAAAGAAACAACAGAACTAAGGAAAATTTTGAAAAAAGAAAAAAGAAAGATAAAATGTTTAATACACAAAGTCACAGGCAGTGTGTGTGGCTTGGTATTATGTGCTATATATGGTGGGTGATAGGCATTTTCCCCATTTCAAACAAATGTTAACCCTCATACCATGAAGAATCCTATGCAGCTATATATCAGTTTTTAAATATTTCAAAGAGTGCCAAACAAAACTTACTCTGCTTAAGCCTAATAAGAACTGTCCACAATTTCGAGCAATACAGAACTCCTAACATCAAGTTTTATATAATTCAAACAATCAATCAGGTACAGGCTACCCTAATAAAGATCATAATAAAATAAAATAAAAAAACTCTGCCACATTATGAAAGATATCATTCAGTAAATCGTGGTTTTGAATTTTGTGCAAAATAAAACTTAATCTATAAGGGATTCCCCAATGTCTTTGAATAGTTCAGTATTGATGGAAAAGAGTCATCTCAAGGACAATCATAGGGTCAGAGACTGCATATGATTTCAGAAGCGAATGTAGCTCAGATTTGGACAAAACAATGAAGCAAGCATAATAATTAAAACGGGTGGGTGGATGGGGGTTTGGGGTGGGGAACTCCTGCCGTCTACGGGGTTTTCTACCCCATGGGAGACGTGTTTTGGGATCTTCCTTCCCCGGGGTTTTGGTTTCATTCCTCCCATCTTTCCTTTTTGTTTGATTTGCTTATGTAATTTCAATTTGGGTTTTTGCCTTTATAAATACAAAGGTGATAGCCTACCGTTTCCGTCAAAAAAAAAGAAGCATAACAATTAAAACTGAAATTAAACACACATCACGCACCTGCAGGGGAAGGATAAAGTTGGAAATTAACGAGTCAATAGAGCAAACTTCACATAAAGAAGCAATAGCATGGCAAGCTTCCTTCCCCTCCCTCCCACCGCCAAAAGCATCATATGCTGTACCATAAGAGCATGCGTCCTTGATTTGATCCTCTTCTTCAGAATCCAGAGGAATCTCTTCAGTACTCTCAGACTGAAACCCATAATTAGGATCCATGAAGTATTGATCCGCAGAGACCTTTCCAGCAAAGGTCTTTAGTGCAACGCCACTAACTGAAGGCCACCCAGAATTAGTAAATATCTCGGTTTGCATGTTCCCGCCAATCTTTTCTAACGTAATATTGCGGAATTTCAAAGGAGTCTTCTTCCCATCCTCAATCACCTTATTGACATTAGGCACTTTGAAGGTCTTCTTTTCAGGAAGAAATTCATTTTGGTCTTTACTGTAAAGAAATAATTTTAATCTATCATTCAGTGTACAATCAATTGTCTACAGAAACCTGAAAAGTACGAACAAGACAGAGTGCTAAAACTTTATAAAATCACAATTTCCAAATATAATAAATCAATAGATGGTTTCAGCGTATACTTGTAACATTTTAATGGTACACTCAATTGCAAAATATCACTGAACATTCAGAAGAAACCATAACATCTCCTTGCACTTTATGAAGACATGTGAGAAAAGTCAAATTAAAGTTAAGTCTCACACTAGTGGTAGATGAGCTTAAAAATGGTTCAGACAGTGTATATGTCAGTATATTTGTCCAGCCTTGTAGCCACACAATTTGGTCTACAAGATCCAAGCTTATTTCAGCATTAAGGCCACTTCACTAATTGACTGTTAAATTCAAGATTGTTCTCAAATAAAAGTCATTCTATCTTTATTCGATGTCAACAGATATAGTTTTTTTTTTTTTTTGAGGGAAAAGGTAAGCAATCAGCCTCCAAAATTTTATAAATTCAAGAGCAATACCTAATACATAATACATAAGAAAAACAGAAGAAGAAAAAAAGTTAAAAAACAAGCGTAAATATCCCGGAAAAACCATCTTAGTAGAGGAGGAATCTACTAAAATGGACCGGGAAAAAACATATAGAACTACTCTTGAATCACAAATAAACCCCCTATCAAACACACGAGCTCGCAGAGGCACAAAACCTGCCCCAATCCTGGATGAATAAGACCACATCCTCCCAAATATTCTCTGCGTAGGGAGTGATTCCCTTGAATGGAGCTTGATTCCTCGCAAGCCAAACAGACCACGTCCCGCAGGAACAAATGATTTGAGTGATCTTGTCTGCCTTGCTTCTGTCTCCATTATTCCTGAGGCGCTTGCCAGCTTCCCACATCTCATCCAACGAGGAGAATCCCGGTTGCAACCCCATAGCAGCACCTATCCATTCCCAGACTTGTATTACCAACAGGCAGGACGCCATTAAGTGACACACAGTCTCAGGTTCTGCGTGGCTAAGAACATAGTTAATATCCCCCACCAGTGCCCAACGTGCTCTCCGTGACTTTGTGAGGATTTTCTCCAAATATACAGTCCATAGGAATGCTTTCACTTTGGTGGGGAATTTGAAGAACCATATCTCCCTGGCTTTCCTGGCCGTAGTGAAACCACCGCATGCTCCCACCACAGCCACCAGCAGCAACTCTTCACCGTAAATCCCTCGCAAGGTTTGGGCTTCCAAACCATGCTGTCTGCGATACCAAGACGAGGAGACACCTCCTGTAGTTCACCCAGAATTCCAAGATCCCAGCCTCCTATGCAGAGGGGAGTCGACCAACCCGAATCACTCATCGCCCCGAATTGATTCCACCTTCCCAAAACTCAGCAGATATAGTTGACTGACTGATCTCCAAGCACAAGTAATCTCATGCATTTAATTTGATCCAAGATTTACAGTACTCATCTAAAGAGTAAAAGTATGTGAACAAAAGTAGGTAAGATCATCCAATATAGGAAATTAAGAATTCAAGTGTAGATTTCTGAAGGGGTGTTATAGGAAGTCATTCTCGAACAGTCAAAATTTCCTCTTGTCAATTGCAGGAATTCAGAACTGATGCAACACTTATTTCATACGGAAAACAAGTATTTGAAAACTAGAACAGAAAAAGTTGTCAGTCACTGTTTTAGATAAAATGGAAAAACAAAAATTTGCCAAAACATAAGTTGGATACATATCACAATGCACTCGGCCAAAGAACAGTGTGAGATTCATTATCTGTCAAACAGCACCTTAGTATAAAATAAATAATTAAAAACTCACAACCAAAAAAACTGAAACTTTATTTGATCTAAGCAGCTTTCTTCTGAAGATAAAATCTAATAAAATATTTAAAAAGAAAAACCAAGAACACAACAATTTAAGAAATTCTATTAACAAGCTTCTTCTTGAAATAATAATTATCATGTCCTCGACCAAAATCCAGCCCCAATTTATTGAGTAATAGAAGTTTTCACCTAGTTTTATCAAATACATTTGTGACCAAGTTTAAAGGAAAGTCTTCCCATGTTTAAACAAATGAACAAGATCAAAAGCTTGACATAGCATTTGTTCTTAAATATGCAGGAAGGAGGTATTTTTCTTTTTCACCTTTTGGTTCTCCACCATAACAAAAGTGAATCTTTATTTAATTATGGCCTAGAATGGGAGTATACGGTTATACCTATTCATTGTGCCACCAAAAAATAACTGCCGAATCTGCGTATCACTTCCTACATTCATGTACTCAGCATCAGGGCAAAGCTTGGATGCCCACTTCCGAAATCTACCTACAGCAACTTGTTGTTCAGCAGTTGCTACAGCTTCCATACTCGAAAGATGTTCACGATCAACAAGCACTCCCTCCTTTTCCATCTGCACTAAGAGATCCCCAAACGGAAGCCAATATTCTTCATAGAAATCATACATGGATCCTCTGTGTTCTCCATCAAGAATCCACTCCATTGGCATCAGCTTGTGTTTTAAGCTCTTATAGAGCGCCAGTGTGCTTATTGCATCTAAAGCAGAATAGCAAATCCATGGTACTCGCTCTTCTCTTTGAAGGACCTCCACTGGATCAACAATGATGATTTTTCCTTCAGATCCATCTTTCTTCACTTTTTTCTTGCCAAAGATGGATTTCATCGATAACTTCCCTAAAGTCAATTTCTCCTCATCCACTGACTGTCCTCCAGACATTATTTTCTTATCACTTGATAGTACTTCGAGTGAATATCCACCAGAAATTTTTCGTGATGAATCCCAAAGACGTGCAAGATGCATTGTGTCTGCATGGAAGCCGGCAACCTTGATCCCATAATTCTCAATAATATGATAGTCAAAACTGTAGTTATGCCAGACCTACAAAGGAAGAAACAGCATAACATTTACTAATGATGGTAACAAGCATACATTTACATAGCATGCACAATCTCAGCATTTGTGAGCAAGAACAAACATGGTTGAGAAGTGATAAGAAATAGTCAGCAACATGCATCACAAGCATAAAATGTGAAACAAGTACCATACACTTAGAGGGAGTGTAGAAATAAAACAGGCACATCACATGCCATGATTAAGGCATGTCCTACATAGAATGTTAGCATACTTTATAAGTCATAGATTGTAAGTACTCTGGCAGCAACACACCCACACGATCAAAATGGATCCAAATGGGATCTCAAAGGACCGTGGATATCTGTGTTTTGAAGTTATGTCTGACACACCATATCCAGTTTGTGACCATGCGGTCCATGCCTGACATGACCACACAAAGGCATTCCACAATACATCATAGTGTTACTGCTCACTATCCCAGGTGCAGTGTCAAAAACATGTGTCCACCACATTATTATACAGATGATGAATTAATATTAACATCCATGAATCCAGAAAATGAACCCAATTTTACAAAGGCAACAAGTGTGGTCTCATTGCTCCATTTGGTTTGACACTAATAGGCCATGACATGTGCTTCTGCAAATGCGCTGCTTTAAGGACCTTAATGACAAGTATCAAAAAGAAAAGCTAGATTTATACCAAGATATTATATGCCAATCAGTATAACGAATGAAAACTAACAATAATATTGTGAATCTAATCAATAGATAATGTTTTTTTTTAAGTCAATAATTGTTTCAAACACAAATTCCATGAACTATGAGATCCGTTAGCTGCAGACACAATAACACTTTATGTTCTCTTACATGCAACGACATGCATCACACCTGAATGGCAAGGAAGATGGATAGAATTGTTGCTTTTTAGTGTACGGATCACATTACATGCAAGATTATAGATCACACATGGATTAAGACACGATCTGAGAACATACAAAGACTTTGAAAAATGCAAAATAAAGCATTTTTACTTTAACTACAGCAGTAAGAGTTTTCCATTTAGGCTAACAAATAAAATCAGAGAAAAAAATTAAAAGATCTCCTGGGGCTGTACCTTTCTGATTTGAGAGTCTTCAAAAAATGGAGCAAATTCCATCAAAAGCTCACGGCCACCATCAAGAGTATCCACCCAGATACAAGATTTATTATCTCCAAAATTTGCTTGTGGCCCAGAATATATACTAAAGCATATAATCTCACCATGATTAACAGGAGTCTCCAGTTTCACATCAATATTTGCTACCTGCAAGTAGTTCAAATTCATATTAAGAAATGATACATAGCAGCATTCAAAATAATGGGAAAGAGAACCTCAAAAGAGATGTTTTATATATCTATCAGGTTAAACTTGATTCTTGACCCAAAAAAAAAATTGTATGTTAGCCTCATTTGCAGACATAATTTATAATAAAATAAAGTATATAGTGCCCATAGTCATAAAAACCCTTATATTCTGAACCAAAAGCGGCAATACAAAAAGAGAACAAATTTTTAAAAAATCAGCATATACAGGGAATTGCTTCCGAAGGCCCTTATGGATGCACAGATTAACCCAAATCAGAATAGAAACAGGAAAATTATCCAACGTCTTACAGTAGACCACCAGAGTCAAGATAAAACTGTAAATAACTAACAGATAGAACAAAGAAACAGAAGGAATCCCCATTTAGAAAAAGACAAAAAATAAAGGGTCATCAAACCCAACCAAAAATATTTGATAGGATATGCCTAGAATGAAATTTCATCACGCATGTAATTCATGTAAACTGTTTGTTGCGCTGTCTGTCTGAGAAGGAATGAAAGGCAGTTCATGACAGGTACTGTTTCATAGAAAATGCATGTATTAGTCATCTGACCTTGAAGACCTCTGATGTTCATAATTAACTGAATAGCAAAAGAACTGTGTGTGGATGGAAAAAGGGGAACAAGAACCAATAGAAATATTTATTGCAAGACTCTAATGAAAGAAAAAACAAGATAATAAAAAGTCCATTCAAGATAACAAACAAACAAGTGGTAAAGTCCCATGAAAACATCGAAAAAAATATTCTCACACTGGAATTGGCATGTCTCAGGATATTTAAATATGAAATAATAATAAAGTTCCAACATATAAAAGATATTTGAACAGTTATTTCATGAAAAATGCTTGTGATTCATCAATTACAAGACATTTCAAACTCAAGAAAGAAAATATGAACATGCCTCTGTGTCACAAGAATGAATGAGTTTTCTATACTTTGTTGTCAGCATTTTAACAACTGACTTCGCCATTGAGATATTGTCAACCACCAGAACTTTATCATATATCTGAGTGACTCTTTCTAGAGGGGTCAAAGGCGTTGAATAATCCCCCTGGCCTTTAGTAGGTATGGTAAGATCTTCGCCATTAACAGCCTTGCCTCTCTCTCTTTCAGGGTCAGCAACTGCTCTTTCCAATTCATGAAATTTCTCTTCATCTTCATTCAGATCTACGCGCGAACGCTTCAAATGTTCATCTTTCCTGATCTTTTGCACTGAAGATCTGCAATGAAGGATCTGACAGGGCATATCCCATGCTCCTACAACCAACAGTCATCCTTCTTTTGGCATGTGGATTATGAATCTGATGATCTTCCCTAGACTTCTTTATAAACTCACTACAACCGCGCCAAGCACTTAAGGTATTGCCAATTTCACAGAGAGAAATATTTTCCAATTTCCCTGTTTCCTCATTATTTGGGAGGCCAGCAAACTTTCCATCATACTCATTCAATGAACTAGGCAAGTTTCGTTGTCCAATAATACTTGCAGGCGTTCTATAATTTAAAACCTGAGTTTCAGGGCAAGGATACTCCGTGCGTCCAATCCTATCGGCACGATTCGCCAAAGAAAATCGATTGCTATGTTCTCTTGAACCAAGATCACAATATGGCCCATCAGCAGTTGGGATGAATTGCCTACTGTCAAAACAATTTATTGAGAAAGGTTAGACAGATGAAAACAGACATTAAACTGCCCACACTTCCTATCTCATACACGACACAGAGTCAACCAACAACGAATTCAAACCAATATTGTTCCATGCATGTATATCTTACAAGAGTGTGCCAAAAAGAAACCTCATCCACTTTTACAATCACCCAATATCATATGAGAGAGCAAACACTCAAACTAAGCGCACAAAACCAAACCCAATTAAAAACTATGAAATCAGATATGCAATGCTCTTAAATCATTCCGAAACCTAAAACCAAACTACTACCATTCACTGAACAACCAAGAAATCAAAAAAAAAAAAAACTTTCCAAAACACATCCATAACACAAAATCAAACAATTTTTTTTTAAAAAAAAAAAAACAACTTTTCCACCATCACGAAACAACACATCAAACGGGTACCTCCCGTTCCAAACAAAACCTTAAAAAAACCCCAAATGTCACAGTTCCCGCCCAACTCTTCGTACCTCTCCGGGGAGGCATAAGAGACAGCATAGGAAGAGCAACCACGGCCGCCTCCGGCGACGCAGCGAGGGGGAAAGACCCAGGGAGGCGGAGAGCGGCAGAGGGAGGAGGAGGAGGAGGAGAAGGAGAGGAGGAGGGGAGACGGAGAGGAGCAACAGCGACCGGAGACCCCCATAAGCATCGCCTCCGCGAACCTCCCCAGCTTCGCTCCTCGGCCGCTGCTGCTGCAAGGTCCCGTCTTTGCGAGAGACGATGGAGGACCCGAGTGGACGGCGGAGGGAGAGAGTGGCAGAGTCCGTAAATTTATGGGGGTCTGAAGCACAAAAACGAGGGTTTTGCGGCCTCTCCCTAAAACCCTTGAAAAAGGAAAATGTATGGGAGCGGTTCCGCTAACGGACGCTATAAAAGGATGCCTTTTTTTATTATTATTATTGGGCTTTTAGGTTTGGATCCTTGTCATGTTTTTTATTGATGAGAAATACATAGCTTAATTATCTTTGAGGGTTATTTGTATAAATACTCCTACTTGTATTCAAGCAAATAACTCTTTTATCTTTATAAATATTTTAAATCCAAGAAAAGAAGCTACTTTGATATAAGATATATTTAGAAAATAAAAAATAATTAATTTTGTCTTTATTTTTTTATTATGTAAAACGGTAGGTATGCACCTTTATATATATACTAGTTGATGTACATGTGCGTTGCACATGAACAACTTTGTTGAAATATAATGAACAAATATTAGTTAAAATTATAGATTTGTTTTGTGAATTATTATCATTAGTTGTTAAAGTTTGTCTACCTCAATTATGTATATATAATTTTTCAATACAGTGTTGATAAATTTTATTGTAATGCACTAAGTTTTAGATTGTTGTTAGAGATGTGAGTAGTTATAGGTATCAATCTGCCATATCCGATAAATCTCACAACAAACACACAAAAATTGTTTCTAACAAAACAATATGCATTCTGCACTAAGAAAATTAAAATAATAAAAAAAATTCTAATAATGAATCAAAGAACAATAAAAAGTCAAACCTAAAATCTAACGTGTTGTAAACTAAGTAGAATATGAATATATAAATAAAACACACAAGCATATAGAAAAAAGAAGTACACAGAGATTCTTATTCACTATTTGTTAGTTATGGAATACATTACAAACCCCTCAATTTATAGGGTCCATGGAGGAAACTCAAAGGTTGAATGTTACAAGTAATATGAGGTGGAGGTACATAATGAGGTGTTAAAGAGATAGGGGGTTAGGGAAGTGAAGAGAGGGGGGTTATGGAGAAAGTGGTGGGAGTTAGTAGTGGTGGTTATCCACAATATTCACAACCATATAGATATATTAAATTTATTAAATTGTGAATATAATGAAGTTGCATATATTAAATTTAGACATATATAGTCATGTAATTGATTGTGAAGAATGTTAAAGGATAAATACGAATAAATGTATAGAATTAAAATAAATGTATAAATTAAATACATTAAACACATTATATAGGATATTTGATTTCAATGCATTTGAAAGGGTAAATATGTCTAATCAAATATCATTTGGGGGTAGGAATGAGTTTTCATAAATTGGTAAGGGTAAATATGTCCAATGAATGTCTTTCATTGATTAGTACTTTTATAGGTAGTATAGATATAGATATAGATATAGATAAATAAGAATAATTTGAAAGGGTAAATATGTATGTGATAATAATTTGAAAGGGTAAATATGTATGTGAAATATCATTTGGGATATGAATGGATTATCATGAATTGATAAGGGTAAACATGTCCAATGAAGTTTTTCAAGGATTGGTACTTTTATAGGTAGTATAGATATAGATATAGATATAGATTAGATAAAAAGAACGATGTTCAATATATAAACAAAGAAAAATAAAAAGGTAAAAAGAAAAGGGGGAAACACCTTATAGAAGAGATCTCTACAAGGTTATTCTCTGACCCTGCAGGCTTGTTATGCACCACGAGCCTAGAACCCACAAGGGCCTTCATTGACACGCCCACACAGTATTTGTCTCACGCCTGAACACTACAAATCATGTCCTCCCACACATTTTTCGTGTACGGGATACCACGTACCCCTAAACTCCACTTGATTCCTGGTGCGCCAGATGGCCCAAAGAACAGTGAGGATAAATCTTCGTGTCACCTTCACCCTCATTCGCTTCCCAGCCTTCCACAAGTCCTTCAAAGAAGAGCAATTGTGGGCAAAACCTATCGCCGAATGTAACCAGCCCACACCTGCCGCACCAACTAGCAAAATATGAATAAATGAGCTATGCTCCATGCCACACAAGACACAAGAACAATTGATCCGCAGATACTACCAAGTGATATAGGTCTTTGTTAGGATTTTATCCAGGTAGAAACCAATTTTGTCTTTATTCAAGTTTGTTAATTTCATGACAAAAAAGATAAAAGATAAATGTTATTCTATTATATAGACTAAACAAAAAAAATTAAAATTTGAACTATAAGATATATGACTGATTTTTTATAACAACATGATAAGTATTTTAACCATTTTGGTCAATTATTCCTTTATCACAACACTTTTGACATCTAACAAGCTTGGCATATAAGAAATTTTAAAGGAGCATTTTCTTGAGTCTTGTCAACGGATTAAATATTTTAATATACATATCAAATCATTCGAATATGTATATTATTTTTTAATTTAAATCTATTTTGGATAATCAACATGTTTAACTATAGACACTAGTTTTGACGACCACGTGACATTAGAGGGCCGAGCGAATTAAATTGAGACTCCAGGTCTTTCTATCTACTTTAGAGAGAATAATTTTTTTAAATTTTTTAAAAGTATGATTATCATGTAAAAAATTGAATTGAATCATGCAAATTTATATATATTAATTTTAAATATATGTCAATTTTGGACACTTTGCAGAGTGAATACATTGATATCTCTATCGGCATTCCAGATCATCAATTATCAGATAATTTTTATTTTTTGGATATAGATTTAAACCAAATACGATTATTTCTCGATAATTGATAAGATTAATTATTCTTGTAGCCAATATCGATATGCTTTTATTTAGCATTTGTAGGCTCTTTTGAATAAATAGTTACCATAATATGTTTCTATTTACCTGTATATTTTGAATCTGACGACTATTATTTTTGTTTTAATCATAAATTAGGCTAGGTAAATACATAAACTATGCCAGTCTCATTGAAATTGGTGTCAGATAATTGTTATTGGATTTTACCAGACTCTCATGTTGTGATGCATGGAAATAAGATTTAAGTCACTGATGAATCCCATCAATTTTGGTTAATATTCAATGATAGACTCACTTATTAAACACATATCAACCTTCATTGGAGATATTCAATTAAGCTGAAGGGCATGTGATGCATGTTAAGACAGAACTAGATTAATGAGTTGGCTTGTAAATTTCTTTACTCATTAGGATATTGGTAAGTTGGCTAACACCATGGGTTTTTTTATCCATTGGTGCGTGTTTGATTCCACCCTTGATTTATCTTAGTGTCCGTGAAGAAATTTTCAAGTGGGTCAGAATGACACATGAAGGATTAGTCTTTGCTTTAAAGGGGTTAAGATACCTAAAAAAAAATACAAAGGAACTAGATTTTTTTTTATGTGAATGTGTAGGGCAAAATATGCATCCACAATTAAGGGAGGAGGAGACAACATTTTCTTCCTTCCACTGTTCAAAAGAGCAATTCAGTACCTTTTTTTCATTAAATTTTAGTTTGGTTTAAATGGTGGGGGTGGCAGTGTCAGGTGACTCTTTTTTCTGGGTTGAGAAGCATTGCAATTGGTCACTGCTTGCTTTATACTTTATAGTGTATCTATGTCAGTGCCCGACCATAGAATGTCCAGCCCATCAGTCCTCATCCCAATAGAAGATCCATGGACCCTGGACCCTGGACCCAAGAGCACTGATACATTTCGTTAGTCTTATTTATCTAATTGATCTCCTTCACTTTTTATGATAAGATATATATCTCGTCCGAAGATTTTTTATATTTTTTATAAATGGTATTATATAATTTATTAAAATATACATTTCATCTTTTAAAAAAAAATATGTATCTGATATATAGTTTAAAAAAAGTAGAAAAAATGAACATAATTTTTTTGTTTGAAATTAAAAATGAAATTAAATGTAATATTTTTCAACAATAATAATAAATAAATAAAAGAATCCGGGCCGGTTTACATGAGCTTCGGTAGATTCATTAATGACTTTCTTTTCAAGAAAAAGAAAAAGAACCAACCAAGAAAGATCCATAGTCAATCAATAGACTCTGGTAGCCTGTGAAAATGGTGCATTTAGCTATACATTTGATTGACACATTGATTTCTACCCACATAAAAAGGTCTTGAGACACGCGGACCATAAGGTCCTAAATGGGACATTATGGATTATTCACAATATTTTGTCATGTGGATGGCAGAATATTACTTTTAATTTAAAGTAATATTGCCACTTAATTTTTATGCAAAATCATGTATGCGTAACCTGTTTACAGCAATCCCCAAGTGTTTGTATATTCGTTATTGGAGTATATACAGTGATAATGTAGTATATCTTTCCCTAAATGATGATTTGCACCTAAGACTACCGGAACACAAACTCATCTTTTCCAAAGCTCAAAGTTCATGTGATTCTGTTTCATCCCCACTGCTTCGCCTCTCTGGGGAAGGCGTGCTTTGTGGCATCGCGCCTTTCGAGCTCGATTCGGGGTGGTTGTTGTCCAATGCCACGTATTCGAGGGCGGTCACGACGTCGCTAATCAAGGGGCGAGTGCTAGCTTCCTCCTGGAGGCACATCGCGGCAATCGCGAGCGCTTGGTATAGACCCTTCATTGGGTACCTCCCCTGCGAGTAATGGATCCGCCATTTGCATGAACTTCTTCTTGTCCTTGAACAACGGTTGCGCCTGGAGAAAAAAAAAACCAGTTAATTAATGTCTGGGTCGCATTAGATATGATCAATCTCTAGTGAAAAACATGTTTTTTCCAAAGATAATTAAAAGCTTTCACGCTTCTACTTAACACAGACAACGTCACAAGGATCAGTGTAATATCAAGACGAATCATAACTATAACAGAAAAATTCAATCACCATTAACCACAACCTTAGATCTCAATCTTATTAGGTATTAATGTATTATAAATTTTAAGTAGAAGACTGACAATACCCACAAACAGGATCGGGAGAATTCAGGCACCAGTAAAGTCATACCCAATCGACGAGATGTTGCTCGCACGTCGGTTTTGCAGTATCGATGGCCCGCCTCCCGGTGATGATCTCCAAAAACACGACACCGAAGCTATAGACGTCCGACATCATGGTTAGTTGGCCCGTCATCGCGTACTCAGGCGCACAATACCCGTATGTTCCCATCACCCGCGTCGAGACGTGGCTCCGGTCCCCGACCGGGCCAACTTTCGCGAGCCCAAAATCGGAGAGCTTCGGGTTGTAGTCCTCGTCGAGGAGGATGTTCGACGCCTTGAAATCGCGATATATGACCGGCGGGTCGGCCGTGTCATGCAAGTACTCGAGCCCCTTCGCGGCCCCTTCGGCGATCTTGATCCGAGTGTTCCAATCCAATGGCCTCTTGTTCGGTGAAATGTCTAATAAAACAAAGAGGAATTCAATCAAATTGAATGCATACTTTGAATGAAATTTGAAGATTGGATTTGGGAATACCAAGAAGATGATCCTCCAATGATCCCAACGGCATGTATTCGTAGACGAGAATCCGTTGATCGCCATCGGCGCAGTATCCGAGCAAGTTCACCAGGTTTGGGTGGTGAAGGAGACTCAACATCAACACCTCCACCAGGAATTCTCTGTTCCCCTGCAATCCGTTCCGATCGAGCTGCTTCACTGCGATCTCCTAAACCAATTTTCAAAAGCAGCTTTTTTATAGTTTAAAAAATAATATAATCAATTTGACAATTGGTTTCAAACAAACGGGACCTACCTGGTCGATTCCCTGGAGACGCCCCTTGTAAACCCTCCCAAACCCGCCTTCCCCAACGAGGCACTCGGCATTGAAGTTCTTCGTTGCGGACGCCAATTCGCGGAACGTGAAGACCCGCGCCGCGATGTTCTTGTTTCCGATTCGGAGGATCTCATCCGCGATGAACTTGGGTTTGCAACTATCTATACGCACAGACGTTACACAAACCATTTTAACCTTTTTTTGTCGTGATCCTCAATTCTAGCATCATAAAATGTCAATCATCCTAAAAAAAAGCGGAATTTGTTTGAATTTCAAGGCACATTCTCTTATAGTCACAAAATACTCTAATTTTTCAAAATATTAATACTTTCAAGATGATATGAATATATACACATAAAAAAAACAATTTAATTATCTCTGTGCTTTTATAAATGTATTTCATATCGTATCGAACGAAACCCTTATCAATACTTGACTTGAGAGAGATGGCGTTGACAAGGGCTAGTATCATAAAATTCTAAATCAATCATCTTCAAAACAATGGCATTTGTTTGTATTTTAGGGCGCATTAATTATCTCATAGTCATAAAATACTCCAAATTTTTTAGAACGTTATACTTTCAAAATGATAAGAACATATATACATAAAAAAAAACAATCTAATTATCTATATGCTTTTATCGTTGTATTTCATATCGTACTGAATGAAACCCTTATCATACCTGACTTGAGAGAGATGGCGTTGACGAGGGAGGAGAGCGTGATTGCGTCCTTCTTATCCTGCGTTCGCGTTCGCTCGACAATCCTCTTCGAAGATTTCCTCCCCTCTGATTCTACTACAAAACATGAGAAACATCCCATGTCTTTCTCTCTCTATCTCTCTCTCTAGCTCCCTCTCATAAACAAAAAGTTTCAAATTGATCAGATTTGAATCACAAGAAAACAATAGGGGGTCTCCAAAAAATTTTATGTTCTATGCAAAGATTGAAAAAGGGGGGAGGGGGGGGGGGGGGGGCGGGCGGGTTTGTTTTTGGAGGAGGTTTCACGCGGCAATTCAAAACTATATTTGGGTATTCCCAATTGTGTTTTTATCTCCTCAATTTGCTTCTATTTGAGTGGGTAACACATCAGCCGTTGGAATGTTTTCAAAAAAAAAAACTTAAAAAAAAACTCTTTAGTTCTGGTAATAACCGATTTTCATATTTTGGATGGGCTTGCAGAGCAGTTTGTGACTGGGTGGATAGGTCTCGAGTTCAGCGTAATGGAATATTAAATGAGCATATATACTCATAGTAACGATGCATATATTTCAATAGAACTTTTTTATATTTTATATAAATATATCTATATAATTCATATAATTGATTGGGCTATATGTTTTTTTTTTCTTTTATAAAAGCATGTATATTATTTTTTTAAAGGAAAAAATATATATAGCCCCATAAAAGTTTACCAATATCAATATCCCTCTTTTTTTATTAAAATCCATATAACCCCCTGATTGTTTTGATTATATTGATATACCCCTTGTCGTTAACACTTTGAAATATGATTAAATTATCTTTTTACCCTCGTCACTTTCTCCCACATCAAAATAAAAAATGCATATAACCTCCTTAAAATTTGTGAATATCTATATTGACCTCTTTTTTTAAAAAATCCATATAGCCCCCTATATTTTTTCATGAATAAAAATTTAGGCCTTGAATTAGTTTTCTGTAAAATTTTAAAAAATATTATAGGTATATGCAATCCATCTAAAAGTGTTACAAATGCATTTATCCAAATAACTTCATGAGATTTTAAAAAATCGTGACCAAAATGCCCTCCATAAAAAAATTACTCCATTGTGTTTCTTCTTCAATATGTTAATAATAAATTGTTGTATATTTTTAGGTTAACCACACATGCGTACACAAGTTTTAACTAGATAACGGTAGGGTTTGATATGAATTAAAAGTGTAATTTCAGGGGGTTATATGGATTTTCAAAAAAATGAGAGGTAATATGTATATTCTCAATCTTTCAGGGGGTATATGAATATATATTTTTAAGGTGACGTTAAGTAACATAATATTCCACAAATATTCTTTCTAACTTGATGAAGTTTAACTCAAGGGTTTTTTTGCTTAACTAGGGAAACTTTCAGGGCGTTGTATGGATTTTCAGAAAAAACAAGGAAGAATATGGATATTAGTGAATTTTTAGGGGGGTATATGCCTTTTTTACTTTTTAAAAATTTAAAATATACTTTCATTGGAATAGGGCGGGGAATGATATTTTAGTACATATAACTATTTTAATATAAAAAAATATATTATTTTTTATTTTGTTGTATTTTTAGTTAGGGTAAAATGCATTTGAACCCTCTGAAGTCTTTGAAATCTACAAAAACACCCCCTAAACATGTACTTACACTCCCTACCATTATATTTTTTCATTAAGAAGTGACAAAAGTAATTTAAAATTATTATTTTGCACTTAACTATCTAAATATCCATAGAAAAAATCAATTGATTAATTCCTGATATGCTTCATGAATATCAACTTATAAATTAATTAATTCTTCAAATACATCTGGATGCATTTTTGTGACAATTAAGTCACATAATAATTAATTAAAAGGTGAAAACAACCCAAAAAAAGTGAAAATGTGATAAAGATTTAATTAAATAGAAAATCAAATTGTAGTGGGTGTAATTGCATATTTTTTAATTATAGAGGGTTTTTTTACAGGTTTAGAAAACTTCAGGGGGTCCAAACGCATTTTACACAGTTTTTGTTGTTTAGTTGATCATAATAAATTGTAGATAAAAAATAAAAAAAATGAAAAGTAATTATAAAATTGAAAAAATGATTGACATGTGGACCCTCTAATTTATAAGAGATGAAACCTCTTATATACTAGTGGAAAAGATTGGGGGGCATGACACAAATACAAGGGATCTGAAATATTAATATCAGCTCTCCTATTCAAACATATTTATACCCATTATTCTTTGATTTTTAACTTATTCATCTTTATTCCACCTTATTCCTCACTTATTTCACTATCTAAACAAGTGATTCAAATATATCCATGTTTGATGAAACATATAATTTTATATAACATAAAATACGGAACGGATTTAGGACTTAGGAGAGAGGAGATCCACAATACCAAACATGGGATTGGCATGTGATGGATAACATCACAAAATCTTAAATGTTAAACATATAAAATAACTCATGTCGTTTTTTTTATTGACCCTTGATATGGATATGTCTGTGTGAAATGCTGAATTTGAAAGCTAAACACAACTTATTGCAAGCAAAATTGGAACGAAAACCTGTATTCATTAAAATTTAATTGTTTAGGCGACGTTATGTAAATGTTTCCTGTCTTTCTCTCGTGTGCTCGCTCATATGTATTGATATAGACAATATTACACCCAATCTTAGATTTTAGCCGATCTATGATAACCATGCACTTTAATTTAGAATGCATATGTATTTAGGACGAGAAAATAAGTTTAAAAAAGATCTAGGTGTATATGCAGGTAGAATATTGTCCCAAGACCACCTATGGGATAGGGGTCGTAAGCTTTCTCGGCGAGATAATTGGAGTATTCGAAGTAAAATCTTGCAATCTCTGATCTGGACTGTTATGTGGGCAATTTGACTAAGTCACATCGAAAAGTTTTTTTTTTTTTTTTGGTAGTAGCCCAGTGGGTCGAGGACACCCTATTCAAGGGGTCGGACGGGGATCGAACCCCGAATACACCGCTCAAAGGTGGGTACACTCACCACCTCGGTGAACGAGGAGAGGTGTCATCGAAAAGATTTTTGATGGCTCTTATATTTTGGCGGTAGGGATTTGGGATGGAGCCAAGAGGTTCAGTTCGATGTGGAGCTACTTTTGTGCCGATGCTGAAGTGATGTCATTGGAGAGGAACGCCTTGTTCATAACCCTGTAATAGTGCGGGATTGAAGATCCTCTCTCTCTCTCTCTCTCTCTCTCTCCATCCTCCTCTTCTAAGCTTTCTATTTGTTTTTTATTTTATTTTTCTTATGAACTAAACTATTTTTATCTGATTTAAAGAAGTGACAATCCACCGATATCATTTTCTTAAAGAAAAAAAAATCACAAGACTCGTAAGTAACAAATGAATGGTTGAAAGTTGAAACATATTCATTGAAGTGAAAGACACAGAGAAATGCCTTCAGCCCCCACGTGCATCACCCGAGAACAATTAATGAACTGTTCGTACAGTTTGTAGACCCTCAAAGTTCAAAGCCAACTGGACAGTTTATTTTCAACTGGACAGTTAATTAACTAAATTAATTTTAATCTATATAAAATTGAAAAATCATTACTAAGTTTTTAATTTATTAGAAAAATAACATTTAGTCCTTACCGTCACTTCATTTAACCAGATACATATTAAAAATTACTAAAATATCATCACCCCTTGTCTTTTAAAAATCGATATAGCTCTCTAAAAACTTATAAAAATCAGAAAATATCTTTATAAAATCACTAAATCCCCACAAGTCCCTATATAATTAAAACTAGTTAGATTTATGGTTGATTCTAACCATATATGATGAATTACTGTAATACGATAATACCATTTTAAAATTACTTGATAAATTACTTTAATACACTAATCAGATTTGTGATTGATTTTAAAAGACTGATTTTACGGGACCTTTTTCGATTTTCATAAGTTTTCAGAGAATTATATTGATTTTTTTCTTTTATTATCATTGGTGAGTATATGAAAAATTTTCAGGAAAAGACGGCATCTTTGTCATCAAATGGACTAAATTTGATTTTTCATATTTTATATGGATTTATTCGAATATATTATTTATTAGAGTTCATTTTAAATAGAATATTCTTAAAATATTCCTTGTTAACTGACGATAATTTGACTCAGAAACTAAATCTGTTAACTATATTGTCCATACATGCTTTCTTATGACCTATGCTAATTTTTCAATTTTAAAGGGACTAATTAAAACCGATTTAACTAATTTTTTATATAGTTATATCGATTTTTTCTTTAATTAAACAAGGTCACCAAAAGTCTAAAACCAGTTAATGATATCTCATAATAGTGGCATTATAAATTCATTTGGACAATTTATTATTCACATCCCTCTCTGGAGAATATGCGTAGAGAACTAGAATAAGAGGAAAATATTATTTATCCTGAAATGATTGAATTATACCGAGCTTTCATATTAATTCCAGAGGGATATTAAAATGATTTAGTGCTATCACATTGTCATACTCTCACACATGTCCAAATGCAAATAATTAATATATATAAAAGGTATACATTTATGCAGTTACTATATATCTATCTATTATCTTCTGTTTATCAAACTGAATCAAATAACATGAAACATTAACTTTCCATTTTTAACGAGAATACCATAAATATAGTCAAATAAAAATGTATCAAAATTACCATCTGTAATGGTATAACTATTAATTACATAAACCAATGTAGCGGACTAAACAGGGGTTGAAGTTGTCATTATTTAATGATCAAATTTTGATTAAGATTAAAAGTAGGGAAAATTTAAATAACCCCCTATAAACTACCTCAAATCAATATAAGCTTTTCCTAAAATTCATATAACTTTATGAAAACAAAGGGTGTTTTGTGTGGGGGCTCTAGGGTCTTGGTTAGAAGGGGTGTGCTTATAATTGAGTAATTTTTTGATTAATTAGGTGCAAGAGATACTATTAGTGAGGAAGTAGATATCTCTTCTACTTTTCCTTAACTAATGGGTTTTGTCTGGGTATCTCTTGTAATTGCTTTTAAATTGGACATTCCCTTTCTTTGAATAAAATTAAGATCGGATGCTTATCTTTTCTTCAAAAAAAAAAAAACTTTCTGAAAACAAATCTAAATAATCCCATGAGTTAAACTTTCATTAAAAAATGAAGAATATTTTGTGAATATTCAAATTTTTTAATTCTGATTGAAAACATAGTATACCAAAAACCTCTTATAATTTATTAAAAATGTGAAAACCTTCTATAAATGACGATTTTAAACCCCCCCCCTCCCCAAGAAAAGTCATAGGTTACATGGGGTCCTTGGTGGATCCATGTTTGTTAAAAATCAAATAATTATTTTATTTTTAATTTATTTCAGAGAGATTGTAAAACTCATTTTACTGTGAGTGGACTATTAATCTCTTGTATATTAGATGATTCTCTTTATTGCAAAAGAGTTTGATAAAGAAAATATAGATCTAGATTTGATAACAAGTGATTTTATTATTCAAAACATTGTAGGGTTCAATTTTAATAGGAAATACTAAGGTGTCATGTGGATAGTCCCAAGGATAGTCCGTAAAATTTTTAATTTTTAAAATTAATAAACATCATTTAATGAACATGTATTTTAATAAAAAAATGTAAATTACTTCATTTCTAATTTTTAACATATTTTTAACAAATGTAATTTTTTTTATATCGATTATATACTCTTCAAAGGAGGTATACACCCCTCTGAATAGCTAATGAGATAATACGGAATTACATTTGGGGCTAACCACAAATTGCGTGACAATGCTCAATTTAATAATGTTATTTTATTATATATATTTTGTGTATATATATCAATTTTATTAGATGTATAATGTTTATTATGAATATGAACTTGTTTAATTTATATATATATTTTAAATTTCGTTTTTTTTAACATAAATTAAAATTTTTATTAAATTTTAACTAGCCCACCCCTAAAATTAAGTGCTGCTGGCTCCGCCATGCATGGGGTTATTTGGATTTTTCCCTTAAAATTAACGTAATATCAAAGCTCTTATGAAACCGACCAACCAAATAAACGTGACACGTACGGATCTCCTCCGACCAACTTTTGGCTTTTCAATAATAAAATAAAATAAAATCACGCACAAAATCGCCTCTTTTTCAATGGTGGCACACACCGTAATAAAAAGCGACTCCGCAGGACAATATCGGCTTTTCATCACCCCAATCATCGAAGGGGTCCAAAACGCACCCCGACAAACCGAACGGAGCGGGGACCGAAATGACCGAAATACCCTCAAAGATCGGATCGATCGTCCGATAAAAAAAAGTGGTCGAAAAAAAACAGAGGTGAACAGGCTATAATTACGAAACTGCCATTCCCAGCCACCATTTTAGAAGAGAAGCGTAGGTGGAAGAAGAAAGGGTAGCAGCGATAACGAGACCGTCCGGTGAGCCAAAGCTAATCTTCACCGCCTCGGTTTTCTTCTCCATCACAACCGACCGTCCTTCGCTTCAGTCGGTTCCGGAGTTCGGGGAGGGGGGAGAGAGAGTGTGAAAATGACGAGACTGCCCCTGGAGGGGTCGGCGACGTCGGATTGGTGGAACCGGATCAACGGATCCACTGAATGGCAGGACGGGATCTTCTACTCTCTCTGCGCCGCCTACGCCCTCGTCGCCTCCGTCGCTCTGGTCCTCCCTCTCTCTCTGTCAATCTTGGTTTCGAATTCTGTTTTTGGTTTGTTTGGTTTGATTTGGTGGTTGTGTTGTTCGGACTGAAAATTCGATGATTTGTGCTCTGATTGAACTGTTGTGTGGTTGCGAGAGCTAAAGATGCGATCTTGGAACGTTTTGTGGGGTTGTTGAATGTTAGGGTTTGTTGTTGGAGGTTTTTTAAGGGTCTTTGGTGTTTTTTTGTTGGTTTGTGAAGATTATAGAAGTGAATAAGATTCAGGTTAATATTAGAGGGTTTCAAAAGTTGGTTTTTTGAGATTTGATGATTCATGATCTATGGGAAATAGGAATTGACATTCATGCAGAACTATTTAAAGTTCTGTTTTGATTAGGATGAAATCAATGAATACCTTCCAAAATGTCAACAAATTTTGACCTAATCCTGCTTTTTTTAGCATATGTTGTTTGAAGAATGTCAAATTTCTAATTCAACGATGACTGAACTGATTTGCAAGCTTTGAATGGTAGTTTTGAGACTTTTTGCAATGAAATTTAACTTTTTGGTGCTACTAAATGCTTTGTAGTGTGTTAATTTTTTGCGTTGTTGGATATTGAGAAGCGCATGATGGCTGATGCAGTGAGGGATGTCTAGCAAATAATTTCTTGAATTAATTATGTGCAGATTCAATTGATCCGAATTCAAATGCGAGTACCTGAATATGGTTGGACAACCCAGAAGGTTTTCCATCTCATGAACTTCATTGTGAACGGCGGTAAGTCATTTTATAAACTAGTTTTTTTTTGTTTTCTTAAACAAGGATTTCTTGTTTGGTTTAGCTTAATGATCAGCATCATTTAACTTTAAACTTTACCGCAGTGCGTGCTGTTATATTTGGATTTCACAAGCAAGATTTTCTTTTCAGGCCAAGAGTAAGAACACTTTCTAAATCTTTATCTACTGAAGTTCTTTTCAGAATTTAGATACCCAGTCAGTGGTTCTTTCTTTAATGAGGCAGTACATGCTTTATGATTTTCATAGATCTTTTTTTTCTCTCTCTTGTGCATCGTTCTAGTTTTGTCTGCCTCTGGCATGTATTCATGGTAAGTGACTTGTACAGCTTCCTCTACACTTACTAAATTTATGGCATTTATTATTCCATTTTTTCATAAAATTTGATGAAGAGAATAAGACAAAAACTATGGAAAGCCTTCAGAAGGTGCTTGAGAAAATTATTAGATTTGATGATGATAGGGATTAGGGAAAATTTTGGAGGAAGGAGAACCTTACAGTTGCACCAAAGGATATCTGAAGTATTGGAAAATTTTGTTTGAACAATATTTTATTTGTGTGCCTTTTACCTTGCCTTTCTAGTATTGGTGTTAAATGATGATTTGTTTAATCCCACAAATGTCAGAACTCAATAGAACTTCAGTAAGCTAGATATTGATGAAATCAATTCATCTGACCTGATTATTGCTGTTTTCATGAACAGGTTTTTACTTTAATGCTGTTGGATCTTCCTGGAATTTTGTTTTTCTCTACATACACTTTGCTTGTTCTATTCTGGGCAGAGATATATCATCAGGTATGCTTGAAATATGGTTTCTTTGCATGCAACATGTAGATGTTTGTTGTTAACTTTTCCTTCTCTATGGTTGTTTCTTTGCTGAAAAGGCAAGAAGTCTTCCAACAGACAAGCTGAAGATCATCTACATCTCAGTCAATGGTGTAATATACTTTATTCAGGTGTGCTGTTATCAATACATGGAAATTATTTTTCTCTTTGTTCTCAATGCAAGATGATACATAGTTTCCTGTTGGTAATCCATGAGCTATGTCTGTGTGTGTGCATAATATTGATCAAAACATCTTTCAGAGACTAGAGTCATGAATACATCCAAAGAAAATATAGTATTAACATAAAATGCTAAAGGTCTATTATAAATGCCGCTGACATAATCCCTGAATTATTGGAAAATATGTGCAATCTTGCAAGAATTGTAGACAACACAACCATTTGATGTTGGTTTCTGTATGCTATGGTTGGGGCTTGAAAGAAACAGAATAATTTTTCCGGAAGTTAAGAAGTTTACTGATAAGGTCTCTGCAGAAAGTCTAAAAAAAGTCATGCCTTGATGGGTAGTTGGTTTTGGATATACCTTTCACCCTTTGGGCGAGTGGGTATCTTACTGGCTATTACCTGAATGCACAATGGGATATTTTTTTTTTTTTTGGAAATACTTTGGGAGGTTTTGGCTATATTGCCCTCTCTGAAAGAAATACAGTGATACAGCCACCTCTTCTCAACAATAGAAAGGGAAGAAAATCACATATTAAGGTTGGGCTCATATTAATGTATATGTTCACCTTCTTTGGCATGCATCGACATCAGTGGATAACCCACAAAACCCATGCACGGTGTGTTCTTCTAACAATGTCAACAAACATTGTTCTGAATTACTAATGATTTCCAGTTTCACATAACATGCAGTAATCCACGATGCCAAAAATCATTGTCCACTTGCCTGTGTGCCTATAACCATCTTAGAAGAGAAGAGCAGTCATTAAGATGAGAAAAAACTGGAGAATTTTCCTCTAAATATCATGGTTCAATCTTTGGAGACAACAAGGAATGCTCATAAGTCATATATAAATATGAGTGCCGATGGATATGTGAGCATACATAAATATTATACATGCATACATATTTGCTGAATAGTGTGCACTTGGTGGGTCCCTGAGTGTAGAATTACTGAATATAAATATTTTAAGGGAGTGAGTGCATATAATGTATTGATTAACGCTAATGAAAGTTTTACTACGAGTATTGTTGTCTTCTGCATGGTTCATTTTGAGTGGCATATTTTGGTTGGTTTGTTAATCTTTTTCTTTTCTTTTTGCATGTTTATTATGGAAATTACTTCTCTCTTTTTTTAGATGTTTAGCACTGATGTAAAACTGGTGGACAAACCAATCTTTTTTTCTCATGGAGGATTGTATTCCTATTTTGCATCTGCTCCAGGTTCACATATTATCTAATTGCGACTGTACAAGATTATCAATTTTTCATCCTGCTGCTAGTTTTCTCCATCTGGAGATATTCTTCAATCTTAATCATTAGCATGGACATGGTAACTGCATTGGACTCATCTCTATACTAGCTGAAACCCAACCAAAGCTGATGTTGAGCCTATATGGTAGCAGGACATATCAGGCTGGTTGTTTTTACTACTAGTTCTCTTCATAAGATGTCACTCATGTATACTATACCAAATATAAAATATATCCTTCACTTGTTCAAAAGTTTAGACATGTATAAATATCATATATCAGGGCATGATCACAGCAATCTTGTATGGCGAGGTAGTATTGTGGAGTATTGATTAACGCTAATGAAAGCTTCTCTAATATTTATGCTATGTATAAATTATTTATTCCAGCATCTAAGCAGTTGAGTATTCTCCAGGTCATTATATGGATATACCTAGGGATAAATGACAACAGTACTGTGGAGACAATTGGAAAGATATTTATAGCAGGTAATGATTTATTATTCATGAAATTTCGTGGCAGCAATGATAATCTGCCACATCTTTAAATATCTGCTTTATTTGTGATTTAATCACTGTCTTATTTCAGTGGTATCATTCATTGCTGCTCTTGGTTTCTTGTCATACGGTGGCAGGTAAATTATCATCACATCAGATACTGCTTTTGATATTTCAAATATTTCAATAATTTCTTACAAACCTGTCTAATGCATCATAATTTTGTTTATATCATCTGTCTCTCTCTTTTCATTTCTTAGGTTGTTTTTTATGCTAAGACGCTTCCCAATTGAATCAAAGGGGCGGCGAAAGAAACTTCATGAGGTCTGTACTCATGTATCTATCTATTACATCTTAACAGAATTTGTGGGTGATATTTGGATGACACAAACTGTCTTGAAAATATTATCATAAAAATTATTTCATTTCATCCTCTTGGTATCTACATTTAATATGCATTTCCCTTTTTTCGCTTACTCGCTTTGAGCATGGTTGACGAACATAGCCATTTGGATGAATCATGATAATAAACATAGAACTATATTCTAAAATTCTTGCTATCTAAATACTCCTATTTTTAATCACAGTAATGTATTCTTTAAGAATAAGGAAAATGCAGTACTTGTTCAATGATCTAAGGGTGTGCTCTCAAATATGGGCAAAGTAAACAGTTAGGAGAATTGAAGCTTTTTTTTTTTTGCAGAATCCCATACAGTCAAATAGATATAGGTGTTTTTATCTACCAATGTAGAAATTGTCTGCTACAACAGTTTAGAGATGTGTTATACCTTTAGGTCTTAACAGTTCTCTGTTTTCCTATAAGGTCTTTAAATTAACATGTAGAAAGAATTATATAGGCATCTGAATCATTCCTTCTTTTTTTTTAAAAAAAAAAAGTGCAGTAGATATTTGTAGTAATACATAGTAAAACGGTAGTGATTTTGCAGTAAAAGTGAAAATTAGATCCCAATTCATTGACATTCTTATTGCTGCATGCACCACATGGTTTGATGGTCAGATGTTTTAAATCTGTTTCAGGTTGGATCAGTTACAGCAATATGTTTCACCTGCTTTCTTATAAGATGCATTGTGGTAAGTACCTGTCTTGCAACATACATGGTTTTCATTATTGAACTGCTTTGGAAACATCACAATACCAATGATATAAGTTGCAACAATGAAGAGCAAAAGTATTTAAACGCCATCATGACTTGAAATGCTGTATTTGTTTTTCTACATGTTCGATAGCTTCACATTTAAAATTACCATTAATAATGTGGAGTCTTGTTGGGAGGACATCAATTCCACAAAAGATCATGAAGTTACATGAGTTCCTTGTTATAAGGATAAAGGAATTTAGGAAATCATGTATCCTTGGCAACCAAGAATAAGAGCACTCAATGTAAAAGGGAGTACAATTTCCATGAAGTTTAAATTCTATTTTTGTGTTCCAGGCATTTTTAGACCATTAATAATGGCAACCTAACTTATAAACCAGCTGATCTAGTGATTTGTGGAATGAGAATGAGGAGCTTCTTGCTCATATAGAAGATAGCCCATTGGGCATCAAAGGACATCTAATCATAGAGCTGGGCCAATCCTGTTGTGGAGTGATCAAATTCATAATAATGCTACATAATAAATGAGGCCACTGAATTTGGGTTACCTTTACTTATGAATATGTTTATTCCTAGGGAATCGGATCCGATTAATTTGAACATGAATATAATTTTTTTTATAACAAATACTAGTGCTGTGATGCTGTTTCTTAGGATTATTGTCTCTAGGATAGTTCAGACTAGACAAAGACTTCAAACTCAGATTTTGATGCTGTTTCTACCATTTGTAAAAATCATTGGATGTCAAACAGGATTTAAAAATTGATGGAAAACAAGCTTATTTACACTGCCAAATCCTCAATAGAGATGTGATAGAAAGTCTGATCAAGTTCTTGAACTGCAGGTTGGAATATCAGCATTTGACACAGAAGCCTCTCTCGATGTTCTGGATCATCCAATCTTGAACCTTATCTACTACACGGTAAACACATTCTCATCTCTTCAAAGCAAATCTTATCAAATGCATGCTCTGATGTATTGAAAACTTTGTTCATGAAAAAAAACAGCTCTCCGAGATCCTCCCTTCAGCCCTTGTCCTGTACATCCTGCGCAAGCTACCCCCGAAAAGAGTGTCGGGACAGTATCATCCAATTCGCTAGTGATCAAGAAAGGTCTGGGGAGTCATCATTTAGTTCAGAATCTTTCACCTAGAATTTCAAAAAGATGAGAACAGAGAGTGACAACTGCGAGAGAACTCTCGTGCCGTAGCGAATTCTTTTCTCACCAGTTAAAACTTGCACGAGATGCTCGCGGTTGCAAGGGTAATTGTAATAGTGGTGGTCTTTTTCTTGGCTTGTAGGGAATTTTTGCGTACTTCTGTGTTATTCTTGGGATGTGATTTTTATTTTGCTCTTGTTGTACACTTATTAGTCTTGTAAGACTAGAAAAGCTGATGGTCTGGTTGTGTTTTATTAACAACTGAGATCCTCCTATGCAGGTATATTTGCTTGTTGATCAACTTGATTATAAAAATCTTTAGACCATTAAATTGGGTCATTCAACTCTGTTGCTTACCATCCATTCAAACTTATAATCCCCGCTTTGTAATATAAGTGAAGGTAACAAGATCTATCATTTAAAAAAAAAAAAAAACTGTGTTAGCTCACTAGGTCTGCATTTAGCCTTCCATCTTATGCTTTCATTCATCAGTGTATGGAACAATGTTATATGGTCTCTCTTTTTGACAGTTTCTATGTTCTTGTTTTTCTTAAATGTTTTATTTCATGTATTTAGAAAATCACATATATGTTTTAATAAATTGAATATTTGAATGTTTATATTCTATGTTTAAAAGAAATTGCACAAATGTTTGCAGCCCTCTTTAGAGTGTCATGCTAATGTAGTACTTAAATCTTCTAGTACAGTATTATATTGATATCTCAATATGTTCTCTATTATGAAAAATATAAAAATATTAAATATATACATTAAATTCATATGGGTATACGATTTAACATAAAAAAGAATATACTTTATTAGATAAATATAAACCTTGAGAAAAAAACAAATGATAACACGTGCCAAAGGAACATTTCCTTCAATCTTTACTACTTTTAGGTAATTTTAAATGAGATTAATGGACATCGGGGTTTGCTGAAATATTTTTATCATAAACCCAAGAAAGTCTCCAATGGTATCTGAATGAGATCTTCATTAGTTCATTTCACATCATTCATTCCTTTTTTGGGTCTTCAAATTTAAAAACTGTATAAATTTTATTATACAAATCTAATTTTTTAATATTGATACAGTTGAAAGGAATATTGTTGAACCGATTAAACTGAAACTAATATTGAATATGTTTAACATATATTTAATATATTTGATATTAATGAATTATATTTTGTATATATTTACTAACGTATTTTGTTTTAATTTACAATGACAAAAATTGAAATTATGTGTTTTCGAAAATATTATTCTATAAATATGATAAGAGATTCTGAGCTAGAGTTGCATTTAAATGGTGCTCTGTTCTAGACACACCATTGAGTCAATATATTCTCCATTTAATTTGGCCATTCAGTTTCTGGATTAAAAAAAAAAAAGATTACATCAAAAGCTTATGCCATTTTAGAAACCCACAAAAAAATCCAAATCATCCCCTCAAGCAAAAGATTACCGCCAGCCGGGGAAGAAGGCAATTTACATGATATTATAAAGAAAAAACAAAAACAAAACAATGTCATGATCACCAAAAGTCACTTGTCTGTATTTCTTTTGGGTATACACAGATCTATAAGGTTAGAAAGTAAATAACAAAGGCTGGTGAAAACTAGTCTTGGTGGAGTTCCTGTGGTGGGATGGGAAATCTCACATTTGCTGGAGGGGCGACCACAACAGGGTCATCGGCAAACAATTGTTTGATGAATGCAGGAGTCTTCAGAAGGCGCCGACCCGTCATTTGAGGGTAGACATCTTCTAGGAAATAGTATGCATGACCTGCTATCATTCCCTGCATTCAAATTTTATTATTATTATCAGATTGACAAGGTGTTTATGGTATCAAGCATGCAACATGGTTGAAATGTTCACATAGATTGAATGCTAGCTAGGTAATAGGTAGATTGTGTGTTATTTCAATAGTGAATGTTTACTCGGCTGTTTTAAACAGGAAATCACATCTTGGAAATGGTTGTGACACGGTTATGCTAGGGTGGTAAAAACAAATGATTAATTTTGGTCTCTTGGCCACAGATTCAGTCATTGATGATGCAAGAAAAAAGCCTCTTCATATTGCAATGTACATTTCGATTTGTGTAATAAGATCAAGATCTTACCAGCAGATCCACCCATGTGCTGGTTCCAACAAGAATAGAGAAACCCAGAAGTACCTGTAAGAGGAGAAGTACATTTCCTGTATTAGTCATCTGCCTTGCGTCTCCAATCATCACAGAAAGAAATGATGCATCAAGCAAAAAAGTAGATGAACTGTGAACTTCAGTCAAAATCCAGAAATATTATAATGGAAAAGTGGAGTGAAAGACAAGATAAATAAAAAAGCCAATAATTCCTTCAAATTGCTTGGCCCTCAATGGGCTGTGAATGCCAACTGACTACTAAAGCACATAACATTGGAATCTGTAAAGGAAATTCTCAAAAGAAAGAAAGTTCCCTGTAATTATCAGAAAAGTCCCTTCGGTTAACTCAAGAAAATGATTTTTAATGAAAAAAGAAAATAAAGAAATATACGACAATCTGATTAAAAATTATAATTATTGCAACTTTGAGAGAACCCCTTCAAAAAAGCAATATAAGAGTGTTTTGACATTTTGGTTCACTACATGTTCTTAATGTCCTATTGATGTTGGAGCTGCATTCCAATTAGGGGTGTAAAATGATGTTCAAAACAAGCCCAAACCAAGCCCATTTTCTAACCGAGCTCAAAATGATGTTCATGCTCGTCTGGTTTAATTGTCAAGGCGGGTTTCGACAAGCCGAGCCTGAGCAGATCCACTTGTTTACCAGTCCTAATCTCAAGATTCTACTATGGTGGATGTGTTGAAAAAATGGCTCAAGTGACTGAAATTCTTAGACAAAGATCACCATTGGACAGAAAGGCAACTAATATAGGGGAAATTAAAATGAGGGCAAACCAAACACTACCAAACACTAAAAGATGAAGGGGAACACCTAAGAACATTCAAATAAATATAGGTACCCAGGAATACCCACCAGTGGCCATAGCACAACGGTCAGGGCTTACCTATATTAAGGGTTGGTATCGAGTTTTGGCGCTAACTTAACCCATGTGCATTTCTGTGGGTTAGGGGTACACAGGTGAAGAGAGCCTACCCAGCTCAGCCGTAAGGCCAATTACGGGGGGTTACTCCATTATAAATAAAAAATTAAAAAAATACCGAGTAGGACTATATATTGGTAGTTTAACAGAAAGAATTCCAGTGTGAACTTCTAAATAAACATGGATGTTCATATGATCAGAACATGGAATACAACAAATGCAAACTTTACACATCTCAATTTAAACCCCACCCAAGATGCTAAGCCTTCATGGACTAGATGCATCTACAGCAAATTGATGGATACCTTAACCAGTTATCCAGTTCGTCAAAGGATGGTAATGTAAAAAGAAAAAGAAAAACATCCCAGAAATTCATATGGATCTGAAGAACTCCTGTCCACAATTTTTTTTTTGTTTTTGAAATATGGTAGGCATGAGCCCCGATATTATTATTTATCAAGGCAAATGCCCAAATAACTCTTCTGTCCACATAAATTGCTGATTGGGATGCTGGACAGAAAGGAAATGAAAGGAATCGATAATAATGTGCGGCCATTGAACCATGTGAGCTTGTTATATTGCAAGGGTAAATCAAATAATCAATGCCATGCCCAGTTTCTTATTAGAGCTTAAAAATTACTGAAAGAAGAAAAGTATATTATGGTGAATGTACTCAACCATGCTTTCATAAAACTATCATCATTCTACTTAAATGAGTGACAACAAATTCAATTGAAGTAATACCATCATTTCAAAAAAAGGTCAACCTTCAGTTCCACAGAATTGCATAATGAACAGAAATCGACTAGCAGAAACCACTCACCCAAGGTAGATAAGCTGCAGAGAAAGTAAAAAGGCCCAAGAAACTCATATGAATGAAAGGATTCTGCTTACTCCAAACATAGACCTGCAAAACAAGTACAATGACAATTTAACCGGTAAATAGGTATCAATAAGATGAGCAACAGTGCTAGTCATGCATCACGTGGTGAAAAATGATTGATAATGAATAATTAACTGCTGAAGTGAAGTGCTTATGCATAAAAGCAAGAAACATTCAAACTGACCATCATGAAGGTCAAAGAATTGCTCAGGAAGAAGATCTTTGCAAATGAGGCTGACACATAAGGTATCATTCCACCAATGAGAACAATGCCAGTCAAGACAGTAGCACCAAACAAAAGCATATAAAAGAAATCCGCAGCTCGCCCACGAAATGAGTTCTCCTCTAATAGCTTGCAGTATCGAGCAAGGAAAAACATGTGGAATAAAAAGTCCAGGTCTGCAACACAAAATAGTCTTGAGTAAGAGAAAACATCGTCCATAAGACATCTTGGTGACTTGGAACAAATTCTGGTTGAAAATTGAACCTAAAATTCTATATTTA
The DNA here is from genome assembly GCA_030737845.1 of Acorus calamus. Taxonomy (NCBI): domain Eukaryota; kingdom Viridiplantae; phylum Streptophyta; class Magnoliopsida; order Acorales; family Acoraceae; genus Acorus; species Acorus calamus. Next base: position 11,390,006 of record CM060858.1, on the reverse strand, counting down.
ACAGAACACACAAAGACATTCACCCAATACAAATGAGAAGAATATTAAAATACAACCATAAAAGTTTATACAAACACGCTTTACAAAAACAGTGAGTAATTATGCCACTATCCATTAAGTGGAATCACAAAAAAAAAAAGAAAAAAAGATCCTTATAAAATCAAAGTGCAATCGTAAACAGCAAGCCAACATCACACAAAAAAAAACTCTCCATTTGTTCCCCATACCAACAAATCGAACCTGAAACACCCCATTATCCTCCACTATCCCCAAACCAAAGGTCTCAACTTTAAACACCGATGACCAAGACCCAACGAATAGCAGACACGAAACCCATCCACACACCCAAAAGAATGCATCACCTTCTAAATCCCATATCTCACTTGATTTCCACATCAAAACACCATCAAATCCCAAAATTTATCTCTCAAGCACGAAAAGATCAGATATTTAAACCCATAGCCATACGAAGAGGCACCCAACCATAAAAATCACAATCGAAAAAGCCTACCCATTTTTCCGAAGAACAAGAAATTCGTGATCAGGCGCCAAATCTCGTACTGCTTCACCACCAGCGTTGGATTCAGATACAAGTGATACGGCGATATGATCTGCCAGATACAAAGATCAAAACAGAAACCCAATCAGAATCTCAAACCACCAAGAAACCCTAGATTTCGAAGAGGAAACATTAGCCCTAGATTCCTACATCGAGAGAGCAACCGATGGTGGTGGCCACGGCCGCCGTCAGATACGACCGGGTGATGATCGGCGTCTGCTTGTACCATTCCTCGATGGCTTGAGCCATCCCGAAAGGATGGGGGGGCAAACCCTAGAAGATCTGATTAGGGTTTCGAATTTGCTTGAGAGAGAGAGATCGAGAGAGAGGGATCGACCTCCGGTTGTTGTTATGGATAAATATCGAAAATGCCCCTCCGGGTTTCGATTTGTGAGGATTAGTATTTATAGTGTGTGATTTTTTTTGGTGGATTTGTCTACGTGGCTCTGTTTGATTGGCTGAACTATCGTGGTATTCGACGTAGCTTTCATTGGGACCCTTAACATAATTAATTGCATATCATTATAAGAAAGATGTGCTATTTGATAATGCGTTTTTTTTTAATGCTATTTGATAACATATTATCATGAAAATCTTAAGGGTTTTTTTTATTTTTAAGTCCCTATAAATCATAAGATTTAGTGACTGATCCCTCATTTCTTCGTATTTTAGTTTTAGTCTCCACATTTAAATGATATATTTATTTTTAGTCATTCCCAGGGACTAAAAGGAAAATTAAATAATTTAAGAATAGATTCGCAGAGACTAAAAAGAAACATTATTATATAAAAGTCTCTTAAACCAAAAATCTATCATTTGATCTTTTTACCCCTATCAATTCATTCAATCCCATTACAGTCCATTCACACCACTTTAATGACAATCATTTTTTCATTTAACCCCTACATTTCGATTCAATTCCAAGAAAACTCATTTACATCATTTTTTGGACTGCAAAATTATTAATGAAGTTTTTACATGTAAGTTTTTATTTGATTCAACTAAAAAAGACTTTATTCCTTGTTGTCTACACCACATAATTTTTAATATAGGGTTGGTAGAAAGATATATATGTTAAATTTTTATTTTTAGTTGTAATATATCTCTTTTGTATTTCATTTTAAAACTTTAATGACAATCATTTTTTCATTTAACCCCTATATTTCGATTCAATTCCAAGAAAACCCATTTACATCATTTTAATATCATTTATAGTATTTTATAATACAATACATTTCATTATGTGACATATTCATTAACTTATAATTAAAATTGATTATCATGATATTATTAGGATACTCTTACATTTCTACTCAATTCCATGAAATCCATTTACAATGTTTTAGTTTCATTCATAGTTTATTATAATACATACATTTTATCATGTAACATATTGATTAATTTATAGTTATATTTGATTATCATAATATTATTAGGATAAGACATGATATATTATACATTAAAAATATAATTCAAAAAAAAAATTATTCCCATTTCTTATGCAAAAACACGATATATTAAAAAAATGTATCAAATATTAATGTAATTCACATCTATTAACATTTATTTAATTCACACATATTTGATTACCATTTACTCTATTCTCTTGAATTTCTCTACTCTATTAATGCCCCAAATAATCATTAGTCCATAAGGTCTATCCAACAAAAAAATATATAATTCACAGTAATTAAAAATGCAATCCAATAAAAAAACAAACGTATAAAATATTAGTAAAAAAAATTGCTATAAAAATGGACAAATTCAGATTTGAGCTTTGTGTGAACTCAACAATAGATTTATCCAATGAAAATCCATTCATATCATTATAATATAATCCATAATTTATTCATATTTTCATCATATCACGTATGACATATTAAAAGTTTAAGCTTCATATTTCATTATACTTATATGATGACTGCTATAGATATATCATAAAATAATATCAATAATTTACATCATTTATGATAAAATTACATTCATATGCTGACTTATTCATGAAAAAATTCCTTTACATCAATTATGATTAAATTATATTAATATACCGACTAAAATTATATTAATATGTTTATTATTTTATAATTATATTTGAGTATCATAATATTATTAGGATAATAGGATCCTTATAAAATGAAAATATATTTAAAATATAATTCAAAAAAAAATTCTCATTTCATATGCGAAGACATAATACATTAAAAAAGATATCAAATATTAATGTAATATCTTTATTATAGATTTTCAAACTATATTATTAAAATTCATCCACCCTCCATTCAATCTCCCCATCATTCATCATCTCTCCATTCAATCCTCTCATCTTCTTATAAAAACAATGGTTTATGCTCTTCCATAAACCCTCAAATATATTTATGCAAATTGAATACCCATTTATTGTCATCCCCATTCATTTGGATAAATGGATTTATTATCGATCTATTTTTTCTTCTCTCTCACAAAAATTTTTTAACCTTAAGAAGGTGAGTTAATCTTTTGTAGATATGATGTTTATTTTGGAGTTTTATGTTGCAAATAAGCTAAATATGTTATTTTTTTCATTCGTTTCCTCTTTTTCTAAAAATTGGCATGTATCTATTGTTAAAAGAAAAAAAATTCTCAAAAAAAGATATTTATTTGCCTTTAACATACTGATCTTAGATTCTCTATTCTGATTGGAAGTAGCGCAATAGTGGATCTGATTTTTATTCATATATTTTTTGTAATATAATTTCATTATGATATTTTCATCATCATAATAGAGTACCATTTTTTTCTATCTAATCATAAGAATATTACGATGTCCGAATTTAATTAACTGTTTAACCAATTTTAAAAAAGAATTACTATCTGAATTTTTTTTTCAATTTTGCTCTTCATGATACAGGATGTGTAGCCCGTCTTCAAATTATTAAATCTGATGATCTTTAAATATTTTATTTTAAATTTATTACCCATATCAATTGTTGGTTTTTGCATTCATCATGTTTGAGTTTTAATGATTCGGTTTATAATATTATCACTCGCCGTCGACCAGATAACACACGTTTATAGTCTTGTTAATTCAAATTGTTGACCTGATTATTTTTAAAAAAATTACGAGTGGCCTATAAGTGCAACGTTTTTTATTAACTAAAAACAACATTAATTATTCTACGCACTTTCAAATTACGTTACTGAAAATGCTTTCCCAATAACATTATAGGTTATAGATATGTTAATTTATTAGAATTGAAAATACTACATGAGTATCAATTTTCTAAACTGTTTCCAAATAGATGAGAGGGTAACATTACCATATCTAATGAAATATGTCAAGTGAAATTTTATAAATTTTATTACTCATATCAATTGGTGGTTATCATAATATTATTAGGATAATCTTACATTTCTACTCAATTCCATAAAAATCTATTTACAATATTTTAATTTCATTCATAGTTTATTATTATACATATATTTTATCATGTAACATATTGATTAACTTATAATTAGATTTGATTATCATAATATTATTAGGATAAGACATGATATATTATACATTAAAAATATGATTCACAAAAAAAAAAATTATTCCCATTTCATATGCAAAAACATGATACATTAAAAAATGTATCAAATATTAATGTAATTCACATCTATTAGCATTTATTTAATTCACATATTTGATTAGCATTTACTCTATTCATTTGGATTTCTCTACTCTATTAACTCCCCAAATAATTAATAGTCCATAAGATTTATCCAACAAAAAAAATATAATTCACAGTAATTAAAAATGCAATCCAATAAAAAAACAAATGTATAAAATACTGGTACAAAAAAAATATTGCCATAAAAATAGACAAATTCTGATTCGAGCTTTGTGTGAACTCAACAATAGATTTAATCTAACGAAAATCTATTCATATTATTGTAATCTCATCCATAATTTATTCATATTTTCATCATATCATGCATGACATATTAAAATTTTAAGCTTCACATTTTATCATCCTTATATGATGACTATTATAGATATATTATAAAATAATATTAATAATTTACATCATTTATGATAAAATTACATTCATATGCCGACTTATCCATGAAAAATTTCTTTACATCAATTATGATTAAATGAAAATGTTACATCAATTATGAAAATGTTATTGTAACTAAATTTTTTGACATTAATATTAATCAAAACATATATTATATTTTATCTATGTGCATCTGCACATACACAACAACTAGTATTTATTAAATGTGAGGACTGAAACTAAAATACGAAGAAGTGGAGGATTGATCACTAAATCATATGAGGACTTAAAAATCATATGATTTTATGGGGACTTAAAAATAAAAAACCCAAATCTTAATTATAGCTAACCCAGAGTAATGGAGGAAATGACCAAAATAACCTAACACTAATATTTATAATTATGCAGCAGACCTGGGGGTCTTCAACGGGCCCGAGGCCCGAAAGCCCAGCCTGCCCGACCCGGGCCCGTTCACGGGACGGGTCGGGCCTAGTTCGGGGGCCCGGGCCCGGTCCATGGGGGATAATTCAAAAAATGAGTAACATGTAATTTTTATTTGAATTGTTGTAGAATTATACAAATTATTGACATTAATGTAGGTATTAACCTAGTTAGGTACATATAGTTATTCATTTTTTCAAGTAATTAATTCATTTAATATATTTATTTTGAAAATTCAATAGATATAAATATATTTTTTTAATATTATACTTTAAATTTTGTGTTATTTTAACATTATAAACAAATGAATAACTTAAAAAATTAAAAGAAGTAAGATGTTTAGAATTTGGGTCTGTAGGCCTGAACCCAGGCCCGGCCCGTGACAAAAAAACAGGGCCCAGGCCCGGCTGGCCAGACAGACCCGCGGGCCGGGCTGGGGCCCTGTTTCAACGGGTCGGCCCGTTGCCGACCCCTAAGCAGACCCTCGTTAGCATAATGGTCGAGATGCACCCCTCCCGAAGGGAGTTCACGGGTTCGAACCCGTCTTTACCCAAAAAAAAAAAATTATAGCAAAATCATTGTTATAGTGTAAAATAATGATCATTTATAATGTAATTGATTTTTAAATTATATGTTGTATGGTTAATTTTTATATCAAATATTCCATTATTTTAAATAATTGACTACTCTTCTTAACCCAATCAACTGAAGACTTAAAAAGGGGTTGGTAGAAAGTGTTTTATTGTTTATAATAAAAAAATAACACTTAAGGCGTGTTTTTACACAATTTTGAAAAACTAAATGTAAGAAAAGAAAATTTGTGTAAAAGGGAAGTTTATAGAAAAGAAATAATTTTTCTTTTACCACTTTATATGTTGTCTGTACTTGTAATGGAAAATGATAAAAAATAAAAATGATTTTTTGTGCATGTAATGTATTGTATGTGTCATCATGAAGGTGATAAAAAAGATTAAAAATAAATAAATTGTCTTGCAAGAGAATAAGATATCCCCTCACTTTTTCTTCTCTAGGATGAGATTTTTTTTTTCATTTCCTAATAAGATAAAATAATAAAAAAAGATAAAGAATTTTTTTTAATTTTTTTATTAAACACAAGCACCATATTTTTTTTTTTGATGAAATGGTAGGCATGCGCCTTAAATTTTATTCAAATTCAAGCGACAAGCCCAAAGCATACAGTTGGTAGAGGAGAAATCTACCGAGGCATGTAACAAATCCTACGCCATAATCTCAAATTTATCCCCACTATACAAAACTTTGCTTGCCCCCGCACAAGCAATCCCCCACTCTCTAACAAAATTAGTAACCGAATCCCAAAGGTTTTCAATATAAACTCTGAAACCCCGAAAAATCAAATGATTTCTGGCAAGCCAAATCGTCCATGTAACGGCGGGGATGTACGATTGAGTGATTTTGCCACCCACACTTCTATCCCCCTTGGAACGGAGACTCCTCCCAGCCTCCCATAATTCAGTTAGGGACGAGAACTGGTCCTCCATTCCTGTCGCGCCATTCAAAAGCCGCCAGAGTTGGCGGGCGAACGGGCAATCAATGAAGAGATGGAGCACCGTCTCCTCCTCCATCTCGCAAAGGGGACACCGGGTATCGGCGTCGAGGACCCATTTGGCACGGTACACACAAGTGAGGAGCTTCTCCTGAAACAGTAACCACATGAACATGCTCACCTTGAGTGGGATCTTCGGTCTCCAGATCTCCGCCGCTTTCAAAGCAGTTGTTTCAAACCTTGGAAGATCTCGACGCCACCAATCGTAGCATCCCCGAACAGAAAAGGAGAGACGAGGCTGGGGTCTCCAAAGAACCTCGTCCTGAACCCCTTCTGAGATGGAGACAGTGTAAAGTTCCCTCAAAAGATCAGTGAGGAAGGAGACCTCCCCCCCCCCCCCCCCCCGGATTCCTTTGCAATCGAATATCCCAAACTCCACCTGCACCTCCTGGACTCCAAAAACTCGCTACTTTCCCATCGTGATTCCGGGAAAGCCTATAGATACCATCGAAACGCTCTTTCAACAAGCTATCTCCGAGCCAAACATCATGCCAAAACCTGATGGTCTTGCCGTCCCCCACCTTCCATCGAATGGCATCTAGGAATCCTTCTGTAGCGGAGAGGATGTTCCGCCAAGTGAAGGAGACGCGAGGTGAGATTGTTGGGAAAGGATTGGTTGGTACACCGCCTCCAAAACGAGCCTCCAGGAGTCGGCACCACAATAGCCTACGGTTGCTCAGCCACCGCCACCTCCACTTAGAAAGGGAGCCTTGTTCAAATCCCCCAAGTGTGACACGCCTGCCCCTCCCAAGTGTCTCCTGCTACAGACTAAGTCCCAACGGACTAAGTGGGACTTGCGGCCTTCTCCATGTGCCCTGCTCCATAAAAAACGTCGACATATGCCCTCAAGTTTTTGAAGAACACCCACGGGTACCTTGAATATCGACATGAAGAAAACTGGAAGGTTAGAGAGTACTGCTTGGAGAAGAGTCAGTCAGCCCCCGAAGCTTAAGAGCTTCCCTTTCCATCCCTCCAACCGTCTTTCGACTTTCACCACCAACGGGTTCCAATCCATCTTTCGAAGTTTGCTTAAGTGAAGCGGGAGACCAAGAAGGCGAGTGGGGAATTGTTGCACACGACAACCGAATATCCTTGCAAAAGAGGCCAGTTCCTCGTGATCTAAGTGGGTGCCAAGCATTGAACTTTTTTGAAAATTGATGCGGAGACCCGAAAGGAACTCAAAGCATTTGCACACAAACTTCACTCCCCGTATCGAAAGGGACTTAGCCACACAAAGGATAACCGTGTCATCTGCATATTGAACATGAGATGTGGAGGGTCCGCCAACACAAATGGGAAGACCTTCGATCCATCCATCCGCCTCCGCCATCTTCATCATCCTACTAAAGGCATTAGCCACCACGGTAAACAAAATGGGAGATAGGGGATCGCCCTGCCGCAACCCCTTATTCATGTGAAAGAATCCACATGGTTTGCCGTTTACCAAGACCGAAGCTTTTGCGGTGGAGATATAGTCCCTAACCATGCGAATCCAGTTGGGTTCAAAACCATGACAAGCTAAAAGATGGAGCAAAAAGTCCCACCGAACGTTGTTGTAGGCTTTGGAGAAATCAATCTTGATGACCACCCCTCTCCTCGCATCCCGGTGCGCTGCTGAGATACACTCTTGAGCGACCATGAAATCATCGTGAAGGACGCGGCCCGGAATAAAAGCTGATTGATTCTCCTCTATCATGAAATCAATCGCACCCTTCAGTCGATTTGCCAATACTTTCGCCACCATTTTGTAAATCCCATTTACAAGGCTTATCGGCCTATAGTCACCGACCTTGACCGCACCCTCCAGCTTGGGTATCAGGACGAGGAAAGTAGAATTAAGACAACTTAGACTGCATGCACCTCTCTGAAACTCGTCAAACAATTCAAGCACATCATCTTGTACTACCTGCCAAAATTCCTGAAAAAAACGGAGACCAAAACCGTCTGGGCCAGGAGCATTATCAGATGCTGCTCCGAACACTGCTTTTTCACCTCTTTGCTGGAAAAAGGCGCCTCCAGGTCCGGCCACAAGTGATCCAGAACCTTTTTTAAGTCTTCATCGACCATTCTGGGATTCTGTGGCGATCCTTTTTGAATGCCGCTGTGAAATGGGATACGAGGCGACTTTCAATATCTGCTTGGGCCTCCAGAACCTGCTCCCCATCATGCAAAACACCAATGGGGTTGATCCGCCTGCGCATATTCGCGACCTTGTGAAAAAACTTGGTGTTATTGTCTCCCTCCTTAAGCCATGTCTCTCGTGAACGTTGCCACCATTCCGCCTCCTCCGTGCGTAGCCATTGGAACCACGAAGACTTGAGGTTGGCCCGTCTGAGCTTGTCATCTTCAGAAATAGAGCTGACTTCCTCCTGTACTTCAATGGCCCGTAGTTCCTCTTCAATTTCGCGTTTGCTATTTCGTCTGTTGCTACGTTGTTCTCTACTCCAAATCTTTAATGCATGCTTGACCCTTTTAAGTTTAACTGCCACTTTACGTGCCCCTGCCAAACCCAGTGTAGGAACCTGCCATGCTGTAATCACCACCTCATGAAAACCATCGCAAATCAGCCACCAATTCTCGAACTTGAAATGATGGTGTTTTTGTAGGGATTCACTGCCATTGAAAATCAAGGGAGAGTGGTCAGAACAGATCCGGCTCCGGGCTTGCAGGATACACAAAGGAAAGGCCTCTTCCCAAGCTTGATCGATGAAGACCCTATCAAGCCTAGCAAAAGAAGGCTGCATCCGAAGGTTTGACCAGGTAAATTGTTGATTGACCAACGGAATGTCCAGAAGACCCTCATTCGCAACCCAAGCAGAGAACTGTTCCATTGAACCCGAGATAGTACCTTCTCTGTTTCGGTCGGATGGGAATCTAGTGACGTTGAAATCTCCCATGATGCACCAGGGAGAGTTCCACCGTGCCCTGGATTCCTGCAGGTCAGCCCAAAGATCCGGTCGGAGATCCTCCACATTAGGACCATACACTCCCGTCCAGGCCCAGGACCAATGAGTGATGGTGTCTTCGAGGAGAACCGATACAGTGAAACGACCCACCTTTCGTCTACCTTCCTCGAGCGACGATCATTCCAAGCCAGCTATATACCGCCCGATGCACCCTCCGAAGCCTTGAAGACGTAATCCGAGAGTCGGCCATTCCCTATCCCACGAAGGTCGCTAGGGGAAAAAGCTTCCATTTTTGTTTCCTGTAAGCAAACTAAGTTTACGCTATTCTCAAAAACCACATCCTTAACAGCCGTTTTTTTACAAGGGTCGTTAAGTCCCCGGGTATTCCAACAAAGGAACTTATACATTAACAACTTGATAAAACCCGAGCATCCACAACCACGGCCAAACAGCTACTGACAGGACTCCTCCAGTTTTGCCGAAGCAGAGGGTTCCATGGCAGCACCCAACGAAAAGCCTCAGTCAAACCAGACCGAAAACGATTTTTGACCGAGGGCTCGATGAAATTCATACCAACTTTGAGAGCCCTATGACATCCCGGCGAGTCCCGAAAGCCCATGGTTTCCAAAACTTGGCTATCTTCACTGTCGAACTCCATATCCAACACCCTCTTCACCTTTTCCGCGCTCTCCTTTGTCGGCGAAGGGGAGTCGCCACTATCGACTTTCCGCTGGGCCTCCCTGTCCAAGTCACATCCACCTGCTTCTTCATCAGTGAAGCATAGGTCATCCTCAAGAAGGAGTTCGCCATTTAAAGAAACCGAACTTGAAGGGGAGGATAATCCACGTTTCGGAATCATGCAAGATGGGCTTCCCTCCAAAGGATCCGAGAGTATGCAATTTAAACTTCCAACGATAATGGACTTTAGGCGCCTCTTTTTTCTTGGGCTGGGTTTACAAGCCGACGATCCACCTTGGACCGAAAGCGCCTCATCCGGTAAATCAGGTATTGGAGTGGATCCGCGATCAGGACCCGACTGGGCCCATTGTGGGAATGTAGGCCTTTCAAATGGGCCCAACTTTATCCGGGTCCACATCGAGCCCCTTTGTCCATCCGAACTCAGCCGGGACAGATGTCCCATCCCTCTGTCCCATCCCAAAGTCCCTCATCTGCCCATCCACGTGGGTGATAGAAGGGGTGTAGCCTCCCCCCCCCATACCTTCCTCATTTGATATCAACTTTTGCAGGTGAGGAGGCTGAGGTGACAGTGCCTTCCTTGGTTGCAATGGGAATCCGCCATCAGAACAGACGGCCGAGGAAGCACCATCACCTTTTGACCCTCCAGAACCGAGCGGCAACGTCGCGTGCATGCCACGTCGCTGTCATTCAAAGGGCCTGCCCTGATCAAACCACGTGACGACTCACCAACCCTGTCATGCACCTCGGGATGCGACACGCGCGAGCTTCCGTTCTCCCCTCCGGTGCCTGCCGACATGAGGAAGAAGAGCCAGGTCCACCGGACCGACAGTTCCCCATTCTCTCCCCTTGAGAAACCGCAGTCCGATCCTTGCTTGAGACGACCTCTGCGAAGGATCTTCGGTGATCCCCTCCGAGCAGCTCGACCTGAACCAACACCTTCAGTCCACCCAGGTTCGCCATGATACGCGAAGGGAGGGAAACCTCGTGACTCACCCAAGTCACGACCTTCACTGAAGGAAACTCTTCCTCACTGTCCAGAATTTCAGCAAACTCAAAAAGGTACGCGAAGCTTCCAATCATCTTCCGCAGGACACCCTCCGTCCGCCAGACCAAAGGTATACCGTGGAGGAGAAGATTAACCTTCCTGCCGTCTGCCCGAGGTGCCCCAGTAGTGAAATCGCATTTGCGAAGGAGGATCCTCCCTCCCTCCATGTCCAGGTACTCTTCACGGAGGATCATCTCCCGCGCCGCCCAAGACGGCACCCGTAGAATAACCTTACCACGACAGAGACCCCAGACTTGTTTGAAGTCAATCCCTCGCCAACGTTGCTTCACCCGATAAACAATGGCGGAAACAGACGGAGACCCCTGTCCCTCCCAAATGGCTAGGACGCTCCTCCCCAAATTCCTCGAACGAGCAGCCACCCCATCCGACCAGTCTACCTCGACCGAAATAGTTTGAGGGAGGGCCTTGGTTGACGGAGTGGTCACGACCCTTCTTCGACCCCTTTCATTGCAAGTAGAGCTGCGATGACCCCAACTCCAACAAGTCCAACATCTCGGAGGCTCCCGGCACGCCTTTGCCCGGTGTCCAACCCCCAAGTACCGAAGACATTTGCCCGACCAATCAGCAAGGCGATTAGCACGGGTTGGTCCACGACCCAAAGCCGCCGCACGCACCCCCCCAGCCCCACTGGTCTCACCCCGGCATCTTTTCCTTTTGCCAACCACCTGCCACCCTCCCTGCCGCGACTCCACAGTCTCCCCGTCGACGTCGACTTGAGTCTGCATGACCAGCACCCCCTTCCCTTTGACACTCTCCTCCAGAACCATCGCTCTTCCGGTTTCGTTCCTCACGCCGACTAAGCCTCGCTCCGCTCCGTCCGCCGTTGCCTCATTAACACCGGATGCCGCCTTTGCCAAACTCGCCACCTTCGCCATATGTTCTTTCGCCACCTTCGCCACCTTCGCCACGTGGTCCATCACTGTCGCAGTCGCTCCGTTCGCTCCGTCCATCCCGTCCTCAAGACCCATTGATTTTAGATGCAAGTGGTTTCAATCTTTCCATTTGTCAGACCACTCCAATCAAATATTTTAATCAAAGAACTTAAAAACTTGTGCACAAGCACCATATTTTTTAGTGGTCATATAATTTTATTTCACTTTTTCTCATCTTTTATCATTTTTCTTATCACACAAACAAAAAGGACTTAAAATAGCTAAATTAGAATTTAAAAATGAGTGTATTAGCCATCATAACTAAATATAAGATCTCAAACAAGATTTTAGTTGTTATCAAAGTGTTTTCCACGTTGCTATCTTAGATGTCATTCGACTCATACCTTCACTAGCCTACATAAATAAAATAGTTTTAAAGTTCTTAAAATAAATGTATGAAGTTGTTTTATAATCCCAGCGTTTAATTTCATTTTTGAAATTATTTATTTATCCAATGAAACAATTACTTTTAAAAAAAAATGAATTTTTAGTTTTAAGTCCATGTAAATTATAGGATTTAACGATCGATCTCTCACTTCTTCATATTTAGATTTTAGTCTCTACATTTAAATGATAATTTAAAAATAAGTCCCTCTCAGGGACTAAAAAGTAAACTAAATAATTTAGGAATAGGTCCCTCCCAAGGATTAAAACGGAACATATCATTTAAATGTAGGGACTAAACCTAAATATGAAGAAGTGAGAGATCGATCGCTAAATCCTATAGTTTATTCATGCATAAATAACTATACCAGTATAATAAATAATTTTATATTTAGTTGTACTTTTAATTATTCTCATTGAAAAATATAACAATAAACATTTTATTGTTTGGTTGACTAAGAATAAAATGTAGATAAAATGTAAATAAAATGTGAGCAATTATTTATAAAAGTTAACATGTGAGTCTTTGATTTATGAGACGATGACAAAAAATTTGACATGTGAATCATCTTATACCAGTAGAAAATATTGAATGGAATAACTTAATTCCATTTAAAAGCTAGAATACTAGTAGCGACTTATTTTCAACTATTTTCACATTTTTGTTTTAATCATCTATTAACTGGTTGATGCTTATTCACCATGATTTCAATCTATTCCAGTGTTATTCCTCCATCGAGAACAGTGATTTCGCATACAAGACATACATTTCTGTGTATCCATGAATCAATCAATCTTCACCACAAAACAACCAAACCCCCAAGAAAAAAATAAAAATAAAATAAAATCAAGAATCGCTTCCAGTCTCCTCCATCCACTCCGCCGCCGTCTCATCCCACGACCTCGGCCGGACCCCAAACCTCAAAAACACGATCATCTCCGCCGCCTCGAAGAACCTCGACTCGTCCAATACCCGGTTCCACAATCCACTCACGATGCAGTAGTTCCCGTCGTAGGGCGCGCGGTGGTGCCTCGCGTGCTCCGCGCGAGACACGAGCACTCCCGCCTCCTGCAGCGCCACAACCGCCTTTGGCAACCGGCTCCGCGTCCCGTGCGCCCACGCGTGGAACTGCTGACTGAACATCACGCACCCCGCGCACGCCCCCACGAAGGCCTGCACCGCCGGGTGCCCCCCATGCGTGCTGCCTCGATCGGCAGTACTGTAAGCGCAACCGCACGAGCGAGCGCGTGCATGTTGTTCGCAAACCCGCGCCGCGTGATCGTCCAGGGTTGCTTGTGGTGCCCCTGGAACTAAGCATGTTAGTTATTCAAAAAATATCTGTATCCAAAAATTTTAAAAAGTACATGATATATATAAAAAAATTTGAGCGATAATAAAATTCAAAATAGATAATGTTTGAATGATAATGAAAAAATATAAATAAAAAATATGAATAAAAAGGAGACAAGAGTGCGACAAAGTAAAGAAAACGGAGAAGTGCGTACTAATAGCCTATACCAAGAACATTGTTATCGAAGAGAATTCTAGATACACACCCAAGACATGACCTTCAATCAATGATTGATTAGCGAGTCATGAAACCAAGTTGTCAATGCCGAATGAGCGTTTACTCATGATATCTAATCTGATAATTTGTATCCTTTAAAATATTTAAGATCAAATACGGATAATTTTTTTTGAGATTCAGTTTGAATACAGATACGGATGCATGCCTATCTGATCCGCTCCGTTCATTAGTTTACCTGGAATGCGTCGATCTGGGGACCAAAGACCGGGGTTGACGCGTCACCGTAGTTGTCGATCGCCCAGTGGTAGATGCCTGTGCCGAGGTCTGCGAGCGCGTACCCGACGAAGGCCGCGAGCGCGGACTCGGCACACGAGACATGGTCGGTGAGGGACGCGAGCGAGTCCGCAAGCGGGACGAGCACGGACGCGCAGCCGGTCGAGACCCACGCGCGGTGCGACCACGTCGAGCGGAGGGTGTTCGGGGAATCGTCGGTGGAGACGGAGAGGTTGGGTTGGGTCAGGGCGGCGGAGGTGATGCGCGCGCGGTGGTGGGTGGTGGTGGTGGTTGGCACGAGCGCGGGGTGGGTTGGGGGGAGAGTGAACATTTTGGGGTTTGAATTGTGAGTTGCGAAAAATATGGGGGTGGTTTATATAAAAATGAAGTTGGCTGTGGTTTTAGTGGTTTGAGTGGTGAAGACGTGGGGGGTGGGGACGTCGCTCATGCATGGAGACTGTTTTGAGTCACACGTTTACAAAAAGGTTTTCCAAGTTTGGCTCAGGTGAAGACTTGTGGTGCACACTAAAAATATGAGATGGAAAAGTGACATGGGTTTTATAATGTATGATTGGAAATGAAGGGCGCACATGAGCCTTATTTTGTGTTTCTGTTGTATGGTTGGGTGATAACATGAAAACATTACATGCAAAAAGCGCAGATACACTTAGTTTATTTTATGATCGCATACTCTATGATAACGTAGTACATACTATGTTATCATAGTGTATGGGGTTTTATCATATATAGTATATGAAACAATTTTTTTTTAATTTTTAATTTAAAGTACATTAATGTATCTCAGTATACACTTCATTTTATATAATAACATGCACTTTATTTGGAGAGTGTAAGATTTGTTCAAAAAAAAAAAAACCTGTGTGGACTGCAATTAGGAATGTATTGGGTGCTGGACATATCATTTTCCTAATCAAAAGGGTGCTTCTGTCAAACACTTGTGTGCGGTTTTAGACTGATGTGTCACATACACGAGAGTCTAAGTCCCCATTTAGTTTGAGAATAAGACAAAAAATAAATGGGAATTAGTCAAAATAGCCTGAAAATGAGTGTTTAGAAGACTGGAATAAAATGAGAATCTATATGCTAGAATTAACTAATATACAATTATATATGAATTTTAGCCAACTCTTCGAATTAATTTATTTTAGGTTATTCAACCCCAAAAAATATGTGTATAGACCTACTGTCAAATCAACTGCTATCATCTTTTATAAATCAACTGTAATCATTTTTTTACTTTTTATAAATATTTATCCACACCTTATTTATAATTTATCCAAACAAAACTTTATTATTACATTTTTCAACAAGAATAATTTAAAATACAACGAAACAAAAAAATTAATTTATCTTTATTTATTTTAGAATAGTCATAAACCTCATAATAACTTCACTATTCAAACGAGGGCTAAGAGTGTGTTTGTGTATAAAGGGAAAATGTAGGAAAATAAAAGAATTTGAGTCAAAGAAAAATTGACGGAAAAGAAAAAAATTTCACTTTAACCAATTTATATGCATGTTATTTGTGCCTGTAATGAAAAGTGACAGAAAATAAAAACTGTTATTTGTGCATATGATGGAAGATGACCGGAAATAAAATGAATGTTTGTGCCATTACAAAAAGTGATGGAAAGTGACAAAAAATAAATTGTGTTACCAGATAATCATATTCCCTCACTTTTACTCTCTTTCCTCCATCTTCTAATAAGATAAAATAGCAAAAGAAAAATGAAAATTTTTTTTTCACTTTTTGTTTGACATAAACACCATGGTTTTAAGTGGTCAAAAGAAAAATTTTCACATTTTTCCACATTTTCCCTCATTTTCCCAGTGGCACAAACATACCTCTAAGAGTCAGTTTGACGTTTATTCACCGCTTATATTAGAACACTCAGAATAATTACATTTGAAATCATTCATGTGTTCATACCTCAAATATAATTAAATTATCACTTCCATAAAATATAATCTACAATAACTGAATTCCTGAGAAGAATATATATATTTTTTAAATCAGAGTTATCAAAATTGGCCCTATGACAGCTTATGTAGTGTTTGGTATACTTTATTATGAAATATCAATTAATTCGTTCGATTTTTTTAAGAGCATATATTATATTTGACAAATATATGTTTCAAAAAAATAGAATATGTTCTCCAAAAGTAACTACATGAATTTCTAATATGTTTCTAATAAAAAAATAATAATCTCAGTTACAACCTATCTTATAACTATATAGTGCACAAAATCGGATATCAGAAAACATTTTTATGGAATCATATACACTTTTAAGTAAAACATATGCCTTATTAGATAAATTTGTTATTTTGAAAAAATCAAAACACACCACAAGAAATTTGACTTTTCATGGTGGACAATGTCCCTCTCATAAGGTTTTAGCGACGGATGGAGGTTATACGTTACCTGCCGCTAAAGGTTTATACGTGGCAGAATCTTTTTGTTAATTGGTTGTCTGTCCCTAATATTATTTATTATATAGATATTTAAGATATAATTTCTTTAAAAATATTCTTGATCGTGATCGATCGTCTGTTTAAAATGTAAAACAACATGATGTTGGTTTTTTAGATATAAATAAAGTGGATCCAGTATCAAAGAATCCAGTACATCTTAATTTTCCTTGTTAAATAACCTAGTCAATGCAGACCCTTTAAAGAAAACCAAATAAACCTATTTTGTCTTGAGCGTCGGCCAGACTTGGTCCCTCGATTTTGATTAGAAGGGCTATCAATTTATATCATACAATTTATATCATATTGTTAGAAACATTAGACTTGCAGATTTTGTGTAACTTATAATCGTAGCAATGCAAGCCGGCAACCAGACACACAAGGGTCATATTAAATCAGTTACAATTTACAGATGACTTAGCATTATACATATGTACATTTTATTTCATGTAATTAGTTAACCAGATATGCGTTTCGTCATTTAAAACATGTAATTTTACGTAAATGTGTATATACAGTTTATTGAAGCACACATTTAACTTTATTTTATAAAGATAAATATGTGTCTCGTTACATAGACATAAGAGTTAATCGCACCTGAGTTAATAATTGTACCAAGATAAATAACAATCATTGCAGAATTAACAAATAATTAATTTGTTTTGTTATTTTTTTTATTATTCTCATTGAAAATATAAAAGTGATTTTTTTTATTGTTTATTTTACCTTGAGTAAAGTGAGAATCAGTGGTGTATAAGAGATTGATAAGAGTTTATGATTTTTTAAATAACAATTATATCTCTACATAAATTGTTTGTGTTTGAAAATAAGTATGAGAGATGCGTGCATGATATGATAGATGTTGCATATTTTTAAAACGTGTGTGAGAGTATTATGTGAAATAATTTTTTAAAAATGACACATATAGAGACGGACTTAAGAAGAAGCCAGTGAGGGCGATGACACCCAGTGACATTTTGAGTGCATATAGAGGTGTTTGAAACCAAAGGATAAAACAAAAAAAAAAATTGCCAGGGAAGGAAAACATTAAGGCTCCGTTTGGATCCACGTCCGGGGCCGCTGCGTCGGCGAAAGCGAGGTCTAACGCGAGAATCGTTTTTTTGAGGCGTCGGGGAGGCGATGAAAAATTAGCTTGAAACGCTGAATGAAAGAATCAAACGCGAAAACTCAATTTTTCGTTTGGTTGGGCGTTGGCGTCCGCCACCACCAACGCGGGTGGAACGCGGATCCAAACGGAGCCTAAGAAGAAGTTCAGCAGATTGAAAAAAATGAAAAAACAGGTGATTAACCGAATTTCAATGTGGCACCTAACATTTCATCTCATCATTTATAAGATGGTTTTTTATTTCAAGGCCCGGCACTAATGAGCATCTATCCATTTTACAAAATGTTTGTACAATAGCCTGTATAGGCTGATTCAGTAACTACTTCACATAATCTATGCAATTAGATAGAGAAGACTCAACAGATTGGATCTACTCTCTCACTAGATGTCGGGGGACCGAGTCAAAATTTAAAGGATCCTCTTAATCATCATAACTATGAATCTCTTCTATACAATCCTGTAATTGTGGAGGACAAGATATATTTTGTGATAATAATCAAACTAAACATTCGGAATCCGAACACATAATTTTCTTAAACCTGCTTATCGGGCGCACTTAACTGCGCTCTAATTGCCTCGGCCTCTGCCCTCAATGGGGTAGCCCATAAGGCCAAGCCATATAACCTACACCCATAACCCGAATTGGATTATCCTCATAAGATGTGTTTTTAATGCTTAGTTTTCTTTTTGTTATTATTATTTTTGTTGAATCACTATCTTTATTTCTTTATTTATGTCAACATAAAGCCCAAGACGAGTCTAATTACCAAAAAAATGCACTTAAACTTTTCTGATTTTTCTCGTTATATTTTTCCAACCAACAACCATTTATGACAAAAAATATTACACAATCCATTTTACAGTTCATAACGCAGATCACATATGTTTTTATTTTTTTTAAATCATATATCTAATCTAATAAAGTATATACTTTTATAAAAAACGAAATATATACTCCAATGAAATGAATGATATTATTTATAGAAAATGTGAATTTTTTTTAAGGATGTATATACTTCTATACAATTGTGGAGAAGGCTAACTAGGTTTATAGAATTGCATTTGGGACTTTAAAAAATACCGGTGTAACAGAGCTCTTCACAATTCGGGCACATGTAGTAAGATGTATTTGAAACAACTCATAATGAGACAATCATGATAAATTTTCAAAATATGAAGACTTTTAAAATATGAGGACTCGCGAGGGAATGCTTTAATGGTATTATAGTTTTTTTTTGCAAAATATCAATGTACTTATGACGTTTTGGTGATACTATAATCTAGAGTACAATATATAGTTCATCGTTTTATTGACATTATGAAGTCTAAATTTAAATTTAATTATATATTAGTGATGACTTCCACTAGAGAAAAACCATGGGTCCGCCATTGCACAAACATAAGAATATTTTTATTCATTGATATATATTGCCTTAATAGACAATTCCAGCACCCTTTAGAATAGTTATCAAATTTATTCTTAGCTTATTCAAGCATAATTATCCGAGTTTATTCTCCTAAAACAAACACATTTTTTCCGTTGTTCCCCTCTATACCCCTTATTCCGGGATGCACCTCACCCTAATAAATGGCGATAAAAGTTAGAATACTCTAGCATATAAGATTATACTAACATTGTACTTTAAATAAAAATCCGAAACCTGTCACGTTGACCGGTTCATGTAGAAATCTAAACCAAACTGCATATGCTTGTATCCATTCATTCATGTTTTTCGGTGCAAATAACAACACACATATAAAACCAATCAGTATGTTTAATTTATACTACGCTTAGGACCATATATGTTTTATTTATTTGTTAGAATCGGCACTTGGATTTTTTTCTTATGGATTTGATTATCTTGACAAGTCTCAACAAGGACCACAAATTAAGTAAATGATTGAATATTAGACATGGCTCTCTTTTGAAAGCATGCATGAGTCTCTCTCCTGTTCTCCTTTCCAATGTTGTTGATTTGATGATTGGTGTGGAAAGCTTTTTTTTTCAGAATTTCTACATCCATGGCCCTATTAAAAAGGGTAAAATGATCAATTAATTATGCAACAAACATGACATAATATTCCGTATAATAATTTCACAAAAATGTACATTCGATTGGAGCTTTCTATGACCTAATTAAAAAAAATAGTGTTTTGAACCAAGATAAACTAAAATTTTAAAGGGCAACCATACGAAATTATAACTTTGATAGAATGAGACGAATGTACGCTAGTGCTGTTTTCTATGGATACAAATAAGTTATCATATCACCTAGCATCATGTATTCTATTACAATTTATTTTAATTATTTTTTATAGTGTTAATATTGAATCCTAAACCTATGTTTGAATAGAATAATAGATATATGTGGAATATGATGAATATGTTTGTAAGAAATATGTAGATATAGTTATATCATAATATATGACAGTATGTTAGTATTTTATGTCCCTCATAAAATTATGTTGTTCTATGATATACGAGTAGATCCACGTATCAAATCACATGTTAAAACCTATTATAATTGAAAGGCTCACATATCAAATCATTTTTTCACTTTATAAATCCTTATATATCAACATTTTATTTATCATTTATCCACAACTTATTGTGGTCAAACCAAATAGCAATTTTTTATTATTACGTTTCTCAATACAAATAAACAAAAATACAATTAAACAAAAAATGATTTATTCCTTACATATACTGAAATAATTATCTACCTTAAAATAGCTACGTCACTACCCAAATAGAGGCTAAGTACTAAGGCCTCATTGCTTCCATGCACACAAAACATTATAAACAATGGAAGTTCCATGAATTTTCATAGATGAAGTGGGTCACTTAAAAAAATAAATTTAACAGAATTTTCAAAAAAATCACACTTATTAAATATATACTAATAAAAAACATAAAATTTTCTTTTGAACATAGAACAACTAAAATTTAAAAAATCATCAAAGAAAGGAATGATTTCTAATACATAAACTTTTACAATTGTCTTTGACGTGACTTTGTTTAGCACCACAATTTTCTTCGGTAGGAGAAAAATCTTGTTCTATAATTGATTTTCTTTAAAAAATTATCCATTAAATAAATTACAAAATCTGTAAAATAAATTTTTTATAAACACAAATACATAAAAAAAATTAAACAACTAATCAATTAAAGGCCCAAACCAAATCCATGATTCTCCAAACAGACGGGTGAAGCCGGACAGGTGAAGAAAAGAAAGGTATAATGTTAAAGGATTTTGTTCATTATTCATATATGATTATGTAATGATGGAAACATTTGAGACTAACATAAAAAATGTAAAGAAAGTCAAAAACAAAAAAAGAAAAAATAAATCAAACTCAAATCCATGATCACATACCTAAATTAGAGTAGGAAGAGGAGATCGATTGACAACGTCAGTGATCGATGGATGGACAGTGATTGATGAGTCCACGGAAGAGGAGATCGGTGATTGGGAAAGACAAGAGGCCCCCATGTTTTTTATTATATATACATATATAAAGTGGGGTAGGTTTTGAGTTAATGTGGTCCATGTGGAGGTAGATTTGTTTTAAAGAAATTAATTTGATGGATCACCACTAGGCATATATGTTTCCGTGTGTCACCCACTCACTCCAATCGGTCAATTTTTTTTTTCCATAGCCACATAAGTGGAGCCACCCCTGCTTATAAATAGTGATTCCAAAATATCCATCTCTCTCTCACCCTACCCAAATGGAAGACCAAATCTTCCTCACTCTCCTCTTATGCTTCTTCATCTCAATCATCCTCTACCTCTTCATAGAGACAAAAAGTAGAAGAACAAACCTCCCACCAGGCTCCCTAGGCATACCCTACGTCGGCCAAACCCTAACCCTCCTGAGGGCCATGAAAGCCAACAAAGCCGAGAAATGGCTCTCCGACCGCATCGACCGACACGGTCCGGTCTCCAAGCTCACCCTCTTCGGCTTCCCGACGGTCCTCCTCTCCGGCACCGAAGCGAACAGGTTCTTGTTTTCGAGCGACTCGACTGTGATGACTCTCCAGCAACCCCAGTCGTTCAGGAAGATATTCGGGACCCGGAACCTGTTGGAGATGTCCGGGGAGGAGCACCGGCGGATGAGGGCGGTTTTCATGAGGTTTCTTAAGCCAGAGATGCTTAAGGAGTACGTCGGAGTAATGGATGGTGAGGTTCGTCGGCATTTGGAGATGAATTGGAGAGGGAAGGAGACGGTCACGGTATGTGTTATGAGTCTTTTGAATTGAGATTGGGTTTAATTATAGTTTCATTAGTTGGTAACTTAGTCTCCAATAAAATGTTGACATATATCTTAAATCATTTTAAAATCTAACATGTTTATCGTTATATATGTTCTAATAAGAGAATAAATGGATCTCAATCCCAATCCCAATCTCCTTCGAATTTGTTTTCGGATTGAATCTTGAAAGCGTGTGGTGTTTAGGGATCAGTTATCCAATTGGATCAAATTTAGAATTTAGACTTTTGCATGTACTTGCATATGCTTTTGACTTTTGCATATACTTTTAGGGTGCGTTTGGTTGCGCGATTGCAAAACTGATTCTGCAAGAATCTGCGATTGCAAACCTGATTCTGCAGGAAGCTCACTTTCTCAGCTTTTTGAAATCGCAGCTTTTAGGCACTATTTGCCTGCAATCGCTGGGTTTAAAACTGCGATTACAAAACTGTTTGGTTGCGCGATTGCAAACGCAGTTTCCGGTAATCGTAATCGCAGCGCAATCGCGCAACCAAACGCACCCTTAGACTTTTGCCTGGAATTTAGACTTTTGCATATTCTTTGGCTTGATGTAACACAAGTGAACTTTCTTTGCCTTATTTCTATTTGGGTAATTGCATTTTCTAATGAAGGTCCTTTTATGCAATGAATGGCATGGAAGCTAGCTTGCGCAAGCAACAAATAAAAAATTATTATGTTTTAATTCTTTCATTTTTTTCTGTAATAAATACATTGGAATTTCAATAAAAGTACCTAGATTATACACTGCTGTAATTGAACATATAATATCGTAATGCAGTATATACTTTAGTAGTGTATAGTACGTTCAATTAATTATTTTTAAAAAATAAAAATACATCCTAATTTATTGATTATTTATTTTACATCCTATAATAGTATATCTATTTACTTTATCTTGCACTATATTATTTTTTAACAAAATTGATGACTGCAACAAAGCCATAAATATCTTTTTCATAGGACTATAAAGGTTCCACGTATCCATATTCTATTGGATGAATTGGATTTCTTTGGGTCCTCATTAGAGGTGTAAAACGGATCGGGTCGATACACGGGCCGTGCCGGCCTGGATAGTGGACCGTGCCGTGTTGACCCGTTTACTTTAACGGGCCACACCGTGTCTGGCCCGTTGAGCCAACAAGCCACCCACGGGCCTAATGGGTCAGCCCATGATTTTTAAAAACAGATTTTTTTATTTTTTAATTTGTAAACTTTATGAAAATGACACACGTGTCACGAGACTGGTCCAACACGATCCATAAACCTTAATGTGTTGTCTGTTTCTTAACGTGTCATACTTTGTGTCGATACAACCTAAGGGAAGGGAAGAGCAAAACCCATTTATTTTTTATTTTAGAAAAAACAGAACCTCTTTCGTCATAACTCATCACAATAGTTTACTATTTTTATTAGAGTTTATGTTTTTTATTTTTTAAATTACACTTCATCATCTTAAAAAAATTTAAAACATCTGAAGATTACGTCTTTAATATTTTTTTTATAATTAAATGTATCATGACATCTTTTGATGTATCTTACTCAAAATTCTTTATCTTACTCAAAATTTGGTTACATATGAATGCAACCAACCCCCCCCCCCCCCCCTTTTTAATGACGAGAAATCCCAACAAAAGTGAAGAAAATTTATTTGACCATTAATGGTTAATTGTAAAATATGATCTTCATGGACATTCACATACAAGAACACAATATTTTTTCTTAGAAGTATGAAAAATGTTACATGTAATTCTTTTTGCAGCCTTAGTTTCTAGTGACGTGTTTTGATTTTTTTTAAAATAATATACTATCACTAATAAGATATATGGTTTTTCAAAAAATAAAGTATATATTTAATTGTATTACATGGATAAAAATATAATAAATTTTAAGCGAGGTATGTACTATGTTAATGTTCGTATATAGAAAGAGACTGTGTAAGTAAAATTTAAATATATAATAAAGGGTATTGTTACACTCAGTCTTTTTTACAATCTAAAATACAATCTCATATGCATTGTACTGTTAGAAATTTAGTGAAGCATATACATACATAGTTAATTTTTTTTACATTTACTAAAAATAGATTCATTCACTTCGAAATCAAACAATATGCATTTTTCATCAAAGTATATTCATCATTAAATGATGTTTACTATTTTTATATTTTGGAATGTAAAAATGATTGGGTCTAACATTTTTTATATAAAAAAGTGGAAGATTAATATAATGGGCCTTAAGGTAGACAGATTGTTACCTAGCCAGGATTAACATTAGAGTGCTGCTACACTCAGTCACGATTATCAACCAAAACACAGACCATATATACCTCGTTACAGATTTAATTAAGTATGTACCTCGTTAGATGATTTATATACCTCATTGAATTTTTTCTTACACGAACGATATGCATATTTTATGAAAGCATATACCTCATTAGATGATGTTTACTATTTAAAAATAAATAAAAACATTTCAGGTATATGTTTTGGTCGATAATCGTGACTGGGTGTATCTTTTTCCGTAACATTATAACTTTA
This sequence comes from Acorus calamus, assembly GCA_030737845.1. Lineage (NCBI taxonomy): Eukaryota > Viridiplantae > Streptophyta > Magnoliopsida > Acorales > Acoraceae > Acorus > Acorus calamus. The sequence continues at coordinate 11,365,179 of CM060858.1, read as the reverse complement.
TAATTAATGATGATAAAATGTGCAGGTATTTCCCCTGATAAAAACGCTCACCTTCGACATCATGTGCACCCTGTTCTTCGGCCTTGCGCAGTGCCCGCGCAAGACGCAGATGCTGCGCGACTTCAGTCACATAATGGACGGCATATGGTCCATCCCTTTAGACCTTCCCTTCACCAGCTTCCGCCGCAGCGTGAAAGCGAGCGCGCGCATCCGTCGCTCCCTCCTCGACATCATCCAGGCGAAGCGGTCCGCCCTCGAGAGTGGCCTCGCGTCGTTGTCATCGTCGTCGTCCCACGGAGATCTCATCACTTGCTTTCTCAGCATGGGGAGCGGTGCCTCCCCGGAGGCGCTCACGGAGGAGGAGGTCATGGACAACTCGCTAGTCGCCATGACCGCAGGCCACGAGACCACCTCCATCGTCCTCGTGTTCTTGATCCGGTGCCTCGCGATCGATGCGGGTGTCTATGAGGCTGTCTTGCGAGGTAGTTTCGCTCGAAGTCTGGATCCTATGTGTGATAAATACAATAAATCATTAAAGACTGAATTCGTTCTATGTTGGATTCAATTAGGTTTGGATTGGCACATGGGTGCATGACACTTGACCTTGAATAATAAACTCATGGTCATATGTTATGCACATGATATTTCACATGTCAGTCCCTTACATGAAAACATGACTGATTAGATTCTAGATTGGTCAAGGTCAATGAAAACCATGCATAATCACCTTAAACAGTTTTGTAGTGTCTTCCTGAGTTTCTGATTAATTGAATCCCTATGTGAGGTGAGTCATTGTCATTAGAAACCATACAGAATCACTTTAAATAGTTTTGTGACATCTCCGTGACTCACACATGGATTCTTTGAATTCTCATCAGCAAAGATAACAATTTTTATGTCAATTTTTTGATAGGGTGAGTTCCTTTTTTAATTTTTTTACTTATTGGGATTACAGAACAGGAAGGGATAGCTCAGACGAAGTGCCCAGGGGAGGCACTGACATGGGAGGACCTCAATAAGATGGACTACACATGGAGAGCAGCGAAGGAGACTATGCGTATGATCCCTCCAATCTTTGGAAATGTCAGGAGGGCTGTGAAGGATATCGAGTACAATGGATATGTTATTCCAAAAGGGTGGCAGGTAACATAAGAAATCCGGCTACGTTGAATTGAATTGATTCTATTCCCTCCCAATTCTGAAAACTACTTGAATTTGACACATGTTATAAAGTTATATATGTAAGATATCTATGCTGTTCAAATCCAATTATCCTACGTGATTCCTCAATATTCAAATAACATATGCACTCTCTTTGTACAAAATCTTTATTATTTCATCTTACACCTCTCAATGTCAATTATCTGAAAAATATTTGCTATTCTTATAATGTCCTTTCTATGAATTCTCTATATAGATATTCTGGGCCGCAAGTCCCACACACATGGATGAGCGCATCTTCCCCGACCCAACCAGATTCGATCCCTCGCACTTTGACGACAAGTCAAACGTCGTTCCACCGTATTCTTTCGTGGGGTTTGGAGCAGGCCCGAGGGTCTGTCCGGGGAACGAGTTCGCGAGGCTCGAGATCCTGACTGTGATCCATTACTTGGTCACCCAATACAAGTTGGAGATCTCCAGCGCCAATGCCACCTATACGAGGGATCCGATGCCATATCCCTCAAAGGGCTTGGTGGTTCGACTCAAGCCAAAGAATGACTGATGTAGTTTGTGATGAATGTTGTAAGCAGAACAGGACTTTGTAAGAAAACAACAATGTCTACTTAAGTCTAGCTAGAACAATTAATTATAGTTTTTGTTGTTGCATTTGAATTACCATCGTTGATCAATGAAAATAATGCTAGGGAAGGTGGGAGTCCTGGAGGATAAGCATACAAGACATTGTTTTTATAGAACAGAATGTATAATTAATGTTTATGGTCTCTATTTATGAGAGGTGAAGTGATCCTCCGTGTTGAAATCAAGACAATATAGGATCTCAGATATATGTAAACGATAAATTAAAGCTAAGAGATTTAATCTATGTCAAAAACTCACATACAATTAATAAAACTGGAATAAATTTCAATATTATTGATAAAAAGACGATCCGCCAAGGCTACAAGTTCTACTTATAATATTGACCCAAAATTAGACCCAATTAGGAATCTTATCAAGTCTGATTACATTGATAGACAGAGCAAAACCAAGTCTTTGATTGACTCCACAAAGAAAGAAGTGATTTCCCACATGAATAAGCCTCAATGACAATCCCATGTATCTCTCCGTAACAAACAATCCTCTGCAAATCTCAAGTTTATCTCCACTCATGTAATACAAACCAATCTTGACTCCTTGTAATGGCTGGGTGTAAATTTGAATGACAAACAAACACCTTCGGGTGTGTTTTTTGTGTGTGGTTTGAAACCATTTATCTTTCCTTTGTTTTTCATACATAATTTATTAAAAATAAATATTAAACAAATATAACAGTAGCTTAAAGACAATCAATTCTGATATCGTGGAAAAAGAAACAACCCTATGATAAGCCACTACATATGATTAGGTCCCCATGTGGTCAACCTGATTTCATCCAAACTTCCAAAGGCTACTAACAGTTTAAATTCATGTGTTTTGAGTTGTTATATGGAGTCGCCCTTTGATTTCCATTAGTCAAATTGTATTATTTTAAACTGAAGCTGAACAACAAGGCCTAACAATAAAGGACCAAATGAGATATATGATACTAATAATGAAGTATATAAGATGTGATCGAGTTAGGTCCAACAGGTGTTGGACAATTTGATTGTCCAACGCATTCTTGACCGTCGGATCTTTATACACAAATTAATTGAATCATAAATAAGAAGGTTTTGAATTTAATTGCATTCTAAATTTAGATTTGAAATCTTACAAAATATTTCAATTACAACAATATAATAAGATCAGACGGTCAGGAACGCGTTGGACAATCAAATTGTCCAACACCTATTGGACCTAACCCAATCCCATATAAGATTGAAATTGAAACTGAAAATAGAGACCAGGTTAGGTCCAACACTTGTTGGACAAGTCGATTGTTCAACGCATTTTAGACCGTTTGATCTAAATACATAAAAATTGACACATCAAAAACAATTATATTTGAGATATTATGTAATTAATGCCTTTAAACCAAATTTAGTATTTAATTAGATTATAATTTTTCTATTTTAGAAACTTCTCTATTCTTCCCCCTTCTCCTTCTCCTCCTCTCGGTCGTCCCCTTAGACTTTTCACTACCTCCATTAACCCTCACGAATTTGTTCTAATGAATTTGATTTAATTTAAGTGTGGCGGCCCGTGTCCCAATACGCCGACACATGCACGCCACCAAAGCTCTGATACCAACTGTGACGGCCCGTGTCCCAAACCGCCGATACGAGCGCGTCACGTGCCTAAAATGCCACCATAATCTCCTCCTTTTTTTTATTTTATCTAAAATATCAAAACATCGAAATGTTCACCCTATGCAATCACATATGATAACAACTCTGGGATAACAGATAATCAATAAGATATATACAATCACCTATATCACAACACACCCAGGAAAGTTTAAGCAGTCAACAGAGCATCTAACACACCTCATATACAATCATCCATATATACAGAGCATTTTAACACAGGCCTGGTTTGTCAGACCAGCCTCTACCATCTACCAAAATATCTATATACAGATCCAAAACCTCCAAATACACACACACACACACACACACACACACACATATATATATATATATATATATATCACCAACTGGACGTGACACCAAAAGGAGACAAAGTTACCGTCCAGGAACCCCGCATCTACTCTGCAAAAATAAGAGAAAATGAATGGAATGAGCGAAAGATGCTCAGTAAGTAACCCAGACATTCCACACAGATGAAAATCAGATATGACATCAAAACTAGAGGTAGAATCAAGTTCAATAATCTCAATAACGTCAGGTCGAAGAATGAATAACAAATGAAATCACTGAAAGGTCATCAACAGAGAACATAAACAACATTGCTAATAAACCCACCAATCAAACTGGAAGGAATAACTCAGAATAACACATCACAACTGACAAGACCAACCAATAACATCAAGGGGCGTCACCAATGAACTGAGAACAGATACCTGAAATCACAAATCAAGCTGAATCATCCCAATCTAAATGACAAGGAATTACAACTCTGACCCAAGAACGTCCAGAGCACATGATTGACCATCTACATGACCCCATCTCGGCCCCCCGCCGTCCGAGATGTCCACAACACATAAACCTCGCGCGTGGCCCTCGAAACGTCCACCGCGGATATCACGCTACCTGCCCCCCCGTCGTGCAGGCACGGTAGGGTATTAACCGGCCCCCCTACAGGACTTGTACGTACATGCGCGCTCATGGGGAGCTAATCCTCAACCCAAAGGTAAGGTCCATGGTCATCCAACTCCAAGCAAACAAAAAGGTCATAGAAGAAGCAGCAATATCAAGTACGCCACAAGACTTCATGGTCGGACAGCACAACCACACTCATCATAGGATGCCAACAAATTACTAGGATGTATATCATAACATCAAAGAAGGCTCACCATACTAACAAATCAATTAAGTTCAAGAGAATCAATAATGGATTATATAAAAGGGTCACAAAATAAGAAATACCCTCGAATCTCAAAATAAATAGACCAATGATATGAATATTCAGGATCTCGATCAATTACAGAATCTCGAATAACTCAAACAGCAAACCAAATGGTAACAACAACAATAGAACGTGGAATGGAATGGAACAAGCAAAGTCAGTCGGTTACTTACAACAATACAACGTAGAATGGAATGGAACAGAACAACAAATATCGAACGGGTTACTTACCTCACAACTCAACACCCCAAGCTGGACTCACCCTATTCCAGCTCCTAATTCATGCCGACAGGAAACCACTGATAAAATTATAACCTCAATCATATACTAAAATATAACCCTATTAATCAAACTATTCCCAAATCCACCAAGACAAAAATGACATCCCCACTACAAACCCTAAAATGATACTGTAAAATCAACCATTAAATACCTATTTATCCAGCCCCAAAAACATATTCATATTCCAGTCCCAAATAAAAAATTTGATTCAAAACTGAAATAAAACAACCCTATACGAAAAATAACAATGAAAAGAAATAAGAATCCTTACCCAGTGTATCACAAAAAATACTCTACAAAGCTTTTCCCAATTTTTCCTTGATTTTCCCCTTTCGATTTCCACTCGAAATGAGTCTCGGTGACTCACTCTCTCACTCACTCGAAATAAAACGCCAACATCACCACCGACTCTCCCCTGTATCAAATGAAATTAATAAATTTATCAAATTACCAAATTGCCCTTTCCACTAAAATATGCACTGCCTCGACTCAAACAGCTATATCTTCTCGTAAAGAAATCCACTTTACATGAAACAACTTCTGTTGGAAAGCTGACGAAAATATCTTCAACTTCTATGTTTGAGCCAAGATCAGAAGAAGCTTCTAACTATATTTAAAATAACAACGAACAGAAGACCACGCGATTTCTTCTTCTAAGGGCAGAAATGGTAAAATAGCCATAACTTTTCTAATATAACTCTAAATAATACCAAACTAATTTTATATGAACAATAACTCAAAAATGAAGACTTCATATGTTCAGTGTGAATCCCAAATATGTCTCGAAGGTGCTTTTCAAAAATTAAACCAAATACAGGACTTCAGGGATAATAAAAATCAAAAGTCCAATAGCATAAAATTATCCTATCCTGCAATCCAAACATGTAAATATTAACATAAACCGTATAAGAGGGTTCGGGCTATTACATTAAGAATTGACATTTTTTTTATATTCTGGTTTAGTGAAAACATATTTGTTTCAATGTATAAATAACAAATTTAGTTTTAAATTCTATTTGGCTCTAAGTCAGTGAGAATGAATCAAGCCAAAATAAATTACATTTTAATATTTCCACCTTCATTAACCCCTCACAACTCTGATTAATAGTAAAAAGAAAAAAAACACTTTCACCCATCAAAACGATGATTAACGCAATGCAAGTCTATTATTAAAAATAAAACTTCACATGTGAAGTACAATCAAGTCACAAATAGGTGAATAATCACTTCCATAAAAACTATCCAAACATAATATCTTCAATTATAAAGTTACACAAATCACGGTCCACTTATTCTACTGAGTCATAGGGGGGTTGAACGGGAGGAGAGAAGGTGTGTGGCAATTGATCTGAGTCGTAGGGAATAGAGGTGGTAAAAAGTCTAAGGGTGCGTTTGGTTGCGCGATTGCAAAACTGATTCTGCAGGAATCTGCGATTGCAAACCTGATTCCGCAGGAAGCTCACTTTCTCAGCTTTTTGAAATCGCAGCTTTTGGGCACTATTTGCCTGCAATCGCTGGGTTTAAAACTGCGATTACAAAACTGTTTGGTTGCGCGATTGCTAACGCAGCTTCCTGTAATCGCAATCGCAGCGCAATCGCCCAACCAAACGCACCCTAAGAGGAGGAGAAGGGGACATGAATAGAGAAGGTTTTAAAATAGAAAAAATTGTAATCTAATTAAATGCTAAATTTGATTTAAAGACATTAATAAAATTATATCTAAAATATAATTGTTTCTGATGTGTCAATTTTTATATATTTATACGGTCAAAAAAATGTTGGACAATCGAATTGTCCAACGAGTGTTGGACCTAACCCGGTCCCTGAAGATAAGACTGTATAACAAAACTCTTATGCACAAAATATATATACACCATACCGTTAATAAAATTTAAATAAAAAGACGGTCAAAGGCATCATATTATTAGATTTGTCATAGTGATGCACATATAATATAAGTTTTCCAAATCACATGAAATTTGAAATACAAGACTTCCTCACAATCAATGACGGGCATCGATTTGAATGGGTAGTCCCTCATACGGTTCTGGCACAGGATTTCTGATAAATGAATCTTCTTTGGCACATAAATTCCATTTGAACTCTGTCACCACATGATGAATCACAACCAGAGTTTCACACTTTGCGAACTCGTACCCGGGACAGATCCTCGCTCCCCCTCCGAACGGGATGTAAGAGAACGGCGGCGGAGGGCACGGGGACTTGCTCTCGAAGCGTGAAGGATCGAACTTCATCGGTTCGGGGAATATGTGTTCATCCATTTGTGTTACAGTTGCGGCCCAAAATATCTGTTTACAGTCAGTACTTATATGAGTTCTATGACAACTTTTAACTATATGTCAATTTTCATTGAGAATTGACAAGAATTCATGAGATTCTGTAATGATTGGATCTCATCTCAAAAATTTATACCTGCCATCCTTTTGGGATCCGGTAACCCTTGTATTCGATGTCTTTCAACACCCTTCTCATGCTCCCGATCGCAGGAGGTATGATCCTCGACACCTCCATGGCCACTCGCCAAGTGTACTTCATCTTATTGAGGTCTTCCCATGTGAGCCTCTCTCCAGGTGCCTTATTCTTGGCTATTTCTTCTTGTTCTACAACACAAATATCACATCCTTGAACAAAAAATAAATAAATTTGAAAACATGTGAACTTAACCTATAATCACAAAGTTCATGTACAACAAATAAATTCATTCATAAATCGTGTGAGATAAGTACACACGATAAAAATATGCATGTATTATGCATGTATTATGATCGATTTGGGTGCATTGTGGGGGCGACGATTAATATTAGTTTTTTAAATCATGAAGAACGTGATAAATCATTCAAAATAAACAGATACCAAATCTGCAACCATTGCCCAACCACGCATACCTCTCAACACCTTGTCATAGATGTCCAGATCTTTTGCCAATTGCCGTATCAAGAAAGTGATGAGGATCGACGTGGTGTCGTACCCGGCCACCATGAGAAACATGACATTGTCGACGACCTCTTCCTCCGTCAAAGCCCCTGAACAGTCTTCGAGTCCGAAGCTTAGAAGGCTCGTGATGACGTCGTTCGAGGGTTCAAGGCCGCCTCTGGCCAAGGCACTCTTTTTCTCGTGGACAATGCTCGTCACAATGGACCGGATCCGTCGGCTCGCCCTGAGGCTTTTGCCGAATTGGGTGAAGGGGAGGTTGACCGGAATGGACCACAACCCTGCGATCAACTGCTCAAACCCATTCACCAGTTCTGACCTCTGGTGGCCTCTCTCTAGGCCGAATAATAGGGAACATATCATGTCAAATGTGAGGGTCTTCATTAGTGGCGAAACCTGCCATTATTTGCGACGGATAGTTTTTTCAACATCGGTTCTGATGTTCAATGCAGTGGTTTTTAGTTTATTTTTGACTTTTTTGCATTTATACTAAAATAGAATCATTTAGTCAAAATATTCATGATCAAACCCATGATAGGGATTTAGATTAATTGTACATGAATGTCCAAGGATATTTTTGTACACTGTAATTTTTTAAATTTTTTACGAGAATACCTTAAGGGCATGTTTGGATACTGTGCAAATAGGGGTGAGTTTTCAATTGCACATGGTCAAACATAATATTTTGTTTGGTTATGATATTTAAAGTGTAACAAATAAAATCCAGTGTTTTCATTTGCCCCAATAAATGAGGCAAACAAAATCCCAACCAACCCATGTGTTTTCATTTGTAACAGATTTTATTTTCACACCTCTCAAGTTTATGTAAAACAATTTTACATTTTTACCCTCTAACAAATTTATTAAAATCCATATTGTCCAAAACAAATATTTCATCTTCTAATCTTATCTTAAGAATTAAAATAGATAATTATATTTTATAAATTTATATAACTTACAATAATATAATTGTGTGGATTATAAATATTAATGTGGTATGAAAATATAAATGTTATTATATTAAAATATATCAGAAAATCTTAACCAACTATCATAGATATTATCAAACAAAATTGTTATTTATAAAATATAAAAAAAAACCTTGTAGGATTATTTGTTAGTTGAAATCAGATTAATTTTTATTTATATTCTATTATATTAGAACTTTTTTTAACCACATTGACTTATATATAAATTTAAAAAACTAATATATGCAATATTTAAATTTAAATTTTTTATATATAATATATCTTTCATAATTTTTTTGGGTTTTAAGAAAATAATATATTGGATAATCATTTGAAAAAAATATTTTATATATTTATAATATTATTATTTTTTAACATAATAAATTGGCACATATACAAACAGTTTCACATATGTGAGACAAACAACTACTAACATAAACATGTGTGTAAATGATAGCACAACATGAAAACGGACAAACATGTGCAAACAGTGTACAAAGTTTCCCTGCACGTGCAATGTAAAATTTGCATGTGCAAAAAAACAAGTACAAATAATCACTGCATCCAAACGTGCCCTAAAAAGTACTGTAAGAAATAGAGTTTCAAAGGGGCATTTGAAATATATGATTGTTGGAGGTGTATATGTATAAAAAATCAATTTTTTAGGATAATATCATCACAAATGTGCATATATATATATATATATATATATATATATAGTTTTTTTTTGGTAGGTATATATGTATATAGTTTCATGTGCTATGTTCACACAATTTAACTTTTTTAAAGATGTGTGCTTTATATAACTAAAATATATGGGATTTTTGCATATATACCCTGTTAAAATCAATATTATGAAAATACCCCTGATAAATTCCACAGTACAAAAATACCCCTAAAAAACCTTTAAATTGTACAACCGTGCCCCCATCGCCGATGCATTTAAGAACCCTACCTATGGTTAGAAACCCTAACCTAACATAAGAAATGACATAAATACTCTAACTAATGTAAAGAAAGAAAAACTAACTCTATTTTATCACAAACTCTACCCCTATTTGAACATTTTGAGAAAAAAAGGATGAGGGATTTGTGAAGAGATGCTCATTGTTGGACCTTTTGGGAAGAAGAAGATAAGGGATTTGATGAAAAATAAAAATACAATATGTTTGAGAGGTTTTGGAGAGGGATGAAATGGTAAAGAAGAAAAAGAAGAAGAGAGGTTTTGAAGAGGGGGTGTTTGAGATGTTAAAATCGACTACAAAAAGGATAAGAGAGTAATTTTTCATCCACTAACGTTGAGCAAATGGTGAAAATCAGGTAGGATTAACGGAATTTTAACCCAGTGACACGATTGCACAACTTAAAGGTTTTCAAGGGGTAATTTTGCACTGTGGGATTTAACATGAGTATTTTCACAATATTTAGTTTTAACAGAGGTATACGTAAAAAAATCTCAATATATATTCTATGATTTATATAGATCACATATTTCATCTAATAAAATATATAACTAATTAAACGGATTTTTAGTTTTAAGTCCCTGTAAACATGCGTATTTAGGGATTGATCCCTCACTTCTTCATATTTCTTTTTAAGTCCCCATATTCAACCTCCTATCTGGCTTTTAGTCATTCCGTCAAACGTCCGTCTATATATCGTTAATTTGTGAAATGTGATTTTATTTTTAAGTCCCTGTAAACTATTTTATTTAGTGTTAAGTCCCTATAAACTATGTTATCTAGTGACCAGTCCCTGTAAAATATGAAGAAGGGAGGGAATAATCACTAAATAACATAGTTTATATGAACTTAAAAATAAATCACATTTCACAAATTAACAGTGTATGGACGGACGTTTGACGGAGGGACTAAAAACCAAATAGGCGGTTGAATATGAGGACTTGAAAAGAAATATAAATAATGGAGTGATCGATTCCTAAATAAACATATTTACAGTGACTTAAAAATAAAAATCTCTTAATTAAATTATTGTGAATATATATATGATTACACACACAATCCCAATTACAACCCCACGTGCAATTTTCTCAATGTATGCTTAATGTTACAAAACACATACATTCATAATGGAGATATAATTGCATAAACCCACTTGTAGGCTTATAGTTGAAGTGAAAAATCACATGTTTCATAAACGAATGAATAATGTTAGGGGCAACCGGCACATTGTTTCAATTTTTTAAAAATTAATAAATCTCGTTTAATGAGGTGTATGATTTGATGAAAAATATCGCATCATTTCAAATTAAATAAACTTATTTTTAATCAATTTTAACAAAATTTATTGAGATAATGCATATATTTTGCTAGATGGTTATGAAGATACATATTATCTCTTTGGACTGCATGTAATAGTGCTCTAAACGGACTAACACCACAAAGATGTTCACATTTCACAACGAACTTGAAGAATAACACACATACCTTAATCTGAGACTGACCTCTCCAAAACGTGTCAAGGTGCAGCCTGACCTCCTCATCCATCCTCCCCACACTCCTCTTCAATACCTCCGGCCTCATGAACCCACCAATCGCCCCCCTCAACCTCCTGTGTTCCTCCCCAACCAGCTCAAGAATGATCCGGTCGCCTAGTATCCTCGTGAATGATCTCGGCTGGTGGTTGCCCAATGCGTTCCCTTCGTTCATAAACACGAATTTGTTCCCCGCCGGCCCCGCCAGGAGGACCGTCGGACGCCCGAATAGGCTTAGCTTCGATACCGGCCCGTATTTCTCTATCCGTCGCTGAAGCCACTCTCCATCGCTGTTGGTCCTCATCGCCAGCGACAGGGCTAGGCTTTGGCCAATGTATGGGATCCCTAGAGAGCCTGGTGGGAGCTTTTTGGATGATTTTTTGTGCCTAGTTAGGATTAATGTTAGGGTGATGGGGATCAAAGCAAGGATTAGTGTTAGCAACATTAGTGTGTCCATGATTTTGAGTTTGTGAGAGATTGAGAACTTGAGATGGCTAAGGATGTATTTAATGGGGAGAATTCTATGATGAATTAGTCGATGGTATTAATGAAGCATTTTTGGGTTTTTTTTTTAGGTTATGTGCTTCTACAAAGTAAAGCTCATTCAGTTTTGGATCCTTGTGTTTTTAAAGTATAGATGAAGACAAATTAATTTTAGAAGGAATCTGGCAAAACAGTCATTTGTTTTGAAAATGAATCAACATTTTGTAAGGGATTTTTAAAAATAAAATATTAGAGACAATCAAGATTAATTTCACTTCGTGGTGTAGATTTCAAGGTTGGCCCTGTGATATAAACTTATTTAAACTTGATAGAACTTGTCACAATGGAAAATGACATCGGGCTAGACTCCCTCATTTGATTCCTTAATTTATATAAACTTCGATGATGTTTTAAGTATAGTTATTTTTCTTGAGACTAGACTTCGTAGATGTGGTAGAGACGCTCGTGTTTTATCGCCCTTATTAGGTCTTGTCTCATTTACTCTCTCTCGTTCCCTCTCCTTATTTCGGATTTTTTATAATTATTTTCTAATATATAAAATGCATAACTTTTCTCTACAAAAAAAAAAATCACATAGTGGGCATTGTAAATTTGAAATATCCATGAATTAACTCATTCAATTTTATTTCTAAAAAAACTTGATAAGTTGGTGTTATTACATAAATCACTCTTATCATTGGTTGATAATTAGCATAATATGTACTTCTTTATACAATTTAATTCATATGTACATAAATCTTTATATAAATGTATATACATGTATACATACATATAAGAATCTAAACACGCATATATGTAAGTGTATCTACATGTATATTTGCATACTATTTTGGGCAAAAAAAAATCCCAATGAGGAAGTTTGATTAGCGTCAGCATCACATTTTGTGGCCGATACACCATATTCTCACAAGAGCTCTATTACATTCCATTCTTTTTATAATCTCACATGCAGTCTCATGTACTTCATTAGCTCATTCCATTTACCGTAACGAGTTATACACCTTATAAAAAAATCACACTTTAAAAGAAAAATGATATCATTCAATTCAATGGAGTCCATAGTTCACCTTCTATAAAAGTACAAACCACCAAATTGACCTGTCATTAGAGAACTTTCTTGTGATATGCCACATATGATATAATTTCCCCTGTTTGTGGTCAACCAGATTGCATCCCAAGGAAACTAAAACAGCTTCAATTCATGTGTTCTGAGTTGTTATATGGAGTCACCCTTTGATTTCATCAGTCAAATTGTATTATCTTGAGCTGAAGCAGAACAAGGCCTTGCAATTAACAGAGTACTCTGCATATAATAGACACACACAACATATATAGCTTTCCCTATATATTATTGATCATTGTTACTTCACAATCTTCGGTTCGAGCTGAATCGGCAGTCCCTCGAAGGGCGACGGCAATGGATCTCTAATGAACGAGTCGTCTTTCCCACATAACCTCCACTTGAACCGCATCACCAACGTTTCCAGCTTCGCGAACTCGTAACCTGGGCAGATCCGGGCACAAACGAATACTGAGGAATCTCCGATAAAAGTTGTTCGTCGTAGTGCCGTTATGTCTGAGTAAACCCAAAAGTTACTTTTGTATGTATGATAAATGTGGACCCTTGGATCAGATCCAAAGACCCACATTCATCTTAATTAAATATCAATAAAATATAAATATTTATAATATATAGTTTCGGATCGGATAGAGGCATTTCCGGATCAGATCCGAAGCAATTATGATATAGATATTTCAAATATAAGATAATTTTTAAATTTTCGGATAGGTATTAGATCGGATATTGATATTTTTTTGGATAATTGACAAGCTTAGTCAAAACCTATTATAAAAATGCTCATATATCAAATCATTTTTTTATTTATTTATAAATCCTTATATATTTTCATATCTTATTCCCCATTTATTAACAACTTATTATAGTCAAACCAAACAACAATTTTTTTTTTGATGAGTATTTTTCCTAGTCAAATATTTCATATCAGAAGATAACAAGACTCGAACCCAGAATTTCTCATTTAGAATGAGATACCTCTATTGTCTTACATAAAGGAAGTTCAATAAAAAAATTTATTATTACGTTTTTCAACATGAAGAAATAAAAATACAACCAAACAGAAAATTATTTATTCATTATGTATACTAAAATAGTTACGTGTATTAAAATAACTATATATGTTACTACTCAAATGAGGCTAAAATACTAGGGCGTCATTGCTTCCACAATACATTATATATATAGTGCTTCCAAATCTCTCTCTCTCACCCTACCCAAATGAAAGACCAAATCTTCTTCACTCTCCTCATATGCCTTCCAAATCTTCTTCACTCTCCTCCTATGTGTCATCTCATCAGTCTCCCTCTACCTATTCAAAGAGAAAAAAAAAGCTCTCCACCCAAAAAAACACAGAGATTTTGTATCCCAATGTTTGTTATAACATAGTAAATCAAATGCTCAGCTCCTCCATAAATACAAACAAGTTATCCAAAAAAAAATGTATTAATTTATTTATTTATCTTTTTCTACCGTGTTAATATTGAACCTAAATTAAAGACTTGTATGGGTAGAAAAATAGTCATAAAATTAGATGAAACAAAGGTGAATAAATCCAAAAAACTTGTTTATTTACAAGAAATATATGAGTATAATTATATGAAAATAAGTAAAAATAAACTAGTATTAGTCTTAATTCCAGGTCCCCTGATTTCTTTTAGTATATCAAAAGTGACTCATATGTCAAACCATGTTTCTTACTTTTAAATTTTTTATAAACCTTCTACTAAAATAATTATAAATCTTAAAATAATTTATGCCACTATCCAGAATAAAACTAAAAGTCATCATCGCGACATTGCATCCACAAATGAACCACTATAAGTAATGCATAATGAACCACTATAAGTAATGCATCCTAATCTCTCTGTCCATCTCTCTCTCTCTCTCTCTCCAACCAAATGGAAGACCAAATTTTCTTCACTCTCATCCTATGCTTCATCTCAATCTCTCTCTGCTACCTCTTCATAAAGAGAACAACAAACCCACCCAAAAACCTCCCACCAGGCTCCCTAGGCATACCCTACATAGGCCAAACCCTAACCCTCTTAAGGGCCATGAAAGCCAACAAAGCCGAGAAATGGCTCTCCGACCGCATCGAACGACACGGTCCGGTCTCCAAGCTCACCCTCTTCGGCCTCCCGACGGTCCTCCTCTCCGGCGCCGATGCCAACAGGTTCTTGTTTTCGAGCGATTCGACTGTGATGACACTCCAGCGGCCTCGGTCGTTCAGGAAGATATTCGGGAGTCGGAACCTGTTGGAGATGTCCGGGGAGGAGCACCGGCGGTTGAGGGCGGTTTTCATGAGGTTTCTTAAGCCGGAGATGCTTAAGGGGTACGTCGGAGTCATGGACGGCGAGGTTCGTCGGCATTTGGAGGTGAATTGGAGGGGGAAGGAGACGGTCACGGTATGTGTTGTGGGTCTTTTGAATTTAGATTGGGTTTTTCAGTGGAGCGGGTTAGTTCTATTGATCAAATCTTATCATTTTAAAATAATATATTAAAAGTCTAGTTGGACAATCAAAATAGTAAATCTTATTTAATGAGTATATCGCTTTATTTTAAATTGAATAATCATAGCACATGTAAAAAAACAAATAACAAAGTATACGTATACCTTTGTTTTGAGATGACTGATGAGATATATGAGGTTGCATCTATAATGGTAAAAAAAAGTTGTGTAATAGTCCCCTTTGTTTTGAGATTGCAGGCTCCGTCTGAAAATACAGATTGAAAAATAACTTTTGGAATAAAGCTGCTTTTTAAGATGATTTTGACCTTGACTTTTATTAGGATGTTTTTTTTAATTCAAAAAACAATATTTGAAAGAAGTTGATATTTGACAAAGAAAGTTGCTTTTCAATTTAAAAAATCGATTCCGACCAAAAAACAATGTTTATAAGTTTTTCAAAACACAGATTTCGAGACAAAAATTAAAAGGAATCCAATGTCCGATTCTGAATTAATCAGTCCCGTTTAACTGCACGATTTAAGTCAGCTTTTCAAAAAGTAGAATCTGCATGTGTAACCAATCGGAGCCTAATCTTGAATGCGTGTGTTTTTGTTTTAGGATCGGTTTGAAATTCATTTTATTTTCTGTGTGTGTGGCATATCTATATATGATGGACGGAATATATCATTTTCATAGGGCTATAAAAGGTTCTACGTATCCACATTTTATTGGATGAATTGGATTTCTTGGGTCCTCATGAGAAGATATTTAAATAGGATCATTTGCTTGTTAACTATTTTCCATTATTGAAACAGCACCTGTTTTGACCAGAGGGAGAAAACAAAACCCATTTATCTATTATTCTAGATAAAATAAAACCTCTTTCATAACCGATCAGAATACGAATAAAAATAAAAATAAAGGTTTTTTTCATATATACCCATGTTAACTATTTTCGATTGCATAAATACCCTTACAGCATTCAGAAGCAGTACATCCGTGCCCATCCATCAGTGTCCGTCAGCAACCCAATATGAACCAAGGTTACATATTTAACTAGACCTTCAAAGTTTACTTTTTTACCCCTGATAATCTCCAACCTGACCCGAGTAACCTTTGCAACCCTAAATGAAATTTTTTTGAAACCATAAGCCATTTGTGTTCTAAAAACCCTAATATCCCCTCCACTAGTTCATCCAAACCCTAACCCTTGAAAGCAAATCTCTAACTCGTTTAATCCAGCCCAAATCATCCACAAATCAAAAGAAAAACATAACCCTGATCAGTCCATCGTCTGCAAATTGAAGAATTGTTGAGGAGTGATCGAAGACGAGTTGTGCGTTCTGTGGAAGGGGCAAATTTTGGGAAGAAAGAACAAGTAAATGAAATGGGAAGGTTTGACCGAAACAAATTAAACGTATGAAAGAGAAAGATTTGAACGACACAAAATGAAGGAACAAAGGGGGAACACAAAGAGGAAGAGAGACGATCCCCTCTGCTGTGAAAATTTGTAAAAAAGTGAATAAAAAAAACAAAATGGTTTAAGGAAGAAGAAGAATAGGAAGAAGAAGTTGACCTTAAAAAATAGCTCAGGGGTAATATTGTCATTTCGCATCACTTAACGGCGCCTGATGGGTTTTTTTAACCTGACCTCACGCCCACTAACCACAGGGGCATGGATGCACTGCATCTGAATGCAATAGGGATATTTATACAATCAGGAATGCAACAAGGGTAATTTTACAAAAACATATTCTAACAGGGGTATATATGCAAAAACCCTTAAAAAAACTGATCACAATGGTTTAATAGTTTTAATGTTTTTATTTATTAGAGTTTGTTTTAAATTTTTTTAAAGTACACTTCATTGTGTGATTTTCATCTTAAAAAGAATTTAAAACATGTGAATATCGTCTTTAGTTTTATATATTAGGGACAAAATTACACACAATGCCTTTTTAAACTCCAATTCTAATCGCGTGTTCTGATTAGATTTAAAATAGTATATTTTTACTAATGAGATATATGTTTTTTTAAAAACGAAATATATACTCCATTTAATTGCATTGATAAAAATATAATAAATTTTTAGCGAGCTATATACTTTGTTAATGTTCGTATCTAAAAAGAGAATATATGTAAGTAAACTTCTATTTAAATATAAAAAGAACGCGGTTACATCTGGTCATTTTTACAGTCCAAATTGCAGTTTCATATGCAAAGTTAAAAATTCAGTGAAACACATGCATCATCAGAAAAAGTATATACATCATTATTTTTTTTCATTTACTAAAAATAAGTTAATTCAATTCGAAATGAAGCGATATACAATTTTTATCAAAACATATACATCGTTAGATAAAGTTTATTATTTTTAGGAAATAAAAACCTATGTGATCTGTATTTTAGATTGTAAGAATGATTGAATCTAACTTTTTTTTATATATATAAAAAAATGGATGATTAATATAACGGGCCTTGAGTTTGACAAGTGGTCACCCAACCCCCCCCCCCGTTTAGTGTCAAGATTGATACTATGAAAAATGATACATCCAGCCCAATTGCATTCTCAATTACAAACCACACTGGTTTTTTTTTTTTAAAGCACACATTATTTCATTGAAGTATATGTTGTTATATGAAATGAAATATACACTAAGATATAATAATATATTTTTTTCATTTTGAAAAAATAAACTTTTTTTTTGTGTTACACTGTGATAGAACCTCGTACATTATATATGATTGCACAGTGTATACGCTATCATAGTGAACAGTACTACAATATGAGATGTAAAACAGATTGGGTGTATCAAATGTGCAGGTGTTCCCCCTGATAAAAATGCTGACCTTCGACATCATGTGCACACTCTTTTTCGACCTCGCGCAGTGCCCGCGCAAGGCGCAGATGCTGCGCGACTTCACCCACATAATGGACGGCATATGGTCCATCCCTTTAGACCTTCCCTTCACCAGCTTCCGCCGCAGCGTGAAAGCGAGCGCGCGCATCCGTCGCTCCCTCCTCGATATCATCCAAGCGAAGCGGTCCGCCCTCGAGAGTGGCCTCGCGTCGTCGTCGTCGTCGTCGTCGTCGTCCCACGGAGATCTCATCACTTGCTTTCTGAGGATGGGGGGTGGCGTTGGCCCCGAGGCGCTCACGGAGGAGGAGGTCCTGGACAACTCGCTCATCGCCATGGCCGCGGCCCACGAGACCACCTCCATCGTCCTCACGTTCTTGATCCGGTGCCTCGCAATCGATGCAGGCGTCTATGAGGCTGTCTTGCAAGGTACAATGAATCTCTGTATGATTCATTTGGATGCTTTCAGTTTTGGATTGACACGTGATAGTCATGTGCATGACATGTGACCATGAATAATGAAATCATGTTAATATGTTATATATGCTGACTGTCCATATGTCAGTCCCTACATAATCGATCACATTAAACAATTTGTGAGTGAAAATGTCATTAGAAGCCATGCATGATCACTTTACATAGTTTTGTGATATCTGTGGCTCATCAATCAACCCACACATGGATTCTTTGAATTTTCAACACCTTACATAGTTTTGTGACATCTTCGTGGCCCATCAATCAACCCACACATGGATTTTTTTTTAATTTTCAGCACCGAGGATCTCTCTTTACATATAACAATTTTTATGGATTTATTTATTTTTATTTATTGGGATTATAGAACAGGAAGAGATAGCTCAGATTAAGTGCCCAGGGGAGGCACTGACATGGGAGGACCTCAACAAGATGGATTACACATGGAGAGCAGCTAAGGAGACTATGCGTATGATCCCTCCAGTCTTCGGAAATGTCAGGAGGGCAGTAAAGGATATCGAGTACAATGGATATGTTATTCCGAAAGGGTGGCAGGTAACATAAGAAATCTAGTTACATTGAATTGAATGCATTTATAACACAGTGTAGAAAAATTTTAATATATTTTAACTAAGAGGCTATATAGATTTGAGGAAAAATCAAAGAGTTATATGTATTTTGGACAATTCACGGGGGTTATATAGATATTCTTATAATGTCCTTTCTATGAACTCTCTATATAGATATTCTGGGCCGCAAGTCCCACACACATGGATGAGCGCATCTTCCCCGACCCAACCAGATTCGATCCCTCGCACTTTGACGACAAGTCAAACGTCGTTCCACCGTATTCTTTCGTGGGGTTTGGAGCAGGCCCGAGGGTCTGTCCGGGTAATGAGTTCGCGAGGCTCGAGATCCTGACTGCGATTCATCACTTGGTCACCCAATACAAGTTGGAGATCTCCGGCACCGACACCACCTATACGAGGGATCTGTTGCCATATCCCTCGAAAGGCTTGGTGGTTCGACTCAAGCCCAAGAATGCATGATGCGTTTGTGATGAATGTTGTAAGCAGAACAACAATAATGTTTAAAAATGTGTCTAACTGTTCCCCCAATTAGAATCTATATCTAAAACATGTCAATTATCCGAAAAATATTTGCTATGCTTATTATGTCCTTTCTATGAACTCTATGTATGGATATTCTGGGCTGCAAGTACCACACGCATGGACGACTGCATCTTCCCCGACCTGACCAGATTAACAATAATGTTTAATTAAGCCTAGAACAATAGTTTTTGTTGTTGCATTTGAATTACCTTCATTGATCAATGGAAACGATGCTAGGGTTCATGGATCTAGGTTTGGGTGGAGGGAAGGTGGAGCCGTGGAGGTCCCGGAGGAGGAGCATACAAGACATTGTCTATAGAGCAAAATGTACATTTATTGTCTGAGAGGTGAAGTGATCCTCCGTGTTGAACTCTACTTATGAGAGGTGAAGTGATTCTCCATGTGAACCAAATTAGAAACATTATTAAGCCTAATTATATAATTTCCTAAAAAAATATTCAACAAATATAATAGTCATTTAATTTGTGATCCAACGTACTAGTTAGAATTGACAACAATCAATTTTGATATTTGTGTGACAAATTCACTTATTTAATGGTCTTAATGATAGAATTTAGTAAAAAAAAAGGCTTGTCTAGTGGTGCAATAACTACTCTTGACTTTTCCATAAGATACGCCTCCACGTCGAATTTCATGGGATTATGAGATCGTTGAGTTTAATTTATTTTTATCAGTTGTTAAATATATTCTTTTATTTCATGTATTACTTCTTGTGGTTCAATTGTTCCAAGAATGCGTCAACCACCCTATCTGTATCAACATGAACTGCACATGGAGGGTTGCAAGAGATATGGGGAACAACCGAAACCATTTTTAAAAGGGTAGCAAGTATACCCATGCACCTACTTTCCTGTCATAATCCCCCCCCCCCCCCCCCCCCCGTTTGTGGTCAACCAGATTGCATCCAAAGGATACTACAACTTCAATTCATGTGTTTTGAGTTGTAATATGGAGTCACCCTTTGATTTCATCTGTCAAATTGTATTATTTTGAGCTGAAGCAGAACAACAAGGCCTTGCTAATAACAGAGTACTCTGCATATAACAGACACAGCATAGCTTTCCCTATATATTATTGATCATTTTTGCTCCACATTCTTCGGTTCGAGATGGATCGGCAGTCCCTCGAACGGTGATGGCAATGGATCTCTAATGAACGAATCGTCTTTCCCACATAACCTCCACTTGAATCGCGTCACCAAGTGGTGAATCGCGACCAACGTTTCGAGCTTCGCGAACTCAAAACCTGGGCAGATCCGCGCTCCCCCTCCAAAAGCCACAAAAGAATAAGGAGAAATCTCCGACTGGTTCTCGAACCGCGTGGGATCGAACTTCCTTGGTTTCGAGAAAAGTTGTTCGTCGTAGTGCGTTATGTCTGAAGCCCAAAATATCTTGTCATTGCATACATAATGAAAAATTTACTATCAATAAGTACTTCTCGACATCTGGTATCAGAGCTTGAGTTCACGACGTGGTATCACCTGCCATCCTTCAGGGATGCGATACCCTTCGTACTCGACCTCTTTTAAGACTCTTCTGAAGCTTCCGAACACGGGAGCCACCATTCTCAACATCTCCATCTCCACCCGCCAAGTGTACTTCATCTTAGCGAGGTCCTCCCGTGTCAGTTTCTCTATGGGGATCTTGTTCTTGGCTATCTCTTCTAGTTCTGCGACATTAATTAAGTAATGATAGATTTATGAATTGAGATAATGAATCAATCTATTTAATATATAGTATATAAAGAAGAAAAAAGTAAATGTATAAACTATATTGAAATAAGGAAAAGATTAAAATATCTAAGATATGTACAATATCTCTTAACAATTCAACAAAAAGGAGAAAGATTATTGTACCGCGTAGTACTTCTTCATACAATTTAGGATCCTTGGCGAGTTGTCTCATCAAGAAAGTGATGAGGATGGAGGAGGTGTCATGGCCCGCGACCATAACGATAATCACATTGTCCAGGATCGCCTCCTCTGTGAGACTCCTCGCGCCCTCTTCACGGCCGAAGCTGAGAAGAGACGTGATGAGGTCTTCAGTTGGGTGGAGGCGCCCTTCGTCCAATGCCACCCTCTTATCATGAACAATCTTGGACAACATGTTCCTAATCCTCTGACTCGCTCTTATGCTTTTGTTGAAGCGTGTGAAGGGGAGGTTCACCGGGACCGCCCACATCCCCTCCATCATCTCATTGAATTCCTTAACGAGCCCCTCCCTTAGCCTCGCTCGCTCGAGGCCGAAGAGGAGGGAGCTGATGATATCAAATGTGAGGGTCGTCATTAGCGGCATGACCTGTGATCATGAATTAATTAGGCTTAATGCAAGTTATATTTGATGTTGTCCCAAATAGTATCGAGTGGGTTGGTCTGGTTGAATTTAAACTTGAAATGGAGGAGACTAATCCAAACCTAATCCAAGGCAACCCTCAAATTTATACGAGGAGTTCAACTTGAACCCAACGGGATTCCAAGTTGATTTTTGTTGGTTGCGTTTGAATTAGATTTTCAGATCGGTGTTATTTTAAATAATTTATAATCCTCATTAATTATAATAAAGAATATATACTAACATGCCGGCCAAAGAAGATCATAGAGATAAAAAATAGGAAGAGGAACGATAGAGAATTAAGAAGTGAAACTTCTCCCCCGTTTGGATATGGAATAGTCGAGGGAATAAATGAGAATAAAGCAAAATATGTGTTTTTTGTTATTTGAATGCAAGAAATACCCAGGGATAAACTATGTCGGAATAAACTAGTATAAAGTGGTATATGGATTACAATGAACCCCTAAAATTAAAGTTATTCTAGGTTATTCTACCGAAAACATACGTGGGTCCACTGTCAAATCAACTATCATCACTTCTTATAAATTACCTATCAAATTAACTATCATTATTTTTTTACCTTTTATAATTCCTTATTCACACTTAATTCACATTTTATCCAAACAATAAATTTTTTATTATTACGTTTCCCAACGAGAATAGTAATTCAAAACACAACCAAATACAAAATTACTTTATTCTTATTTATACTCACTTTTACCAAAATAAATGTATATCCAAGAATAAATTTTATTTTCTATCCAAAAAGGGGATTAAAATACAAAGAGATTATAGAATAAAACCAGATTACACAATACAGAATGCATCTCATATATTAAAATATGAATTAAAACTTTCAACACTATCAAGTTCGGATTGAGCTTGGATGACTTGACCCCTCAATCCCATCCAAACTCGAATCAAGTCAATTTTGATTGGGTTCAAGTTAGTCGTTAAAATTACAACCAACTTAAAACCCATGTTGGATCAGATCAGGTTGAGTTCAACCTGTCAAGTTGCATCCTAGTTCCAAACTAAGAGCGATTGGTGGGCACCACCACAATAACAAAATAAAAGGAGATACCTTAAGCTGCCCCCATGCGCTCCAGTGCATCTCAAGGTGTCGCTTCACCTCATCCTCCATCTTACCAACGTACCTCTTCAACACCTCCGGCCTCAAGAACATCCCGATTGCGCTTTGCGTCCTCTTGTGCTCCTCCCCGATCATCTCCATCACGTTACGCGTGCCTAGCAACCTCGTTATCGACTTCGGCTGTTGGCTAGCCAACTTGTTGCCCTCATTGGTGAACAAGAACTTGTTCGCCACCGGGCCGGTGATGAAGACTGTAGGGCGTCCGAAGAGTGTTAGCTTCGAAATCGGACCGTACTTTTCGATCCTCTTTCGGAGCCACTCCTCGGCGGTGTTGGTCCTCATGGCACCTAAAAGGCTGAGGCTTTGGCCTATGTATGGGATCCCAAGAGAGCCTGGTGGGAGATTTTGGGGTGGTTTTTTCTGCATAGTTAGGATTGTTAGGGCGATGGGGATCAAAGCAAGGATTAGTTTTAACAATATTGGTATGTCCATCATGATATCAGACTTGTGAGAGATTGAGATGGGTAAGAAGTGTGCTTGGGGCTTTATATATTAGTGAATGGAATTGATGATTTTGATATGCTAAAGCATTTTAATTTGGTTGACTATGTTGTATTAGGTGAAGCTTAGCTCATTAGCTTTGGATTCCCGTGCTTTTAAAGTTGTACTAAAAAACAAATTCATTGTGGGTGGAATCTTGCGAAGCAACGTTTGTTTTGAAGAAGAATCAATCTTCGTATGGTAATGTAGCGATGCTACATGATCCTTTTTTCAACTCTGATTTTAGTTATATAGACCTCGTTAACGAGATATGTAACTCGTTAGAAATTTTTCATTTTATATTGATGCAGAACGGGTGACGGACGCGTTTCGGGGGGCGATGAACCCGAAAGGGTCCATTTGAAGATTTTCAACTATTTACAGAAAAACCGGCTAGTAGAAATAAATGGCGCCCCGAACTCGGAATTGGCTGAAATTTTTACTGGAGGTAGATGTCGAGGAGATCTTCAAGAGTTGTCGCTACGCCACAACACGTCCTTATTTTTCCATTTTTCCCATTTTTCGGCCCTCAAAATGGCATTTTTGCTATTTTTAGTAACTTTTTAGATTTAGCGTATCTCTTTCATAATAATTCGGATTTGACCGAAATCAAATCCCACGATCTTCTAAGATCCCCTAGAATTAGTTATAACAAACTTTCATTTTTACTATTTTTAGTAAGTTTTTCCCTATTATAAAAGGGGAGGCTTGTAATCTAGGGTTTGCAACTTTTATCAATATATTTCTGAGTTTTAGTATTCTCTTGAGAATTGTGGTTTGTTGAAGGATCTCAACGCTTGTTGGATCTTTATTTTAGTTTTTCGCTGCGTTATATATAAATGAGTTTTGCAATTCATTAGAATATATATTTAATTTTTTATAAAAACAATTACATCATTAGATGATGTGTGAACTGGAATTTAGATTGAAAAAAAAATTGTACTTAACATTTTTCATATGGTGATTTCTTTTTGTTTAGTATATAGGCCAAGACAGAGTGATACGTTCAAGTATACTGGTAACCCACAATGATTACTATGCAAACATGGATTAACATGGGTCAGAGTAAACAGTGGGTTGAAGTCCACAACAACTATAGCCCATAAATCCACGGTCAATATTTTTATTTTCTATAAACAAATTGATCATAAAAGGAATCTTGCAAAATCCTATTTATTTTGAAGAAGAATCAAATCATTCTGAGATGATTTTTAAAAAAATTATCTATAAACAAGTGTTATGCAAGGAACCATTTTCGATCAAGTTAGGAGCTAATCACTTAATTATTAGATTAAGTAAACCAGGATTAGTTTCACTTCATGGTGTGGATTTCGAGGTAAGTTATTGTGTGACTTATCATGCAGAAAATAACATCTAGCTTGTCTAGTTTTCATGCTGATTTTTGGATAGCTTATTTGGACATAAAATAGTTATAACGGGATTAAACGAGAAATTTAGATAATTTTCGATTTGGTTGATATTCATTTCTTGATTTGCATAATTATTATTTTTGTGATTGCCGTATTAAAATGAAGTTATAGTTAAGAGTTAATCATTGATTTATTTAATTAATAAAGTTGACCCTGTGATTTGCAATTTAATTAAGTTTGATAGAACTTGTCATAATGGAAAATGACATCAGGCTAGTCTCCCTCGTTTGATTCAACTCCTACCTTAATTTATATAAACTTCTACAACGTTTTCAGTTAAATATCATATTGTGGGCATTGACATTGTAAATTTGTAGTATCCATGAATTTAACTCACTCAATTATATTTCTAAAATTTGTTCCCCAGACTAGCGGGGAAAGCCATACGTGCGCTGTGCGCAAGGGAGGGTGCGTGAGTTCTGGATGGTCGAAGACTCGGGCGGCTCTTGGGATACGCGCATGTGCCGGGGTCTGAGAGGTGAGGAGATTAGGCAATTCACCGAACTGTTGGGGCTGGTGCAGAGGTTTAGACTGGAAGAAGAAAGGGCGGACTCAATGACTTGGGCTGGGAAAACTTGGGCAAGGCTATTCGGTCCGACAGGGGTACGAATGGTTGACCTGGGAGACAACGGCTGACATAACATTCAATGCGCGTGCGGAGGTAATCTGGAAAGAAAAAATTCCATTAAAAGTCAAATACTTCAATTGGTTCCTTTTACAGAATCGCATCGTCACGAAGGTTCTCCGGTCACGGTAGGAGACCATGGGAGGTAGCTCGGTGAATGCGAACAAAGAACGATAGGAGCAAAACGGGATGGGTGTGGCTATCGTTGATTCCAGCCGGTACATGGGTTATTTGGAGGGCAAGAAACGATGTAATCTTTAAGGGTGCGACGTTCTATTTCGAGAACCTTTGAGAGTCTACGATTCATTTTATTAAGGAATGGGGCACTTGCTTGGGTGGAGCTTTGAGTATCATCATCGAGGAGAATGCGTTCCACATTGCAGAGTAGTATGGTTCCCTCTGAGGAGTGGGTTAGAAATCTCTTCTAACCAACGGTGGTAGGGGATGCATTAGTGCTCTTGGAACAAGGGGCGTGGAGTCTAGAATGTTAATTTGCAGTGGTTTCTTCTGTTTTATTTGCTTTTTTACTATTCTTCTTCTTCTTTCATAACCTTATTCGGTCATGTTCTTTCATTACTATGAAAATAGAAAATGACTACATTTGACTATAAAAAAATTACATTTCTAAAAAAAACTTGATAAGTTAGTCGTCACATAAATCACTCTTATCATTGTTGGTTGATCTTTAGTATAGTATGTACTTCTGCATAAAACTTAATACATGCATGCATACATCTTTATGTATATACGCATGTGTATATACATGTATACATACATATAGGTATCTAAACATGCATATATATATGTATGTGTATCTATACATATATGTATATTTATATTTGCATACTATTTTGGACAAAAAAATCCCAATAAGGAAGTTTGATTAGCGTTTGCATCAGACAACCATATCCTCACAAGAGTTCAGTTACATCCAATTCTTTTTAAAGTTCCATATTCAGTCTCATATATCTCATTAACACATTTCACTTACTATAATGAGATATATACCTTGTTAAAAAAATTATATTGGATTATATATTTCACATTTTATAAAAATATATATAAATCTCATTAGATGATGTATATGATTTTAAAAAAAAATTGAGACGTGTATCTACATTTTGGACTGTAAATTCTATGAGGTAGTTTGGCAATATAATAAGTGGTGAGATAAATAATAAATGTGGATATAAGTGGAAGGGGGGGGGTTACAATTTATTATGTTTGGTATAAAAAATAATCAAGTTAAGTTGTCTCAATTTTAAAATGAAAATGGAGAATTTTTATTCCACTTAATGGCATAAATAACATTTATCATCATCACTTTTGTTTTAATTTTGATAATGGTAAATATGGACAATTAATGGATTTTTTTTTTTGAACGGAAAGATAATCCATTCATAACTAGAATTTTGAAGTTACAGTGTTTTGAAGTAAAGTGTCATAGCAAAAAAATAGTACAAGGGACACTCACAAGAGATTTGCGCTCAACCCCTTGGGGTAAGAGACATGCCCTAACAAAACAAAAATAGACTAGTCCCGAGGCAAAGAGGGAGAAAAAAATTAATAGATATTTTATCTGTAAAAATTAGAATAATTTATCCACAGAACCTTAACCCCCTTCCAAACCAGCCCTACGTATATCAATGTCAATATGCATGCATTTTCAAATCACATGAAATTTTATAATGTCAGTCACCATCTGATCTTCATTGAAGCCCAATTGTCACACAATAATCTTCTGTTCGAGTTGGATCGGCAGATCCCCGGAGGGCGACGGAGCGGGATTCCTGGTGAACGAGTCGTCTGTGCCGCACAACTTCCATTTGAATTGGGTGACCAGATAGTGAATCGTGACGAGGACTTCGATCCTCGCGAAATCGTTCCCCGGACAGATCCGCGCACCACCTCCGAATGGGACATACGAATAAGGAGGGATGGACGACGGGTTCTCGAAGCGCGTCGGGTCGAATTTCTTCGGTTTCGGGAACATGTTTTCGTCCATGTATGTCACGCTCTTAGACCAGAGAATCTATGAGGGAAAAAAAAAAAAAAAAAGGGAAAATAATCAGTACTACTAGAAGAAAACCTTGTTCTAATTTGCATACTTTATGTTAAATGTTTAATTCTTGTTCAATGATTCATGTATATCAGATGAATTAGATATGTATTAAATGCATTAGAGCATCTTTAATCATATACCTAAACATTTACTCAAATTTAAATTTGAGTAAAAATCACCAAAAACTCTCTCCAACCATTTATTCATACTTATATCAAATTAACTTTTACTCAAATTTTTACCCAAATAAAGGGAGACTCAAATCTTTACTCAAACTTTTTACATCTCTTTTTTTCATTTTATCTCTACATTTTCTTCCAATGTGACATTTTTTCCCTTCAACTCAACCTTTAATTTAATTATATTAGATGTTTCTTCACCCCCCAAAATTTCACCATCTCTTGAAATAAAAAATAAAAAAAGTCTTATTTTCTAAGTCTTCATCTTTGTTTTTTAACTTCTTATTTTTACTCGAATAAAAAATATTACTTTTACCTTTTTTAAAAAAATTTGGATGATAATAAATTTTAAAAGAAATGTTTGGGGAAAAGATTTTGAAAATGTTTATAGGAAATAATTAGGAGAAGATGTGAAATTTTTAAAAGATTTGAGTAAAATACAATGTGATGGTTAGAAACACATCATATCAAATCAAGCTTTTACTCAAATTTTAAGTAAAATTTGAGTATAGGTTTAACTAAGAGTTGAAAATGACCTTATACATATTTTATTTGTACAACAGAATTAAAACAAAAAAATGAAAAACAAAATCCTCGACTATGTTTTATTAAGCTGATTTTAAGAGTGTTTTAAATATCTTTTCTAGGCGGCAATTAATCCTTTGCTAGGCCTAGGGAGGCTCATCACTTAGGAGCTAGTCCCATTTCATAGGCAGTTGCAGGCCTAGATGGCAACTGCTTAGAAATTTTTATTTTTATTTTTGTGCTTGGTTCCTATAAATTTTCACTGTAAGAGTTATAGGACTTGCTGTAATTTTATAACTCTCTTATTTATAAGCTATGTCTTTTAATAAATTTTTGTATGATATTGTTTATTTTTTTTATTTTACTTTGTTATTGTTTTGCTATTTAAAATTTTAACTATTATGTGTCTGTATTATTTTTTATTGGTTTAAAGTGATCAATCAATCACTGCCCAGCTGATTAATCATTGATCGGTCACCAACAATCGCCTAGCAATATTTCTTACAAAATTGGGTTTTAATGCCTGTTATTGGTGATTTTATTTAAATTCATTATAACTTGAATTGGAAATCTCTATCATGTTTTTGCTAGATTTATTTCTTCATTTGGTCAAATATGATATAATCAATTTTTTTAGTGTGTTTTTTTATTAATAATGTTTGGATAACGCTTTCCCTATTTGGTTGTGGATAGTAATCAAAGCCACCACATACATTTAACCCCATCTTCCAAGAGAAGAAGAATGAATAAATTTGAAATAGATGTAGCCTCACCTGCCATCCCTTTGGAATGTGATAACCACCATATTCAATGTCTTTCAAGGCTTTTCTGAAGTTCACAACAAGGGGAGGGACCATTCTTAGCACCTCCATTGCCACCCTCCAAGTGTATTTCATTCTGCTCAATCCTCCCATGTGAGTCTCTCTCCAGGCCCTTTGTTCTTGGCGATCTCTTCTTGTTCTACCACAAAACAACAAAACAAAATTAAATTAAACCTTCAAATTTATTCAGTTTTAGAGGGTAATATATTTGTTGAATCATTCTTTCTCTATGTATATTGGCAATTATCATTCTTCAAAAAATTGAAGGACACAAAGGCCATGAAAGCATTTAAAAAATAAACAAAGAAATCATTTTAGATGACATTCATTCATCTGTATATTTCATAATTAAGATTTTATTTCCTCTGAATTATCTAAATTATTCATAATTCAATAATTAGTATAGGCATGAACATTTCCATATATGAATAAATGATTAGCATGTATTTGTACCTAATACATAAATATAAATACATACATTAAAAGATGGATAATGTTACATACAACTCCACTTGCAGCCCTCACATGATTTTAATTAATTTTCTTTTAAATTGTATACTTTATGTAACAAAACATATATTGTCATAAAAATGAGGTACATATCCAAGAATGTAATGACTCATTCATTGAAGAAATAAAAAAAAACTATATGTTTCTTTAACTAAACATATATATAGCTCAATAAACATGCATATGTGAAACTATAGATGAGAATATGTACATCACAGTGCCCATAAAATTACCCAATAATAAAATTGAAAGATGTACCCTAAATCTAATATATAATTCACAAATATAAAATAAATGGTTGATCAACATCATTATTCAAAGATAAATTCCACTTGAAAAGAAAGAAATTTATTGTACAGTATTTTTTCAGTCACAATTCCAGAGTCTTTTAATTTTTTTTATAAAAAAATAATTATCTCATCAAATGAGATAACATGCTTTTATATAACACAAACACTTCAATGTATGGCATGATTTCATTTATAAAAAATATAAAAAAAAAGTTAACCGAAAAAGTGAAGGATATGGGCTTCCTTTGAAAGCACAGGATCAAGATTTAAAAAACATAAAAATAATAATAATAATAAATTAAAGAATACCTCTCAAAACGTTGTCATAGATGGTGGGATCCATGGCCAACTGCCTCACAATGAAAGTGACCAACACCGACGAGGTGTCGTGTCCGGCGACCATGAGAAAGACCACATTATCGACGATCTCCTCCTCGGTGAGCGCCCTCTCCGATCCGTCGTCGAAGCATATCAGGCTCGTGATGACGTCCCGGTTCGGTTCGATGAGGCCGCGATCCAGCGCGGACCTCCTCTCGCGGACGATCTCCTTCACCGTGTCGCGCGTCCTCCGACAGCGCGGAGGCTCCTGCCGAAGCGGGTGAAAGGGAGGTCAATCGGGACGGATAAGATGCCTTTGATGAGGAGCTTGAAGTCCTCCAAGAGTCTTGATCTCCGGTCTCCTCGCTCGAGGCCGAAGATGAGGGAGGAGAGGATGTCGAACGCCAGGATCTTTGTTAGCGGCACCACCTGTGTGATTTAATGAGCGTTGTTATACTCAGTCATTTTTATTATTTAAAAATAGTCTTCTATGACGAAATATATATGTCGTTAATTTTTTTTTACATTTGTTAAAAATTAATTCATTCAATTCGAAATGTATGTTAGTGTGTCATTATTTTAAAAATATAAATCTATTTCAAGAAAATGCTCTTAATTTTGTTGTTACTTATAAAAAAAATATTATATAATTTACGGTCCGTTATACCATCTACCACGTGGTGTTTATCATTAGCAAACAATTAAGGTGATCTTGTGCCTATACTTGTTTCTGCTTAACTAAATCAAGATAATTTTCATTTCAACTATGCATGTTGACGAATAAACCTTATTCATTTAATAAATTATATATAGATGATTGATTCAAAAAAAAAAAAAAAAACAAACAAACAAAACAAACTAAAGACCCATTCCCTTCTTAATAAGATGGCATGCGTCCAAACTTGTGAGGAAGACAAAAAAACGTCTCTTTTGCTCGACAGAGGTCCAGGGAGATTTTTTTCTTATGTTTTGTTGTTTTCTTTTACTTGCATTTTATCTCTGTTCTCCTCCAGTTCAGACGCTTATCCTTCGGTTCTATTTTGTTATAATATGGAGGTTGCAATAGTCTACTATTTCTCAAAAAAAATTAAAAACATAATATAAAAAAAAAATTTATAATGTATTAAAAATACAAAAAATCATTTATAAATAATGATCAGGAAGACATGAAGACAAACACACCTTGACATGGCTCCTCCCCTTCCAATGCAGCTCAAGATGCTCCCTCACCTCCTCATCCATCTTCCCCACATACCTCTTCAACACCTCCGGCCTCAAAAACACCCCAACCGCCGCTCTCATCCTCTTATGCTCCTCCCCAACCAACTCAAAAAAATTCCTCCTACCCAATATCCTTGTAAATGAGCTCGGCTGGTGACTGCCCAAAGCGTTCCCTTCATTCGTGAACACGAACCTGTTCGCGGCCGGGCCGGCCACGAACACCGTGGGCCGGCCCAGGAGGGTCAGCTTCGAGATCGGGCCGTGCCTATCTATTCTCTTCTTCAGCCACTCTTCGGCGGTGTTGGTTCGGATCGCATTCAGAAGTCCCAGGCTTTGGCCCACGTAGGGGATCCCTAGAGAGCCCGGTGGGAGGTTTTTTTTTGTGGGTTATTTTTATTATCTCTTTGAAGAATAAGAAGAAGAATGAATGTTATGGGGAGTAATGGTGCAAGGAGTAGAGTGAACAAGATTAGGGTTTCCATGATCGAATCGATCTCTTATCTATGTTTGTGTGTGTGAGATCATTTATGTGTGTGTGTATATATATATAGAGGTGAATTTGAAACAATTGGTCCACCGTTGACTAGGATTGTTGACTAGGATTGTTTGTAGTTGATTATTATTTCAGAATAGATATCTGAATAAAAAAAATGATATGATTTTTCTGGCGAGCGTTTTGTTTTAGCACGGTCTGTGTATATTGGTAAATCATATGAGATAAATACGATCAAAGTATGAAGACATTTAAATTATTTTTCTAGATGTATCATGTTATTACAGTGAAAAATACATGCAGAAAAGTTTTTGTTAGATGTGAATGCGGCTGCGTGAACAATTAGGATTAACTTTTTAAATTATGACGTATGTAATAAATCATTTAAATTAAATAAATATTTAGATTCTAAATGTACAGTTTGATGAACAAAAATACTATCGGAGGTATCCAATCACTCTACTATCATTCATATTCAATCAATTTTAAAAAAAAAAGATAAATAAGAGTTAAAAAAAATTTAAATGACAATTAGTCTATTCATGGTTTTCTTTTTTTTTTCTTTTTTTTAACTGAGAAATGTCAAATGTGTGTGAGAGCCGTGACTGATGAAAAATGTTTTTAGTGTGCCGAAAGTATTTGATGATATCATTTTATTTAAACCGATGTGTTGGAAAGATATTCCAATCCATTATTGACATATATGTAAGGCTGAAGAGAGATTGGTTATAAGAGGCGGTTCAAAATGCGACCGTCTAAAAGGGTTGGCGTTGAAGAAAATGGAGGGTTTGACTAAGGGTGCGTTTGGTTGCGCGATTGTAAAACTGATTCTGCAGGAATCTGCGATTGCAAACTTGATTCTGTAGGAAGCTCACTTTCTCAGCTTTTTGAAATCGCAGCTTTTAGGCACTATTTGCATGCAATCGCTGGGTTTAAAACTGCGATTACAAAATTGTTTGGTTGCGCGATTGCAAACGCAGCTTCCTGTAATCGCAATCGCAGCGCAATCGCGCAACCAAACGCACCCTAAGATAGTGATTGGACTAGACTTATGTATCTGTTTAGTTGACTCACTATCCTCTTATTCTAATAGTTCTCTATTCAAATCTTTGAAGTCTTTGACTGGAAACCCAACTTTTAAAAGTCGCCGACTAGTCTTTCTTGACGGCTTATTCCGGAATAAGACTTTTTCTATAGAACAACCAAGCTTCCGAGGAACGCATTTTTACTTTGAAAATCTTTGAGAATTGACTTGTCAATTTATCATCGATTGGAGGTTTCACTTAGGGGGAGCATCCAGCATTCATTTCGAAGAAGATTGTATTCGCGTTGGTGACTAATGGACGGGGCATCGCTTGGGGAGGGGGGATGGAAACCTTTTTTTACCTTTCCTTCCCGTCATCATTTTTTTGTTGTTGTCTCGCACTCTTTTATTCATTTTTCTTTATGTTGTTTTTCTGCTTCTCTTCATCATCATTCAAATATGATCTATTTTATATTAATAAATATGCTCATATTTAAAAAAAAAAAAAAAAACAAGCAGTCTTGTTAGATAAAATACTAGCTTACATTTGTCAGGTCATGTGACAGGAGCATGAGTTTGTTTATCCCAAGTCTTGCTCGGGAATTGACTCGTTATTTGATGGTGTAGTCAGTCATTCGGTCCTATTATATGAGCATAACAAGAAGGGAAAAATCCAAATAACCCCCACTAAGCTATTTAAAATCTATATAACCTCCCGACTTTTTTTGAAGTTCATATAACCCCTTAAAAATATTTATATAAATTTAAATAATCCCTAAAGATAAACTTTCGTTGACAGATGAGAATATTATGCAAATATTATGTTTGGTTGATCCTGACTGAACTAAAAACCCCTATAATATGTCAAAAATGCAGAAAATCTTCTTAAATGATGATTTTACATTATGAATAAATTATAAATCTTTATTTGTAAAGGTAAAATCATCATTTTCAGATGATTAATTTTTTACAATTTTAACACATTATAAGGGGTTTTACCAAACATAATATTCTTTATTCATCAATGAAAATTTTATTCATAAAACTATTTGAATTTACATAGGTGTTTCCACATATTTATATGGATATCAGAAAAAGTCAAGGGATTATATGGATTTCGAGCAGTTTAGGGCGGGGGGGTACATGAATTTTTCACAAAAAAGAAATATAAAAGATATTTTTTCAGTTTATTCTAGTATAATTACTGCAAACATTGCAACTATATATATACATTTAAAAAAAATCAAACATATTGAGACCTTAAAACTTAAGGTAATTTTGTATCACAACTCTTAGCTCATATTTGGATATAACATAAGACTTATTCCTGGGTATATAATTATACCAGCATAAGTGGATATAACGGTGAAATAAGTGATTTTATATTTGGTTGTGTTTTGAATTATTCTCGTTCGGAAATGTAATAATAAAGTTTTTGTTGTTTAAATAAAATATGGATAAGGATTTATAAAATGTGAAAACATGATGATAGTTGATTTGAACAAATGATTAATTAGAGGTGATAATAGTTGATTTGACAGTAGGCTCACATATTTTTTGGGTGAAATAACCTGGAATAACTTTAATTCAAAGGGTTAACTGGAATCCATATACCACTTTATATCAGTTTTATTCCAACATAACTTATAACTAGGTATTTTGGGCATCCAAACACCTTGTTTAACATATTCTGCCTCATTCCAGTATCTATTTGGGGTTACACTGCATCCAAACGGGGGCTAAAGATTTTATTCCGTGAATGTAGGTTTAGGGCAACAATAATGATTTTTAAGCCCCAAATTTTATGTCCCATCAAAAGTCCCATGAGTTGGCATATGTACAATACTCATTATACCATTATATTGTATTTTTGCTATTACTGCCCCCATATTTTGAGGAGGTGGTTACAATTTAGAATGATTGCATCGATCTCATTTATTCTTTAAATTTTTTCTTGTGTGATCCCTTCCAATTGAAGATCAATTGACGGTGAGTTTGAAAATCAATTGATGATCAATTTTTTCTTGTGTTATGGGTTTTGGAAGTTTTGTGGATGAAGATCAATTGACGGTGAGTTTAGAAAGACATATTTTATGATATTGGTAGGTAAAAAAATTGGATTTTGTTTTTGGAGTTCTAATGAAAAGCTTTGTTTGACAGTTTTTTTTTGTCTGATTCAGCTTTGACTCTTTGAATTTTCTAATTTGGATTATATTTTTTGCTTTATTTGATATGTATTAAA
This sequence comes from Acorus calamus, assembly GCA_030737845.1. Lineage (NCBI taxonomy): Eukaryota > Viridiplantae > Streptophyta > Magnoliopsida > Acorales > Acoraceae > Acorus > Acorus calamus. Next base: position 11,329,616 of record CM060858.1, on the reverse strand, counting down.
TCTGAATTTCATTTTAAATTCAGATACATGGATTGTATCTTGATGTACATGCATTATTGTGTACCAAGTATGATTAGGGCTGGTAAACGAGCCGAGCAGCTCGGGCGGCTTTAAAGCTCAGTTTGTAAACGAGTCGAGCCCGAGCCTGGACGAGCTCGTTTACTTAATAGAAAAAAGGGAAATGAGTCGAGCCCGAACCCGAGCTTATGTTATTTTCACATGTATAAGGTGTTGTGATTTGTGAAATGTGACTTTTCAAATGTTAAACAAGGTTTTTTTTAGCTAACGAGCCCGAGCCGAGCCTTAATTCGAGCTTCGGCTTGACTTGTTTAACAAACGAGCCGAGCCGAGCTTTTCACGAGCCTAACGAGCCGAGCTTGAACACGAAATGAAGCTCGTTCCCGAGCCGAGCCGAGCCCGCTGCTAAACGAGCCGAGCCTGAGCAAGTCAAAGCTCGGCTCGTTCGGCTCATTTACCACCCCTAAGTATGATTTATACAATCATTTATGATTGTGTGTTTTGTGTATAATTATGCATAATGTGTCATTCATCATATTTTTTAGCTTTGTATCAGCATTATTCGACTCATTCAGATTCAAGATTTTCAAATACAGTGCACATTCACTTGTGTGGAATGTGTATTTGTTAATTCAAATTCCAGATATACTTGTACATAAATTTGAATTCCAACCCATTTTCTGAATGTATTTGTTAATTCAAATTTCAGATGCACTTGTATCTGAATTTGAATTTCAGCTCATATTTTAAAGGTTGTTATTTTTATTTTTATGGATTTGAATAATGTATAGCTAATTAATATTTAATTGCTTATTGTTGGTATTTTGAAGACCTTTTATGAATTTTATGTGCAGTTCTCAGTAGCATGTAGACCATATTTGTTTATTTGAATTTACAGATACATTATTGTATTTTAATTGATAACATGTGATGGTGTTTCAGATTCAAAAAATTCAATTTTTTTGAAAACATGTTAGGTTGAAGAGAGGATTTAATGGTGCCACCCTTTGTGGGATTGAGTTACGATAGTTAGTTAGAACTAATTTTTAAATATATAAGAAGGGTAAACTTGCCATTGTCATTTTTAATGGTTAGAAAAAGTCGAATAGAAAACCGTGCCACCTATTGAGGCTCACAAATGAGACTTAATTTCCGGGGCCCAGATAGCAGCATTGTTAGGCCAAATCACACATAAAATTTGTGTTTATGGTATATGCTTTTTCTTATTTTGATATTTTAGTTATTATGGACTTCCATAAAATATGTACAATAATGAGACATTCAATTCATTGGAATATATATTTATTTTTTATGTTATATATACACACATGTGCGTATTTTATTCGATAATTTTTCTTTTGTGAAAAAGACATATATATCTTAAAAATTTAAAATAACTATATGTCAGAACATGTCCATTACATGGTGGATTGGGCACGTGAAGCCCCATAAGAAAGGTTTGGATTAGGCCAAGAGACCAAGAGCCGAACAAGCCCAATGAGAGGTGAGGGTTAAGTGAGATTAGACCCATAGTTTAATATCACATTGTGACGTGTTTCAAGTCGTACGCTTACAGGCAAAACAAAAAACAAACAATATCATATATGTAAATCAAGCCTAGACCACTTCACGGGGCACATGAAGCCCCGTGAGAAGGTTTGGATTACGCCAAGAGGCCAACAAACCTAATGAGAGGTGAGGGTTAGGTGAGATTAAACCCATAGTTTAATCTCATACGGTGATGTGTTTAAAGTCGTACGCTTACGGGCAAAACAAACAATATCACATGTGTAAACCAAACCTAGACCGCTACTTACCATCTCAAAAGGTGGTCAGGTTTCAAAGGAAAATGCTAGGGACCAGAACTGTACTCATGTTACATTTCTTTTCATTTTTCAAAAAAATTATATATCTTATTTAACGGGACATAACTTTTATATAACATGAAATATATACTTCACGTTCAAGTGAAGTCTCTCCATTCAAATATCAATATATTCATCCAATTATGAAATCTGATGACACAATTTTTTTTTTTTTTTTGAAAGTTACACTATGAATATATATAAATTCAAAAATACATACTCAAGAAAAGTATAAATATTTCACAAAATACACACACACACAGAAAATCAATATATAATGTGTTAGGCAAAATACAAACAGCGGAAGAAATTTTATCATAACCATATCTATCAAGACAAATCCAAATTCACTCCAAATAATATAAATGAAAACATGCGTTCCTCTGGAAATCTATAGGGATGACGACCAAATCCAATTATAAAATATGAAATATAATACCCATGTCAAATTTTTCTACTTCCTTGTTCGTGTATGTGGGTTAAAAACACCATTTAAATTTATTAAAAATAAGCTTAAAAAAAACTCACATGTGATGGAACTCTTCTCAAAATTACAAATCCATACATACAAAATAATCTGCCACAGTTCATTTGATATGTTGGATGAGCTTCACTCTGCCTTTGGTGGGATGTGGTTGCAACCAGTGGCAATCTTGTAGAGATAAAATATGGCCATTAGTGCACTGCAAGGGGACAGAGATATTAGAATATGTAGTAATAATAATAACATAATAATTGATCTTCAGTAATAATGAACAACAATAATAATAATAATAATACACAAATTCTATTCTCGTAAGAAAACTTGTTATTTATAAATATGGGACATGATTAGGTACGGCTATGCGGCAGGTGCGAACCGTGTATATACATCATTTATTGAAGTATATGCGTCGATAAAGATAGTATATCAAATCATTGTAGCATATACCTTATTGAAGTTTATCAAGGTAAATACTTTATTTATCGACGCATATACCACGATAAGTGATGTATACACGCAATTCGCACCTGCCGCATGGCCGCACCTAATCATTTCACTTATAAATACATGGTTCACAAAATGAGACAACATAATGTTTCACACAATAAGCGTAGAGGAAATTCTTATCAAAGATGAAGGAATGCCCTATAAAAGATCAGTTTTGATGTGAGCTTTTCTTTTCTTTTCTTGGGTCTTCTTATAATCTGTGAGTTCTGTTTTCAGGAGGCCATCTATTATGTATGCAAACTGATTGATACACTCTATATTAAGGGGATGCACTCCAGCCTGAACTAGTTTTCCCTCCCGTAATGTAGAGGGCATTGATTAGTTTGTGTTTTGTTACTTGTGCATCCCTCCTCACACATGTACATGTTTCTTTCAATATTTGTATAGCAATAAACCATTACCAAAAAAAAAATGTGAGTCAGTTGCATCATATCCGTCCATTCAATGCACCAAGTGAATACCCACATCGAATGGGTGGATGGATGAAATGCAATCGAGTTGGAATGTGTTGACCTCACCGGAACATCTACGCAATAATAGCACAATCTTCTCTTGAGGACCGAAAAAATAATTATAAGCATCACATAATTTTGATCAAACATAAGGCAAGCCCATGTTTTTTCTGAAGCATAACTAACAAGGAAAAACAAGAATTACCACTGAAACTGAAGAAAATTCAGTGAAGGATAACTACAAAACTATAGTTCGCTTTTATGAAGATGAGGATGATCATTAAACACGAGATGCCTTAACAGTAAAAATTGCTCCAAACACAACAATTCTAAGTGATGCACCGGAGTTGGTTGATGGAACTGGAAAGATGGAGGATCTTCAAAGAGATTTATTGCTTCAACTCAAACCAACATATAGGTTAAACTTCTTTAGAGCTTTAGAGAAAAGGGGCAGATCATATTTGTCCAAAATTCAACAAAGGAGGCCAACAACAATTACTAATGAGCTAAAGTCTCTCACTAGCACTACACAATATTACTAGCCCTATTGTTCAGATATCAGTGAGAGAGGGAGAGATCTTTGCACACAACTAAAGTAGAGAGAAGGAAAACCTCCCATGATAATGCCCTAAGATAATTGACATCTCATGAAATAACTCATGTACAGGGGTTCCTTAAGATGGAAGCAGTTGACCATGGTTCAGGTACAAATAGGCAAATGTAGACCCGGTAAGCCTTTTTTTCTTCTTTGTTTTCCAATGACAAATAAAACCAGGAGATATTGATTGCTTTAAAGAAAGTCCTAAAACCAATCATGCCACGTGAGCAAAGAACAATGTCCACCACCATTAAAGTAATATCATTGACTAGGATAGGCTCAGACTGGAGTTCATATTCACAAGCACAAGACATGCATGAACAGGGTAGATATCCTTGTAAAAAAAAAAGATATACAATCTGCAGATTAGTGAACAGAAATCCATATTGATCAAACAATACATGTTACAGGCTAATTGTGAATGATACATTGCATAGAAGAAAAGTCGAGACAAAAAAAAAATACTGCAGAGCAATATTACAAATTCAAGAAAAGTGAGCAGGTATTTAAAGACAATGGCTATATAGTTACATCACAATCATAGAAAGTATGATGAAGATTAATAGTAACAGATTTGCACTTGAACATACCTGAGAACAGCAACTATTCCGGCAGGCATTATCTTTGATGTCTGGATGTATCGTTGTCCCATGACAAATGTTAATGCTAGAGCACAGACTTTTACATGCAATAACAAGTACAAAGAGTCAAAGACAAACGTCACATATTGGAAAAGGCAGCACAAGAACCAGAAAAAAAGCACTAGAAATGAAGTTTCCTTGTTTTGACTGTCATGATTCATAACATATCACATGAAAAACAAATGGTGTGGAATCCATTGATGTTAAACCAAAACAAATTAAGTTATGCAAGACCTTTGTATTATCATAGAAGCAGTCTGCAATCACTAAGGGTGCGTTTGATTGTGCGCGATTGCACTGCGATTGTGATTGCAGGAAGCTGCGTTTGCAATCGTGCAACCAAACAGTTTTGTAATTACAGTTTTAAACCCTGCGATTGCAGGCAAATAGTGCTTAAAAGCTGCGATTTCAAAAAGCTGAGAAAGTGAGCTTCCTGCAGAATCAGTTTTGCAATCGCAGATTCCTGCAGAATCGGTTTTGCAATCGTGCAACCAAACGCACCCTAAATCCTGATAGTGCATTTACAGCAAAATGATGATCCATACACTATCCAAAGCAGGGTTTACATTTCCCAAATCATTTGGTAGCTGACTCCTTCCATGCACCACAATTTACACACATTCAGTAAAGAAAATAAAAATAACTTTGGAAATATTCTGCATGATAGTAATTTCTTCGGTGTTGGCATATACTTGTATGTGGCCACACATGCAGCCCCAAACTCTATAACTGCATACGTGGTTGCCGCATTATGTGGACCCCGTTGAAGTATGGCTGTCAGGTTTTTCTTCTTTTTTTTCCTTTTTTTGTTTCTTTTTGTGCTACAAGCCTCTTCCTCTTGCTTTTTCACTGAGTATGCCTCTTCTTATATGGATAGGCTCTTAATTAAAGAAAATATTCAAAAATTGTTGCCATTAACACACAACTATTACTTTGATTTTCTCTTTTAAGTTAAATACCAAAGCAAATGAACTAAAAAAACTCATATTGGCTGTATGTGCAACTTCACTTAGCAGCCTTTCGGAATTATAACATGGCAGAGAATAAAGAAACATTGAACAGTATAATCAATGCTAGCAAGCAAATACAATCATATCTTATGAATAGTTATCAAATTTTATGCATACTTCCATGTAAATGAAAGATCCAAGAAATGATTGATGATTATTGACAAGGACACAGAGTATCTTGGGTTTCTTCAAGGGTGGAGTCAACACATTTTGAGAGCCAAGGGTAGAGAGAGATTTTGTCAATATAAATTCCTAATTTTTTGTGGAAATCTAGGGAGTTCCGCTCATAGGTGAAAGGCAACAGGGCTGATTTGTGTCCTTGTATATGGGTGTTTTTTCCATATTTAATGAATTGGGTGAATATCCCATCTCTTTGAAAATGTGTCACCTGCTAGAAAAAAGGGTGCTCCTTATAAACATAAATTAACAAGAGAAACGGTTGATATGATAAATACAAAAACAAACAAAAAAGGAACTATATTTTGAAGAGTCACATAGAAATCTGCACTCTTCTCCTCATTATATCCCCTTCCTCCTTCCTATATTAAAATCTTTCATCTTTCACCCAAGAGCAATTAACTTTTCAAATGGAATGGCAAGACAGAAATTCTAATCAAATTAAATCTTTGAAACAAGCTTAAATCTTTCACTCAATTTTATATTCATCACAAACAAACAACAGTGCAACAAATCATCAAACATCACAAATAAATCTCAAGTGGGTTTCATTTAATTTACAAGTTTGGACGACCATGGCGAAGTACGAGTTCCGGCGCTTCTCGAAGGCTTTGAGGCTGACGAATCCGGCGAGGAGGATGAGAAGCCCGGACCCGACGCCTCCGGCGAGGGAGGCGGTGCTTCCCTTCTTCACGAAACCCAAAACCCCTCCGGCCAAGACCAGAATCCCGTACGGGATCGTGAAGCAGAAGTCGTGCATCTCTCCGATCTGGGTCTCCTCTCAAAATCTTCTCCCCCCAAAAATAATAAAAATTAGGTTTTTTGGGGTAAATCTCAGACTGGGGAGGGAGGAGTCTCGGTTGGTCAACAAAAACGAAAGTCAAAAGCTTTCGCACGTTTACGGTTAGGTGAACACGTTTGCCGGGCCTTTTCTTTGTGGAGACCCACCCCACATGGAACCCACCCCAATTTTTTTGTCTTGTTGGGGTGGGTTCCATCAAAGCAAAAAAAAATAGAGAGAGAGGAGGGAGGGAGATGAAGGTGGTGGTGGTGGTGGTGGTGGGAGGGGAGCGGATGGGGTGGGGAGAGAGAGAAAAAAAAGAGATAGAGAGAGAGAGAGAGAGAGAGAGAAAGAGGCCTCTCCCTTCATCGCCACCGGCATCCATCATCCACCACTGTTGTCACTCTTATTTTTCCTATGAATGGATTGTCATAATGAATGTGTATACCAATTGGAATGTTTTTCCTTAATAAAACGAAGTCATGAACTTGTGTATTGTATAATTATCTATGAATGGATTGTCATTACTATGAATACTCATTTAATAAAATAATACCACTTGGAATGTCATTCTTTAATGAAAACAAATAAATGTGCATAGTTTAGTATGATATTGTTCATTAGTTTGGAGGGGAAAAGTAAGAAAAATTCTTTTCAAAATGTTTAGAGTTAAAACTAGGGCTCCAGTTCGACAGTCATGTGTTGAACCCCATAATTGCATCTTGATAAAAGATTTATCAAACTGAACCACATTTTGTTCTTGATCCAGGTCGACATTCATTTGTCAACCAGAGTTTGTGGTCGACACCCCTTTATTAACAAGAGAGAATGTAGTTAACACTCCTCGGTCGACTTGGATACTGTATAATTGATAGGATTAATGTTTTTTTAATTTTAGTAATTTTGAATGGTGGGATTAATAATTAGGGTTGTGGGAATAACCGCACCCAATGCAGGTAAATTTTTTTGTGTGGGTACTTATTTCAAGCTTTTTAATGGCAGCATATTAGGGTTTTGGGTCTCGCACGGCTAACCATGTCGACTGCGGCGAAGAGGCCTGTCTGCACGACCTGCTCGAAACCCTCCCGTCTCTGCCTCTGCCGTCGATTGAAGTCACCGCCCGTCGAGAACTCCATCCACGTCACGATTCTGCAACACAGTCTTGAGAAGGACCACCCTCTGAACTCGACCAGGATCGCCGTCATCGGCCTCAAGAGCCTCTCAGTGGTCTCCGTCTCCGATGTCCACTACGAGGCCGAGGTTCAAATCCGCCCATTGAAGCCGGGATTCGTCTCCAATAGGGCTTCAAAACAGGGTTTTCAGAAGAACCCAACGTACCCAAATGGGGATAGCCTTGCAGACCAATCAGGGTTTGAAAGATCAGATTTTGATGGAATATGCGAAGCGAAATCGACATCCAGACCTGATTTTGATTGGAATGGGACTTCAAAACAGGGTCTTAAGAACAACCCAAACGGGCTTTCCAAAATGGGCAGTTCTGGGTGTCAAAGTTCGGATTTTGATCAACCAAACGAAGCGAAATCGACTTCAAAACAACACCTTGATCGACCCATCTTCAAATTCACGATTCCGAAGCACGGGAGGCTCGACCTCGACATCGACATCGAGACCATCTCAAAAGGGTTCGTCGTGAAACGATCGCAGAAGAAACCAATCAACGGCACCATTGAAGAATTCGAGCTCGCGATCCCTCCGGGGACGGCACTCCTCTTCCCGAGCGACAGAGCCGTCGAACCACATCGCGTCGGATTTGAATCCGAAGTGAGGCATCTGATCGTGCTCGACGCGACGTGGGCGAAGGCGAAGAGGATGTATCACGAGAATCCATGGTTGAAACTCTTGCCGCACCTGAAGCTGGAACCGGAGGGGACGAGCCTGTATAGCGAGGTGAGGCACCAGCCGAAGATGGGGTGCTTGTCGACCATTGAGAGCGTCGTCTGTGCTTTGAAGGCTTTGGGGGATGACGCGGAGGGATTGGACGGGCTTCTTGAGGTGTTCGAGTCGATGGTCGCCGATCAGAGGCGGTGCAAGGCGGAGAAGTTGAGTGGGGTGGCGGCTTCATCTTGATCTGTGGAGGTGTGGCCCTGCATTGTTTTGATCAAATTCGATTTGGGTTTGTTGTGGAATGGTTGATTTGGTTTGGGATTTCTCGTGAGTTCGATCAAGAGAGTGAGGTGTTGATTGTTTGGGCTGCTCTCTGTTCGAGCAGAGAAACTGAGATTCTTGTAAGAGTGTTATTACAAAGGTTTTTTTTTCATTCTCAGAAAATCAGTACTCTATACAATGAATATGTTTCGATAATTTTTTTTTATATTTTTAATAAATATATCTATACAATTTATTAGAGTATATATTTTATTTTTATAAAAATATATATATGAGATGTACTATTTTAAATTTTTTAAAATTCAGAACACATTAATATTGGAACTGGGCATGAAAATCTTTGTTGAGGTGTTTGATATTAGGTGGGTTTTTAGTGGTTGCCTTTCCGCTGTTTAGAATCATTAAATGGAACTGTTAACAATGCGATCAGAATATATATCAAGATTTTTTTTTCACATTTTTTATAAATGGACTCATAAAATTTATTAATAAAAATTTAAGTTTTATTTTTATGTAAATATATACCTCATTAAATTAAATAATAAATAAAAAAAAATTTAAAAGCCAAATTTGTAACTCTAGTACAAAAATAAAATTTATCATTTTAAGAATATGGTTATAATAAATTTAGAAAAAATGAATGAAGAAAATTTTGAATTGAATGCTTAGAAATGTTCACAAGTCTTACTTCAAAATAAAAAGGAAATGATCACAAGAATTGAGTATTCCAAACACATTTATGTGGGTGTTAGAATAAAAGTAAAATTAATTCTAAAAATTAAACCAAATATGGTTATATACAGTAAAATATTATGTTAAAATTTTCTTATACAGTTTCAGTTAAAATCCACACACATTTTAACACACACAACCAATAAAAGAAGACCATTTCATAAAAATAAAATAAAAATTCATAAATTGACTTAATATATTTTTAAAATTTCAGAATATGGTATATAATAACATAGTAATGTGACCTAGTAATGTGACCTAACATAATCGCTGCAAAATGGACCACCAGTTAAAATGCAACGTCCATCGATAATACGATTTTGCCCCCATATAAACTCCAAAATCACGGATCCACCCCCACTCCTCTGTCCCTCTCCCCCAAATTTTTCCCGCCCATTATATTTCGTTTCAAATTCAAAAACCTTCCATTTCTCTCTCTTCAAAACACGCTCTCACCTTCAAAAAAACAAGAGAGAGAGAGAGAGAGAGAGAGAGAGAGAAGCAGAGACGAAACCCTAGAGAGAGAAAGAGAAGAAATTATAGAGAGAGAATGGTAGGAGGAGGTGGAGAAAGACCGAAACCCCCGCCACCGCCGTCGCCGTCGCCTCTCCTCGCCGACATCTCCAACTTCAAGACCCCGAAACCCTCCTATGCAAACCCCACCGCCGTCCCCCATTCGCCCCTCCCCCTCTTCTTCACCGCCTCCAAGAACACCCCCTCCACCACCACCGCCGCCACCCCCACCTCCGCCTTCCGCCGCCGCCACCCCTCAGCCGTGGTCCCCCCTCCGCCTCCCGCTGTGTCAAGGCCGCCCGCCGTCTCAAGGCCTTCGAGGCCGAGCAGTCCCGCTCGTCTCGCAAGGCCCAGATCCGGCGCGAGAGGGCCCTGAAGTCCTTCGCAAGGTCCATGACTGCTTGGCTTAATTTCCTGCTCGAGAACCCTAGATTGTGTGGGTGCGAGGTCTCTGTGTGGAGTGGAGGGGGTGGATCGGAGGGTTTGAGTGTGGAGTTGTCGCTGAAGGGGAAGAGAGAAGGTCCGCGGCAGGGGGGTGGGAGGGTTGGGGTAGACAGGGCATGGAGGAGCCCGAAGCGGCAGAGGGGAGTGGACCATGTGGCGGTGTCGTCGACATCATTCTTGTCGTTGCGGGAGTCACTGCAGGATGTGTGTAGTTTCGAGGATTTGAAGCAGAGGATGGGGGGTTATTTGGATGAGAGGAATTGTGATGAGGTCTTTTCAATGATGGGTCGGGTTGCAAAGGTCAGTTATGCAATATTTTTTTTTTATAAAGATTATGTATTGATGTGCAATGTGATTTGTGTAACTAACAATCAAATGGGGAGATTCATCTGGATGTAAAAAATATGATCTTTTGAACAATTGCTCAATTGATTGCATTATGTGCATCAGGTCTTTTTTTTTTTTGGGGGGGGGGGGGGGGGGGGTTAGGACTCTTGAGACTTACATGGAGCAAGCTCTATGTGGGTTAATTTGGTGACTTCTATAATTGTTATTTAAAAACATGCCTTTTCTGATCTTCATATTGCTTTTCTGGTGTATGTTAATCACTTTGTTATGCTACTATGGGTAAGTTGAGAACTCATAGTTTAACTATGCCGGAATTCAAAAAACCTTGAGTCTTTTGAAGTCTGCTTAAGGGGATATAAAAGAAATTATGTATCATGTTTTATAGGACAGACAACTTTACTAATGGGGACTGACTGCTTATTTTTATTTATCTTGACTCTTTTTTAGTTTTGATGTTTTCATGGTTTTGTTTATTCCTTATGTTAGTGGATTTTTCTTTCATTTTCTAGAATATAGATGAAGGAAGATTAAAGATGAAGGGATGCTGCCCCATTGTAACCGATTTAGCATTGAAGAAGAAGGCTACAAGGGTTCTTTTGTGCTACACTAGGAAATGGCTTCGTATTGGATTATATATTGTGTTTGGTGGAGAATCTCTGCTGCTCAAGGAAGACAGAACTTCTGAGCAAGATGATTTGCTGTTGAAGATGATTATCGAGCGGCAATTTTTCTCTCATATAGGTCTTGCAAAGTCCTATTCGTATAATAAGTTGGTTGAGGGTTTGTATAGGCCTGGTTACTATGAAGCCCTGGGGAATATCATATTGAAGAGATTCTTACTCTTTGTCCTTGTACTTGATAGTGCTAAATCACAAAGTGCTCTTCCTCTTAAATATGGAATTGATGGCATAGATGGTGGTTCTCCACCACTGTTTTGTTGCCAATCTAATATCAAATCAAGTCGTCAAGTTATATGTGGTATGAATTAAAATCTGCCACTAATTTCTACCTTCTTTCATCAGGATTGAGGAATTGATCCTTACCAAGACTTAGTGATGCTTTATTGTTTTCTTATGACATAGAGTTCTTATCTGAGGTGATGCATGGAGAAGGTGATCTTCTTTCACATCTAGCAATTGTTGGGTATAAAGTAACTTATCAACAGGTGCATATTTTCATCTATATATGCCGCATTCTCTTTATTTTTTGTGTTTATATTATGCAGTGACTTATTATGATGTATTTGCATATTAAAGAGCACATTCCTTTCTGATGGTGGAAATATATATTATCTTCTATAGCTTCCACTAGCTGAATACAACTTCAGCATAACAAGTTTATTTGAAGACTTGCAAGATGGGTTACGTCTCTGTAGAGCTATTCAACTTTTGCAAAGTGATGCTTCAATTGTCTCGGTTTGTTATTCAACAAACAAATGTCGTTTATCTAAGTTTTTTTTTTGGTATAATGTTGCTGTTATCATTTATTTGATGGTTTGTAACCTGAACAGAAGTTGATGGCTCCCTCGGATAATAGTAAAAAGAGCTTGCATAATTGTGGTGTTGCTATGCAATATCTCAAGAAGGCTGGTGTTCCTTTATCAGACAAAGATGGCGTGATCATTGTAGCTGAGGATGTTCTCAATGGTGACAAGGAGCTGACACTTTCCATTCTCTGGAATATGTTTGTTTATTTTCAGGTTCACATTTAGCTTGTATGTTCTGGATTATTTCATAGAATATGCATCATAATATGTCTGTATGTTAATGCATGCATCATTTATTGGACTCACTGAATCAAATTATGATGGCTTTGTTCACGGCTTGTATACTTATTCAGATAAAACTCTTAACTTATTGTTGGGGAAAAAATCGTTCTTGTTTTTCTAGTTGTTTACATGGTAGAAGGGTATAGCAAAATCTAAGTCACCACATGAATGTGCCAAATCACAAGATTTTCTAGCTTTTGGCTTTGATTTATAATTATTCTTTTATACTGTGAGTTTGGCACTGTTGAAAGGGCTGTTTTGATATTTCTTTATGAGTTGTTTATTTTTTTTTTATGGGCAGCACTAATTGTCATAATTCATTTGCAGATACCTCTGCTGATTAACAAAACATTGTTAGTTGACGAAATAGCTAGTATCAAGGGATGTGACATGGTAAGCTTGATCCTTTTCACAGCTCCCCATTATAAGTTGGCAAGGAAGTTTATATTTGAACAATATGCAAATTTCTCTCCTATCTCTATTGATTTCAAAGAAATTTTTTTAATATGTTTTTACAAATTCTCAAATTCTTAATAAGATTTTATTCATCAATTTGAATGATGTGTTGGGCATTTGCTTTTGGTTTGTAGGACTCCAAATATGATGCAAACAACTATTTGGGCACTCTATTGGCGTGGATCCAGGTATTGCAGTTATATAAGAAATTATTTAGAGAAAGCTCCAGGTTTTAGTTCCCTTTCATGTGCTATCAATTATCATGACCAATATATCTTGTACTTTTTCCCTGAAACTGGTTAGAGGAAATTCTACATGCTAATGATAATGTGCTTGGAATGTGATGATGGGGTGTATTTCCAGTAAATGCAACAAAATTGTCTTATTTTTCAGACTTAATTTGTTGCGTATTTTTAATTTATAAAAGACCTCCATGAGTCTTTAAATGTGGGCTCTTTGTTAAATTTATAATGCTGTGACTGGATTATTAATGCTGACTTGAGGTTTTCCACTACAGTATCAGTGTTATATTGCTAAAAAGAATATTTTCTCCTATAAATAGAAGTCCCTAAAATCACACATTTCATTTGTGTGCACTGTGCATGGTTTTGTTGTAGTCTTATGGTTGTTTCATGTGGTGATGACCACTTTCCTCAAGCAATGGTATACACATTAATATATTTTGGATGGTTTTGATAATTCTGTTAGTGGAGTAGGCGAGATAATATGATTATCCAGTGTATCAAAAATAGGAAATCATCTATAGAGATCCACAATTTCCATTGCTGGATGTAATTTCCTGATCTATTTTGCTATTATATCATGTTACCTTCTTACTGTGACCAAATACAACAATAAATTTGAGGGGTGATTGAGTTTTTCCTTTAGAAGTTTCAATCCTGATGCCGCTTTAGGAAGCTATATATGTCAATATGTGGACAAATCAATCATCTTTAGGCACCTGCACTTTGTTTTGGCTTACAATACTGTGGACTAGTAATTTTTTATTAGAGTATAAGAAAAAATATCTATATTTTGAACCATGTTGTACAATATTCATTGCAGGCTATTGGTGAAAAGTTTGGCATTATGGTTGATGACTTTTCTTCGATGGTTGATGGAAAAGCATTGAAATGCTTGGTGGATTACTACTTTGGTGATGAGCTTCATGGATGTAATATTTTTGAGGTTGTACCACATCATCTCTATGGTTTTTAATCAAATATATTTCAACATACTGAAATTTTCATTTGTACTTTTCCTTAGCATGAAGATGAAAATAAACATGAATGTGCAATCACTTCTCTGACTGCAATTGACAATACAGCTGCAACAGCCCCCATACGTAACTTTGTTTTAGCCCAGAAAGTAGCAAGGGTTTTAGGGAGCTATCCGGAGGTATATAATTTTTTGTTTAATGCTGATCCTAGTGCTTTACATGCTGTTATATGATTCCTTTTATGCCTTTTGCAGATACTACAGATAGGTGACATACTAGAACTAGATGAAACTTTCGATGAGCGAAGTGTGATAATTCTGCTAGTATTCCTTGCTGCACAGTTGGTTGGCAGAAAAGACTTGGTGATGAATTTATCATATTGGAGAGAAAATGGTTTATTTTGCCACTGGCGGAACCACATTTATAGAGTGTTTTTCTTTTATTCAGGATCAAATAAACATCTACAAGCTAATGGGATTTAAGTCACGGACTCCATCTCTGAGATGCTCATCAACTTCCCATTCTCCATATCGCTCTGGAATTAGTCTGCTAAACATTCAATCATGGACTGAAACAATCACCCAAAATCTTGATCATCTGGAGCTCCAGAAGATATTGGAAAACATTAATGCCAAAGGTATTCCTTAACCCTTGTATGACCTTGGATAGATCTGTTTCATCAAAGAGGAGAAATTTATTTTTGTTGAGACTGTTAGTAGTTTCTTTACTTTATTACTTGATGAGTTGCTTATTTATTCATCATGTTTATTTAATCGTAATACGATATCTACATTTGCCTTCTTTCTTTTGCTCTTGCACTGTATAGTGATGGCCATAAATGTATAGAGTTTATAACAGTTGTGACCCTATTGAACATACATGCTTTGCGTTGGATTTTCTATGCCAATCAGTCATTTCCTGAAGAGCATGCCTAAGAGAAGATATATTCTTTATCATTGATTCCTATGTTTCTCTATGTATGATTTATGACTGATTCTGCTTTATTTGCACATAATGTGTTCCAGAAAGGGCTGCTAGAGTTATACAATGCCATTATAGAGGATTCATTGAACGAAGAAAGTTTTTGAAGGTTAAAGCTTCAGCCTTGTTTCTGCAAATTGTTACTCGAGCTTGGTTTATAGGAAGAAGTAAATTTGCATCCAACAAAGTTGATATAGTTCTATTTTCCCACCGATTGTCTTTTGGTAAGTTACACTATTCATTTATTTTCATGTCATCTCCTTATTTCCCCATTCGCCAAGTACTTAACTTAATTTTTTGAAATGTAACAGAACATCAGGTTATCTTTACAAGATATCTTCAATTCATTACTGAAAGATATAGCTTTCTCAGAATACAGAAATCTGTACTGCTTATTCAACGGGCGACGAGGAGATGGATGACACATAACCACACACAAAAAGGTGCATTGCTTTCAGAAGAAAAACTTGTTAATGCAGCAACAACTTTGCAGTCATATATACGAGGATGGATGGCAAGGTCCAGATATAATATTACAGCTTCTCAGATTCAGAAGGTAAATATTGTACATGGACGCAAGGGTAAAATTAATCTGGAACTGGAGGCTGCTACTAAGATCCAAATTGCCTGGCGAAAGTTTATCATACGTCGCCTCTTTTTAAATCAAATCTTTGCAGCAATTGTGATTCAGAGATATTGGCGTGGCTGGTTAGTAAAGAGAAACTTTTTGCACCAAAAAAGTGCCATATTAATGATTCAAAGTGGTTTCCGATTGCATAAACGTCAAAAGGAGTTCAAGTTATATAGATTGTCAGCCATCGAAATTCAAAGATTTGCAAGAGGGCAGCTTGCTCGAAGGAAGTTATTAGGTTCACATTACTTGTTACTTCTAGATTTGAAATTTGTTCCACTCATTGGTTTAGTTGATAAATTTTGTGGCTTCTCACAGTTGCTTTGTAGAAATTGATCACTGCTTCTTTATGCCTCTGCACAGGTGCATCTTCTTGTCAATTTGGCCAGCAGATGGATCAGTGCAAGGACCTGGTTATTTGGAGCTCCTCAGAGTTATCAGAAATGAAAATTTTCTTGCATTCAGTTTTGATTCTGCAAAGGTGGTGGAGAAGGGTTTTATGGTTAAAATCACAAATAAGATCAGTTGTAATGATTCAGTCTTGTATCCGTGGGTGGCTAATTAGAGAAGAATCTATTAGAAAGAAAAGAAGCATTGTTGTCATCCAGGTAGTTATTACTCCATATAATCTTTGGCCTCCATTATAAACTTCATTACATTTCGACTTGCACAGTTTCACCTTTTAGTAGTTTGCTGGTTTTCCTGCTTCCCCATCTGTCTTTGTCATGCACCCATGCTCTAGTAGACGCCAAAATTGATGGATTTGAACAAGATAACATGCCTTAAATGCATCTTGATTTCCATTTTTTCCCCGTTTTATCCAGTTATTGCTAATGCTTTCATTCTCATCAACAGTATGGGTATCATATGCACCTTTTACATCATATTTTTATTGACTGGCATAGATCAAGCTCTCTCTCTCTCTCTCTCTGAGCATAGACGTGTGAAACTATGCAAAAAAAAGGAATAAAGGAAAAAATACACTTGAATCAAATTTTTCTATTTAAATATGGAGGAAAATGTTGTTTTAACTTGAAAGGTTTGAGGTTTTGGACTTATTCAAGCTTTAGTATCTAAGTGGATGCCCTTGAGTAGGTATTCCATCTTTTATGACCTTTGGACAGTACAATTATTCTATACCCTTCAGTAGGTATTTATAGAATTTTTAGGAAATTGTTAAGCACTATTAAAGCACATTCCTATAACAGTGTAACCTTTTGAATTGAGTATGTGATTGTACTTTGTATTCAACCTTAGTTTTTGGAGAACATATTATGCAATAATGAATACTTGAAGATATTTTGTTAGAATTTGTCCCATTTTAAGTTTCTCTTTAACATACTTTGTTTGACCATCAATCTATGAAGGTTTAGTTCATCACAGGTTGGCTCTGGAGATCCTGGTCATTTTATTGTTAAAATCATCCTCTGGATCTCATTTCCATCTCAATGGGTTTCTTGTATTCTTCAAATTCTGTTTTTCAAATTTTGATAGATATTTGTGTGCAACCATGAAAAAAATGCTGGAATACAAATCCAGAGAACAGCAAAGTTGGGTTTCTTATGAATTTTAATCAACAGAAATGATCCAGAATATTAACAGTAGAAACAAACTTTCTAAAAGATAAGACATCTGCATAACAATATTGGTAGACCATAACAGTGAAATTAGAGAGAGCCCTTTAAAAGTGGAGAGAAACAACATAAGTACAAACAGTGAAATTAGAGAGACCCCTTGTAGAACCTATGAAATTAACAAAAAAGGACCCTTTTCTTAAGCACCAACAAATGTTACTTGGGCCCAAGTTGCTGAAGCTTGTGCTAATAGTGGATGTACTATGTACAATCACATGTGATGTTTCTTCTGATGAAGAAATGATTCTCGTTTTTTATTTTTTGATGCAATTTATTTCACTAAATAGGCTTGGTGTTTTCCAGTGCTTTTGGAGAGGTTATATGGTACGCAGAGATGCAGGAAAAAAACTATTTGATTTGCGGAACAGGCTTCTGAAGTCTAAAGCAAATGGGGACAACAGCATGCGACTTATCGATCATCTTATATCTGCACTGTCAGAGTTAATGGGTAGGCGTGTCAGTAGCATCCTTCAAACTTGTGCGACATTGGGTAAGCTTCTATATAGGCAATCCATTCAATATTTGGATGATCATTTTTTTCTAAAATTGTCATGCTTTTGGCTTTGGAACTTCAATCTCTCAATGGTTATATGTACCTTCTTTGAGGTTACTTATTGTAAAACTTTGAAAGATGCTTAAGCAGAGCACTGTTTGAAATGGTGCTGTTTGTATATGCATTTATTTCTTATTTGCAATAGAATATGTTCACTGTTCTTAGAAACTGTAGATTTCTCAATTGGAGGATTTTTTTCTGTTTGGTGATACCTTTGTTCTCACCACCAGGTCCACCACTTAATTGTGTAGATTTTCGGTATTGAAAATGGTGTCTTATTAATTGCATTACATATATAGTGTTCTGTAAACTACGTTGATTCGTTCCTTTTTTAAATTGTTTATGTTTGGATACCAGATAGGGCTACAAGTTATTCTCAAAGGTGTTGCAATTCGCTTATTACCGCTGGAGCAGTAAAAAAATTGCTTGAACTAATTCAGTCTTCGAACCAAAGTCCACCTGATAGAGAAGTTGCAAAGCATGCATGCTCGACTTTGAGAAATATCGCTTGTCATCCAGATTTGGCTGATGTGCTGCTCAGTACGCATGGCTTGGTTGAAACTGTCTTTCAAGAATTATTGAGGTAATCCATAGCTGATATTGATCATCCACTCATTAGATGCCTTCTATGTGAAACATTTGGATATATTTTTCTCAATGACAAAAAAATCTGCTGTGTCCAAGAAAATCGATGGGTGTATTATGCATTTATGCTAGTTATCTGATTAACCAAAAGAGATGAAATGATATTTCTTGTTAGGACAAAAAAAATCTCTCTTACATTTTTTTTATCTTATGTTCTCCAAATTACTTGATTACTATAGGGACAAGGATGATGGCTACTTCATATCTTGCGAGCTTCTGAAAAAATTGTGCATGACACGTAAAGGCATTGAAGTAGTTCGTGGATCACAAGCTTTTTTAAAGAGAATTCATGCTCATGCTGAAGATCTCAAAAGGAAGGCCAACAATCAGAGAAGGTCAATTTTTTTAAAAAAAATTCTTACACGTCTTGCTCTGCAATTCCGACTGACATTTATTTTCTTCTGACTACACTATACATCATCCATGCTATATTCTTTCAGGAATCCCCGATTGTTTGCTGCAAGTGCCACTACCGAACGAAGACTAAGAGCCATTGTTGATCTTTTGGAGTTGATTAAGGACCGATGAGTTGATGAGATACCCCATGCATCTTATGTAAGTGCAAACAAACTTGTGGATTTGAACCTCACCTAGGCCAATCAACTTACTATTTAATAATGTCATATCATTCATTCAATTCTACTCTTTCTTGTTCTATAAAAATGGAAGTGCAGGCTATGATGTTAAATTTGATCTTCATTGTTGTTCTGTGTGGCATCTTCTCAGTTTGGCTATGTGAATCTTCAACACCTCTTTTCCTAAGCTTCTCTCCTGACGTTGACGAGGTGAAGAACATATATCGATTCAACCTGAGCTCGGATGTCGATATGAAGAAGCTGATAAAATCTGTTGTGGTGGTTGCATTGCTTTTGTGTGTGTGTGTGTGCAATTGTCAAGATCCATGTACAGACAGTATGATCTATAGTAAGTATATGGTATAGGTAAACTTTATAAATTTGGTAATCATTTGGAAGTCAATTGATGAAGACTACGATAATTTTTGTTGTGGAACCCTTTATGTTGCATTACGTTTTTATCAACTCGAGTATTTATACCCACCAACCCACCCTCCATCTCCACCAACTTTTTTTTTTTTTGGTTGGTGGGGACTAGAGGGGGAGGGGAGGGGGTTTGGATCAAAGAAAATGATAGAAAGTAAATTATTTTTGCTTTCATTGATTTTTTGTTGCTTCATTTGTAATGAAGAGTAATAGAAAATAATTCCTTCACTTATATTTTCAAGTATATCTTTTAAGACTTTTTTTTAGTAACAAGGTTCACGAGGGACAAATACAGCATGTCTACTAGAGACAAACATAGTAAAGGTTTGAACCAATGACCTTCCGCTAGAGAGAGTGCAACTCAACCACTACATTAGATGAGCTGTAGTGATTTTTGTTCAATTGAGACAACTGAACTAAAATAGTCAAGTTGTCATAGGGTTTTTCTTTTTTTTGTCTATTTTAGTTTAGTGTTAATCCAATTTTTTTATTACCATTTGTGGCCAAATAACAACAGCAACAATAATAATAAGGCGTTGTTAAACTCAGTTTTTTTTTTTTTACAGTTCAAACTGCAATTTTATCTTAAAACAAAAAAAAAATGATGTTATAAGAATTGGTTAGAAATCTAGTGAAACATACACATAATTAGATAATGTATATACTCAATAATGGATTTACTCAATAAGGTTTATTATTTTTAAAAAGGAAAAAAATGTCTATAACCCCCCCTAAAGTTTGTTAATATTCATATTCCTCCCTATTTTATTTTTATTTTTTGAAAATCCACATAACCCCCTGAAAGTTTCCTTTAAATCGATCTGCCCCACCCATTAACATCCCTAAACTATGATCTAGTTAAATTAATCTCACATTGTTAAATTACTGTCATACTCCTATCACTTTCACCCATACACAACTTTTATAACCCAACCAGACTTTGTTGACAACTAGCCTTCTCAACGCCGACGGTGAACACGGTGAAACTCTCGCGCGATCTCCCGTGCCCACGAGAAGGAGTCGGTGATGATGCAGCTCAGTGGGAGGTGGCGGAGGTACCTGAGAGAAGAGTTGAGGAGGATCTTTGTTGACTCGAAGAAGGGGCGCTGCTATTAATACTAAATTCTTTTATTGAAGTTTTTTTTTTCTTTGTACGAGTTTGACAAGTTTCAAGAGGGCTGCTGCTATTAATACTCAAGTGAAAACTAAGCCAAAAAAATATCATTCATACATTCCATCAAACATTTGCTAAACATTTGCTAAACAAATCCTGAACACTTACACTTTTTGACATAATAGCTTCGATGCTTCAACAGGAATGTGGCAGTCTTGGATCACAAGTAATGGAGCTCAATATTTCGACCTACAACAATGGAATTAAAACAAGAAGAAGAAGATGATGTCATTAGGAAAAAACAATATGTTTGGAGGAATTAAACAACCCCCTACACACCAAATGAAAGTCACCGAAAATCTATGGATCACAAGCATTTCATGGTGGTTTTGAAGGCTCAACACTCCTAACGGTTGAAAATTGGACCGTTGGGAGGAAGAAGGAAGAGGTTCAAGTGAAAGTATCAAGGAGGGGCATTTTTGTCACGTGTGGCGGTTTTTTGTATTTTGTTCAAATGTTAAGGGGTTTTATGCATATATATTTTACAGTAACAATAAGTGACAGGATATTCATGTGAATATTCTATGGATATTCTTCACAAATTGACGGATTAACCAGGGCAACTTTCAAGGGATATATGGATTTTCAAAAAACACAAGATATGGATATTAGCAAGCTTTTAGAGGGTTATATATAATTTGTCCTTTTAAAAAAATGAAAAATATGTGGTCTTGAGCAATGTTTAAAAATTGAACATTTCAATGAACCAGAAAAATGAATAGATCAAAGAACATTGGTTCAACCGTTAAGTCAATCGGATTTGAACCATGACATAATTATAATATAATAAATATATCAATTTTCATTACTAAATAAAAATTATGAAATAATTTTAAAATCTTTACATAAATTTTTATTTAACATCATAACGTGATTTAAGTATATAAAATCTAAATTTTTTATTAAATTTCATATTTTAACAAGTGATTAATCATAATTTCTACAAATAAGAACTATTCGATGTAATCAAACCGTAGCTAGTTCACAAAAACCATCGATTCAACATGTGGTTAACTGAATTTTATCGATTTTTATATCATCAGATTTTAAAAATAAATTGAATCAGAATTGAAAACGGACCAGTTAGGTCAGGTTTTAAAATACTGGTATGGAGTCAAAACTGAAGTCTTCAACATTTTCCATAATAAATAATAACCGCGCAATCCACCAGTGAAAAGTTCCCCAACCATAACTCGAGAACTGTTCGAACGTCACTTTTTAGGTTTCGAAACAAAAAAAAGGTCAGAGAGAGAGAGGATTGGAAGGTGGAGATGGAGGTGGAGATGGAGGTGAGGTGTGCTTTCATGGCGTTCTTGATCGTCTGCGCCACCGCTTCTGCGGCGGAGGATTACACGAGGCCGATGCCGAGGGAGGACCTGTCTTTCCCTTGGAAGCCACGCCATTCCTCCGAACCCCATCAAGTGAGTCGGTGATTCTCTTTTGAAAGTTCCTGTCCTTCGATTTCTGTCATTTGTTCATCTCTTGATGGCTCTATTGAATCTTTCGGAATGATTAGGTGGATCTGGTCTATATTGTGTGCAATTTTTCATCACTCGAGAAGCTAAAACGATTTTATTTAATTGTATTGTCTTGGTTATTAGGAAATTAAATGTGGAGAAGAAATCAATGCAAAGTGAAAGTGTGTAGTGGAAACCCCACATGGAGAGATTTTGCCCCATTTGGAACCAATTGTCAAGAATCTATGAAAAATTTGGGCTTGCCCTTGATTAATATAATTAAGGCACATGCCTACCATTTCCAAAAAAAAAAAAAAAAATCTGAAATAAAAAACAAGGTTTGGGTACCATTAGGAAGATGGATTCATAAATTATCGGTGCTTCCATTAAGGGGAAAAGATCATTTTCATTGGATGAGTTATATCACCACAACCATGAATACTCCGTAACCATGGATACACCATCACCAGTACTATGAACATGACATTTCAACATACTAAATACGCATTTTTGCTAGAGCTTTGATTGCTTAGTTTTTTTTTAATTATTTTGACTCGAAATTTGATAACGGAGTTTGCAGGTCCACATATCTCTGGCTGGTCATAAACACATGAGAATCTCATGGGTCACAGATGATGAATCTTCTCCCTCTGTTGTTGATTATGGGACGTCATCAGGACAGTATGCGTCATCATCCGAAGGAGAAAGCACATCCTACAGCTACATGTTATACAGTTCAGGGAAGATACATCATGTAGTTATTGGGCCTCTGGATGACAACACAGTGTACTTCTATCGTTGTGGAAGGTCTGGTCCAGAGTTCAGCCTTAAGACCCCTCCTTCCCAATTTCCGATAACTTTTGCTGTGGTTGGCGATCTTGGTCAGACTGGGTGGACGTCTACAACTCTGGACCACATTGGGCAGTGCAAATACGACGTGCATCTTCTCCCTGGGGATCTTTCATATGCTAATTACATTCAGCATTTGTGGGACACTTTTGGTGAGCTCGTGCAGCCTCTTGCGAGTGCGAGGCCATGGATGGTGACAGAGGGGAACCATGACAGGGAGAGTATTCCATTGCTGAAATCTGGGTTTCAGGCGTACAATGCGCGTTGGAAGATGCCTTTTCAAGAAAGTGGATCGCCATCAAACCTGTATTACTCTTTTGAGGTTGCTGGAGTGCACATTATCATGCTCGGTTCCTACACGGATTATGGAAAAGATTCACAACAATATAGCTGGCTGAAGGTTAGTCGAGCCTTTTCTTTGTGCAAAACTGAAATCGATAATATTAGATGTAATGATAGCAAATGTGCAGTGCTTGATAAATGTTCTTTGGCCAGATTTCTAAAGGGAAGATTTTGTATAAATTGTGTGCCTCTAGTCATTGCCCTTGCTATATAATAACTTGGGCATTACAGGTTTTGGGCTTTAGGATAGTCTTAGCGAGGTGGTTGGCACGAGGTGGTTGGCACAATGGATATCTTAAGCTTCTCTCTTAGATTCACTGCAAATGAATTTCTCCTCCGAAGATTTTGATTCCGAACTTTGGTGTAACTTTTATGATTTGGCCCATTGAAGAGATTTTGATTTATTGAAGTGGTTGTTAGCCTGCTCAGAGCTATGAGACAGTTGCCAATTTCTCATTATCATATATATGACCATCCTAGCCAGAACCTGTTTCCAGTAATTCAAGAAACTTAATCCATGGACTGTCTATTTCCAGTCCAATAAAGAGATTATCTCATCTAAGTTACATCTTAGCCCAATAAACCTGAAATAATTTCCTTCCTTAGTCACACCTATGTCATTAAAAGTCTTTGCTTAAAAGCGACAAAGCGTTACTGACCTATTATAAAATAGGAGAATTAAGCAAAGAAACTCCATTTTTCAAACGCCACTTAAAAGGAGTAAATGAGAGAATAAGATTGATTCATCGGTGTCATGGACTTTTGTTTTCATTTTCTGTATACAGGCAGACCTTTCAAAAGTGGATCGGAAAAGAACACCCTGGCTGTTAGTATTATTGCATGCTCCATGGTATAACAGTAACTGGGCTCATCAAGGCGATGGGGATGACATGATGGAAACAATGGAACCCCTGCTCTATGCTTCGGGTGTAGATTTATTGATTGCTGGCCATGTGCATGCATACGAACGATCGGTATGCAGGACACCATATTTGAGGAGATGTTCCTTTTGCCAACTTTTACTTATAAATTTATGGTTGCCTATATGAATAACATATGTCTTCATGTATCAGGTACGTGTTAAAAATGGAAGAATAGATCCCTGTGGAATTGTCCACATAACAATTGGGGACGGGGGCAACAAAGAGGGTTTGGCTCACAGGTAACTTAAAGACTGCATGCATTATTACAAGGTTCCTGTTTGGGGTACAACGGGGACGAGATTTCCTTGTCCTATTTTACCCAAAAAGTAAAAAATAAGATCGGTTTATTCCACAAAAAAATCTATTTGGAAATATTTATGCTTAGGAATGGATTTTTTAAAGTGCGTTGGGTCATAAAGATGGATTTTTCTACTAGAATGTTTTTTTCTTTTATTGCTTGAAGAGGTCTTTCAGCTCCATAAGATACAATGCTTCCCTTTTAAGACAACTAGCATCCTGGATTCACTTGGTTGAGGCACAGAAGAAATCAAAGCATGCACTGTTACATACAATTATTTAAGCTGACAAAGAAGTTCTGAATAATAATGAACGCATGTGAGTGATTTATAATTGAATTCTGATTTATATATGTCATCTGTCCAGGCATACATACAACAATACCATTCTTGTCTGCTGCTTCAATGTATCATAACTTTCTGAAATATTTCTTGTCGTACTTGTTCTTGTTATCTCGATCAACATTGAAATTTGAACTTTCAGATATTACCACCCAAAACCACTATGGTCGGTCTTTCGGGAGGCTAGTTTCGGTCATGGGAAGCTCAAGATTGTGAATTCAACTCACGCGTACTGGAGCTGGCACAGAAATGATGACGACGAGCCAGTGAATTCTGATGCAGTGTGGATAAACTCCTTGTCGAGCTCGGGATGTCTCGCCGATGGAAAGCTCGAACTCAGGAAGATCCTCACGGAGCTATAAAAAGGTTTTTCCTTTAAATAATGCATGGAAATGATACAGGGACTCATTGTAAATATGTTGTGGGAGACAGCATGTAAGGTTGTGTTGCTGCCAAATAGTGTATTACTTGTTATCTGGGTAGTGCAGACACCTCAGACTGTTCACAGGTATTGGGATAAGGTACGCGAAACAACAGGTTTTGGACATGTCTCATGCATGTTCTTCGGATGTGAATTGGATGTGAGATATAAATATACCTTGTTAGAAAAACTTTAAATCTTTTATATAGTGTATGAAATTAAAATGGGTGTGGACTGCATCAATGGCTGTAAAAAAAACTGTGTAACATTATACTTTTAGTTATATCAAACCTTTTGTATGGATTTGCTCTCTCTCTCTCTCTCTTCCAAATAACCATGATATGACAAATATATGATTTATTCATTTATGGTAATGTCTTTGTCGTATCTATCTTCTAATCTTTCAAGATTTGTTGTCACACTTTTTTCCCTTGATTGTCCATGATATTTTGTTGGTGCAGAAACTTTTATAGATAGTGTGGGGGACGAAATCTGACTTTCCTTTCTTGGGTTGGATTTTTGTTGATCCGAGCTTTGGGTATGGGCCCGAGATGGTGTGTGCTAGAACTCTTCTTTGCAATGATCCGTTACAAGCCTTCAATCCTTCTCGTCGCCTCCCTCCTTCTCTTTCTTCTTCTTCCTTCGGGTTCCTGCAATTCACATCAGTGTGGTGCAGGTTAACGCCCCTCCGACGTTCAAGTCAGTGACCTTTTTCCTTTCAAGAAGATGAAGGACTTGGAATACTTGAGAATTAATCGGAGAGAGAGTCATGATTCACATATCTCCGGAGGGAGGTGAAGTCCCCCTTTTATATTAATCAGGAATGTGCCGGATGTGGCCTCGCGGGGTGACCATATCATGATATGGAATCTCCACGTGTCCTCAAGATCTAAGGACGTGTCATCTAGGGATTATCATTATCCTATAATTGTTTTTCTGACATGCTGTCCTTTTCTAGTGTCAGAGAATATTCTCTTTGTTAATCATTTTCTTGCAAGGGAGGGCTCGTGGCCGACCTCCCTTTTAGTTCGAACATTGTCTCCTGGACGCCCTATAGCCAAGGTCAGGCAACATGGAGTTCCCGTCCCAAGGATTTCGTTGTACGACTGTCTTATCCTGGTTGGGTATAAGCTCTATCCGACCTAACTCGGTTGGACATAGCATTTGCCCGACTTGGCCCGGTCGGGCACAATCACTCACCCGTTCAGAGAGGGAGATGGGCTTGACCGGGTTACAAGTAGAGTTTTGGGCACATAGACTTTCCTTCCTCGGACTCGTATTTTTATCGACATGAGCTAGTCTTTATTCAATCATTGCACTCATACAATATTATTCCTACTCTTTATCTCTTATTCGAACTTCTAATTAATTTGGTCTCCTGTAGATAGGATGTCACTTTTGCATGTCACACATATTTTGTTTATTATACAATTGACAAAATCGTCATTCAATTTATTTATGTTGAATCATGTATATTCGTTAGATTTGGATTTTGAGAAGATTACTGTTTAATTTGTAATAGAATGGATTAAATGTTGAATTATAGAACTTTGTAGGGGATTGTATGATCCATATGATTTTGAAGAGAGCCCTTCTATCACTACCAACCCAAATGTTGTCCCCTCTAACCCAATAAAAATTTAAAACATTTTATATTAGGCACTCATCTCACCAACTTCAATTGACATAAATCCAGTCATACTGAAGTGTCTAATGTGACACAAGGTGTGTCACCCAAAAAATTTCTATTGCAATATGTTAAAAATGACGCGACACACCTTGGGTTAAAGTAAATTGTTCAGTTTAGCACACTCTGAGTCAAACTGTAATATCTACTGTGACCCAAGGTGTGTCGCCCAACACTATACAATTGAAAATAATTTAATTTTTTTGTTCATCCTAAATATCATAAATACACAACAAATAAATATCATAAATAAACAACATTCACATACATAGTCACATAAGTTAATTCAACATTAACATATTCGATCTATCATGCACATTACAAATCTAATCATTCTTTTGTCGTAAATAAAAACATATTATTGACATAACAGTCTTCCTTGTTCAACATTCACATCCAAATTATAATGTGAATGTGTTGGTTGGTTGAATTTGGATGTATGCATGATTGCATGTTCAATAGGGAAGACTGTTATGTTAATAGTAGGTTTTTATTTGTGAAAAAAATAGTGTATTGGATTTGTGAATGTGCAGATTGGATATGTGAATGTTGAATTAACTTATACGAGTATGTATACGAATGTTGTTTATTTATGATATTTTATTTATTGTGCATTTATAATATTTATGATGGATAAGAAAATTAACTTATTATCAATTGGATAGTGTTGGACGACACACATTGGATCATAGTAGACATTCTAATTTGACTCGGAGTATGTCAAACTGAACAACTTAATTTAACTCAAGGTGTATCACATCACTTCTAAAATAGGGGGGGAGGAGCAATAGCTTTGGTAGGATGAGACCAGCTCTTTTGACGAGGACACTTACATTTTGTGAAATTTATAGAATCAATATTTTATCGCCATCAGAATGAAATAAAAAGGGACCTATTTATAATATTTAACTTCCCCAACAACCCAACAAGGGTTAGTTTAGTAGAAAAAGAGAGAAATGTGAGCGAATAGGAGGAGAATAACTTTTAAAAACTGTTTTGTTTGGAAAAAAATAAATGAGTATAATTATATTAGAATATATGTGAATGCTAGTGTTTATATTTCATATCCCTTTGAAATTATGTTATTTCACTTAATTTATTTTTCAATAAAATATTTACATGTCAAATCAATTATCATCACCTTTTAAAAATAAGACCCAAATAAGACCCACATATTGAATTATTTATTTATCTTTTATTCAAAATTTAGATATCATCAACCAAACAACAAAAAATCATTATTATGTTTTTCCAATGACAATAATGAAAAAAACACAACTGATTTGTTCTGTGATAATTAAATAGGCTCATTAACGCATTTGGTTTGGAAACATTAAATCTATGCTCCCAATTGATGTGATTGCCTCACTTATTTTGATTCACAGGGAATCAAAAGAATAATTTTCAAATTCTATTAAAGAAAACTCATAAGCATCAGCTAAATCATATTTACATCTCCAAGTCATTCGGTACTCCAATTCCGTTTATATCTCCAGTTCTTCATCTGCATCTCCATGACTCCATGTCATTTCTTCATGAGGAACACAACGCTTAAAAACTTATCCATTATTGTTGATGAAAAGATCAATTAGACATCAAAAGATAAGCATCAGCTAAATCATGTTTACATGACAAAAGGGAGACGGAGAAAAAGAACCTAAAATTTTACAGGACATGAAAAGGCAAAAGAATTAGAATCAAGTGTACTTCAACATCACTTCATCAGGATGTAACCAAGCTTTACAAAAAGTTTCCCAGCACTAAAAAGTAGAGATTTTTATACCTTGGTATCGATACAGAATACCATAAATAAAAACAAGCTTGGATCAACTCTTCATATATTTCAGCACGTAAGCCTGCATTGAAGATGAATGTCAGACAGCTCATGTACATTAACATTCTTCTTTAAAACAAAACTCGTTAGGAACTTAGTAAACCAATTGTCACCTGTACAAGTTTGCTGAGCTTGGGTTTAGAATGTGTGAGGTAGAGATCAATCTTCTCCTGTGTCTCAGGCATAGTGGAGCTTTTCGTAACACCGGCTACTACTTTATCAACTACTTTCTTAACTATGGTCTTGTGAGACTCCTTGGTCAAATGCCCTTCCTTCCAGCTAGGCCTCAGCAAATCCTTGACAAACTCAACAAGCGCAAATTTGAAATTCCGAACCTCCTTCGCCTCCTTAATCTTCTTGTTGCCCGCATCCACCTCAGACTCTAGCTCTGCGTCCTCCACATCAGTGGTTTGTTGTTCTTTCTTGCCTTTTTCGGTCATTGTTTCATCTTCTTCTTTGGGGTCTGCTTTACTACCGAGCATCTCAATTGGCTTTGATTCATGGTTAACATGGTCTGGATTTTCCTCCTCACCACCATTTTTGTTGGCACTAATGTCACTAGCATTCGGTGGATTCAAAGCCGCATATAGTTGTGGAAGCTGATGCGAATTGCCGAATATCTGAGCCAGAGATGCTGACAGATTGGTCAGTTGCACAACCTGCTCGCTGTTCACTGTTGTTTGATTGCTCAAACTATTGGAACTTGTTGTGTCATCTGGTTTTGATATCAAATTCTCTCCATTCGTCTGAGACTGAATTGCTGCCTCTGAGGAAGACTGTGGAATCATGTATTGGCTTGGCCCACTGTAGTTCTCACTCTGACCATTGGGATGTGGTAATTGGGGAAAAGTCTGTTGAGTCTGAATGATAAAATTTGGTGAAGGGGCAACTTGTTGAGACTGGTTGACTGGATGAATAATTTGAGCACTTGGAAGAGGTTGGGGTACCATATGCTGAACCTGGCTGTTTGTGGTAAGTGACTGGATAGTCTGCTGACTTGGCACATTAAAAGGAAGCGATGAAATAGAATTAAAGCTCTGAGAATTTGAAACTTGGCTACTGCTCTCTACTTTTTGAGTGCTCAAACTATTGGAACCTATTGTGTTATCTGCCTTGGATATCAAATCCTGCTCTATCTGAAGTGCTGCCTTTGAAGTCGCATGAGGAATCATATATTGGCTTGCCCTGCTCTGGTTGGCACTCTGCCCATTTGGAGGTGGTAAATGGTGAATTATCTGTTGAGTCTGACTAATAAAATTTGGTGTAAGGGCAATTTGTTGAGACTGGTTGGCTGGATTAGTGGTTTGTGTGCTTGGAAGAGGTTGAGTTACCATGTGCTGAACCTGGCTATTTGTGGGAAGAGACTGGATTGTCTGCTGGCTTGGCACATTAAAAGAATGCGATGAAATTGAATTAAAGATCTGAGCATTCTTATGCGGTGAATGAAGAATCTGCTGAGACAGCCCATTAAAAGATGGTAAAGTGACCATCGGATTGCTCTGCCTATCCAGATTTGAGTTTTGCGCAGTAGGAGTCTGTTGGACTGTGTACTGGCTCTGTGGATTCTCTTTGATACCTTCTTCAGGCACAGATAAAATGTTTTGCTGACCAGTGGCAAAGATGGTGATCGCATTTCGTGATCTAACACTCTTGTTCAAGGTATTCTCATTGTCATGTGACAACCTAGACTTTTCAGCTGTCAGTTTCTGGCTTGAATCATCTGAAATCAGAACCTGCTCGGAAGCTGGCATAGCTATTTTAGCTACCTCCCCCGGTAAAACCTGGCATTTCATGTCTTCTTCTGGATTCCAGGACCGCAGATCTCCATTATCGCGATTGGATTCCATATCTGTACTGTATTGATCTTTGTTGGCACCTGATTCATGAGGATCCACTCGTGCATTGCCATTGTTGCTCCTCCAATCAGGAGACATAGGTTCTACTAATGCTGTTTTATCACCCCATTTCATACCTTCAAGCAGTCTAGATTCATCCTTAGTACCACAGTGTTTCCTATCATCAAAAGATCTCCCTTCGGAATGACCATGGATTGAACCCTCATGAGAAAACCTGCAGCGATCCCCATTACGGCATCGACCTTCAATAAAGTATTTGCAAGGTGTATCCCTCACGCTTTGGGATTCGCGCCTCTGATTCTGACCAGATAAGATACCTGTGTCTCTTCTGTCATCGCTACTTAACATGGTTGATTCTCTCACAGGTCTTCCACCATCATCAGGATCACGGTGATGGACATACCTGCATTCCGAACCTCGATAACATTTGCCTTTCATGAAGTCAGTGCAGGAAATAGAGGATCTGTTGTTCCTTGAATCATCAGGCTTCTCTTTTTCCCTATCATAATGACTACTATAGCCATAAGAATTCCTTTCCCGTGAATAACCTCTCTGTCCATGGGGATCCGAGAAAACATCACTGTTTGATTGCCCTGAGGTTCCACGCCTCTCATTATATCGAGCTTCCCTGCTTTCTGTTGACCTATAGTCAGAATGCCGCCTGTCATCATCATCATGAAGATACCTGCATTGACTGCCTTTCCAGCATCTGCCTGCAGCAAAGTTTCTGCATGCTTCAGCAGATCTTCCAGTCCCAACTCTGCTCCTTCCATTCCAACTTTCGGATTCACGTCTATATTTATGAGAAGGGCTCCTACTCCGACTCCTGCTTCTACTTCTGAACAGCATAATATAAAACAGATCAGGTTAAGGTGCACAATCCACAGAGAGAAATAACTGGCCCTTATAAGAACAGTGAACAAGATATTATTGTTCAGAATTTTCACTAAATAATTAGAAGAAATTTAAATAAACAGAGAGAGAGAGAGAGAGAGAGAGAGATAAGTATAGAGAATTTCAGCAAAGACTATCCTTGATATTTCAAAATTTCTTGCCTTTGCTGACCATGGATAATGAATTACAACGAGATACAGTAATGTATAAGAAAAACAAAACAAAGCACACTGGATTTGTAAAATATTTACAAAATAGCAAAAGGAACCTGGTCACCTTACAATCAGCTTAGATTAATTAGAAGTGATCCAGCCAATCAGATCAACTTTTTTCCAAAATCAAAACCTAGATCATGATTTGAGTGATTACAACTACTAGCCTTTTCTTAAAAAGAAAAGAAGTAATTAAATGAAATACTTGCCTACAAAAAAAATCATACAATATGGAGGCCTAACTGTCCTCAATCCAACATGTTTTTCTGTTTTTGGATGAATATTGGTTGATAAAATAAAACCAAGAAGTACATAGCCCAAAGGCAACCAAGAAAGAGTAGAGAAAGAAGAACAAAAAAGGAAATCAAGAAACAAGGGGAAGCATAGAGGTAGACAAGCTGTCAACACCACAGCCCCCAGACCCTAACGAGTTACTCCTCAATCACAACCCTTCCCCTCTCAAAGCGAACGCTTGTAGCCCCCGCACAATAAAGCCTCAAATCAAATATAAACTTTTCCACAAAAGTCCCACATATTTTTGAAACAAAAAGAGAGCTCCATTGTTAATTCCTGCAGCCGGGATGAGGATTGGAGAAATATTGGCCTTTCTGCTCAGGTCACCTTTTTTTCTTGAGGTGTTTCTCAACATCCCAAATTTGCTCGAGGGAGTTAAATTCGTGGTTGAGGCCTGACACATCACCGACGGCTCTCCATGGTGAGAAGGGCAATGACAAAAAAGGTGCACAGTAGATTCGACTTGAGCGCCACATAAACCAAAATCCGTTGGGACTTTTGGAGCCCACCAAGATCTGCAAGCTTTGGTGAGAAGCCCCTCTTCATACAAAGGCCACATGAAAGCTTGGAATTTGAGGGGAGCCTTGATGCCCCAAACCTCCCTGTTTTTGTATGTCGACCACATTGTAAAACCTCTCTTCTCATCCAATCCCTCAAACCAAGAAGCCCTCCGAGGGGAGTGGCGCAAGCTTCCTAAGCCCAAAGACCCCTCCTCGACGCGGATCGCTGCAGCAAAGCCAACAAAGATGAGAACTCCTCAACCTCCTCATCCTAGACCCCCATTTGGGTAGCGACATTAGGTACGTCCAGTATAGGTAAAGAATAAGTCATTTTTTTTAGTTGTGTTTTTAATTATTCTCATTGGGAAATGTAATAACAAGGTGTTGTTTGGTTGATATTGAATAAGTTGTGAAATGTAATAACAAGGTGTTGTTTGGTTGATATTGAATAAGTTGTGAAATGTAATAACAAGGTGTTGTTTGGTTGATATTGAATAAGTTGTGGATAAACAGTGAACAGGATGTGAATAAGAATTTATAAAAGGTGAAAATTTGATTTGACATGTAGGTCCCTGATTTCCCGATTTAATAGAGATGATGACAGGTAATTTGACATGTGGACACTTTTTATACCAATGGAATAAATTGGATGGAATAACACAGTTTACGCGGGGGGTGGGGGGTACGTTGTAATACAAATATCAACTTATTCTCACATATTCTGACATAACTATATCCCCCTATTCCTTACAAACAAACAACTTTTCGGCCTTATTCTCCTCTATTCTCACATCCAAACAAGGGCTAGAGGTTTCTCCTCGTGACCACCTCTTACTGACAAACCCCACCATCAAATCTGCAAAACTCCCAAACCTAGACCGTCTTGTTAGCACCACTGCAAGAATACAAGAAAAGCTCTCCCCCAGAGGCCATAAATCACATCAAATGGAAAACCAAAACAAAGCCTGATCACCGCTCCCGATGTTCCATGCAATAGTCTCTAACAAGCCCTCCAACAACCGGTCAATATCTCTCCATAACTAGGATGATTTGTAGGACATTACCGAGAAGATAGATCATGGCGGAGGATTGGTGAATATCTCGCCTTGACCATCTGACACCATAGAAGACTACAGTAGACTAGCCACTTACAAAGCAATGCTAGGTTCATATCACTAAGGTTCATGACACCCATCCTGTCACATCGCTTCCTCCCATAGATAGAGTCCCAATCCACCAGGTGCACACTTTTAGAGTATGGGTCGCGTTGTTCCATAGAAACCTACTCTTGATGATTTCAATTTTAGAGATGACACCTTTGGGAACTTTGAAAGGGAGAAGAAGAAAAAGTGAGAGATCGGAAAGAACTACTTGTAGAATGATCAATCTATAATGATCAAGGTGCACACTTGTAGAATGATCAAGCTCAACGACTTGTCAGACTTGGCCCAAACTTCTAATCGACGGGAAATCTGCATAGAACCGATTCCCAATTCACAAGAGAGATGCAACCAATACTCAGGGTAGACCTGGGTATCTAGCTAGAAAAGACTTTGTCTTGCCTCCAAAGACCTCCTCTAAAGTTCATCTCCTCATCTTCTAGATTGATGCCCAACGACGAGCTTTTATGGAGTCAATTTGTAAAGTGTAAACTAGAAAGGAAGCCAAAACATCTGACCACGAACATCACCCAATGAACTTAAGTGCACATTCGGCTTGGTCGACAATAATGTGTCATCCGCATACTGAACATGAGATAAAAGGCCCAGAAGCACTGCACGGCAAACCACACACCAATCCCTTCACTTGTGCCATCTTCAACATGCCGCACAAAGCATTTGTCACAATGATAAACAACAACGGTGAATGAGGATCCCTAGATGAAACCCCTTACATATAGGAAAGGAACCACATGGCTTAACACCAACACCAAAGCCATAGCCGAAGTTATGCTGTTCGAATCAAATGGTGGTTCGAAACCATGACAACGTAGAAGGTGACACAAGAAGTTTCGGTCTCCGTGTCATAGACTTTATGAAAGTCCAATATGATGATCGCTCCCTTCCTCTTGTCCTTACAAACCGCCGTGATGCATTCTTGAACTGCCATAAATCAATTCTGAAGGAATCGACTGGGAATGAAAGCTGACTAATTCTCCTCAATAAGAAGTTAGATGAGCTCTTTAAGTCTATTGGCTAAGACTTAGCAATCATCTTGTAGCAGTGGATCACTCATTAACGGGGTTGATAGGTCTATAATCCTTGATATGCACCACACCGTCCTCCTTGGGAATGAGGGCAAGAATGTGGAGTTGAGGTGGCCCCACCTATGAAAAAACGTCAAACATGTCAAGAATGTCCTCTTTCATGGTCGACCAAAACTCTTTGAAGAACCTCAAGCAAAACCCCTCTAGAACTCGAGACTTCTTATCATCTGCTCCAAAATGGCCACCTAGATGTCATCATTAGAGAAAGGGGCTTCAAGCTTTTGCAAACAATTGTCCTACAGAGTTTTTTAACTCTTCTCCTAACCATAAAGGTCTCCAAGATCGATTTTGGGCATAGCCTTCCTTATAGTAAGAAGAGAACATAAAATGTGTTCTGAATCACCAATTGATCTGCAAGGGTTGTCCCCAAATTTGAAAAGGGAGATGGAATTTACTCAATCCAACATGTTACTTACAAGACTATGGCCCCGTTTGAAAACGGGTTTGGGTAGCTTTTGGGTTTGCAAGAAGTTGCTTTTCCCAAACATGTTTCCAAACAGAAAAACTGGGGCTAACAACTTTAGACATATTTATGTGAAAAAGTGCCAAAAACCTGAGTTTTTCAGAAGCTGTGAAGAGGTAGTTTTCTGTAAAATCAGTTTTAAACCCAGCTTTTGCTTAAAATCAGTTTTGCAATCGTGCAACCAAACGCAACCTATATAAGAAAACAAAACCATTCACTTTTAGAAGTGTGAAAAATCTCATACAAGCCAGGTTTGCGGATTGGGTGGGGGTGGATGAAATTTGGTTTGCAGAATAAAAAGAATATTTGGATGTGTGTTAACAATTTTGTTTTGGGCAAAAAAAAGGAAAGAAAAACTATGACGACAGACTGCATATTACTCAGATGCGGTCCTGACAGCAAAGCGACCACATTTTTAACGTAAAACATATATTTTCTTGTGGCATTCTAAAAATCACATGACTGATCTTGAACATATTGAATGGATAATATGCAAAATGAACATAATTTTTCAATTAGCATGACAACAGACTACATATTACTCAGACATGGTCCTGACAGCAAAGTGACCACTTTTTTAGCTTAAAATATATATTTTCTTGTGGCATTCTAAAAATCACATGACTGATCTTGAACATATTGAATGGATAATATGCAAAAAGAACATAATTTTTCAATTAGCATCAACAACTGTTATAATACCTGCGTGACCTGTCCCCCTCATCTCTCGGGGACTTACTACCACTTCTTTGCCTCCATGCATCAAGACCCGTAGACATTCTTCTGCTATAATTCTTATTTTCATCCCAAGTCCTTCGAGTAGGCGAACGTTCACCCCAATCTCTGTTGACATCACCATCTCTCCATTCGTTTTGTTTCCAGGTACAGACTGCTGACGAGGAAGCCCGGGATCACTTTTACGAGCCATGCTGTCATCTTTTGTTTCAAATTTCGAACTCTGACCATCAGAATTCTTGGACAGATTCCACCCAGAGTTTCTCTCTTTATCATGACAAAGGTCATCAAGTCCAGAACAGTGAGAAGGCTCTTGTCTAACATCGGTTGGAACATGGACCTCTGCAACCACATCCCATTTAGAAGACCTTTTCTTAAATTTTTCTGCAGTCACATTTCCTCCAGGAACAGCATCCATGATCCTAGGCTCTTATTTCGAGAAAATTCAATATAACCTGGAAAAAAAATGACATGGGTCAATCCCTGCAGTCACGTTAGCATTGAAGTTCAACATCTAGAATCAAGCAACAGATCTTTTTTTATTAACTATTAACAGCAGCAGAAAGGAAACCAAATAGGACCAGTCAACATTAACATTTGCATTAATTATATATAAGGTACAATATTTTGCCCAGCTCAGCAGGTCAATCCCACTGACACAAACATGGAAGACACATTCTACTAAGGGTAGGCATCAAAGGGATTGCACAAGCACAATGCAGCAGAATGACTAAAGAAACATTCAAAATTACTCATTCATCTAATGGAAATACATTGTTAGTCAGCAAATTAGGCAACTGTCGATGCTTATCATTGATCCAACAGGTACTACATGATATTTCTTTGGTAGATGCGCAGGTCTGCAGGAAGCATATAGGCTACTGAAGTTCAAGATTATCAAATAGTGATTTTCAAAAGATAAAAGAAACTTCAGGAGCAAATGAGCAACACCAGGTTGAACCGTAAACTGCAGTTTGCAGGCAGATTATTCAACAACTAACTAATGCAGCTGGAATGCTATTTTCCACTAAATCTGTCTACAAAGCACAAAGAAATATGGGGTACCAAGGCCCCCTTGAAGTTAAAGGTTTCATGTAGTTACTTGACCATGAAACTCAGATGAGTAAAGTGTATAGGTCAAAATGGGTGGTGGAAGATTCGACCATTTATCCAATTTGTGGGGCTGAAGATAAAACAGTTGTGCACCTATTTTGCAACTGTTCTTTTGCTAAAAGGTTATGGTTCTTTCTATGTTACGCTACTGGTTTAATCAGTAACTTCACATCCTTGGATGGCATGTGGGAGGCAGACAAGAAATGAAAACAAAGGGAGATAATAGTGTCAACTGTCAGGGCAAAGTTCTCTCAAATTTGATTCCAGACAGCCGTTAGGCTATATAGTTGCCTAGAAATGCAGTAGTGTGCAGAAAGTGTATCCCTTGTTATGAAAACCTTTGGGAGAGCTATCCATTTCATGAATGGGCTGGGCAACCCATTATGCAGGATCTGAGGTAGTAATCTTAGAGCAGGGCAAATCATGCATTTTGGCTTAATCCCGGCTGTTAACTAGTGATTTTGGTGAGCGTAGTTTTTTCTGTTTTATTTTGGTTGCTTTATTGTTTTGTATGGATAGCAGACAGTAGACTATCTATTACTATACTGGTTTCTTTGGATCTGTACCCCAATATAATGGGGTAAATTTGGTGGTAGAGGTCTTACCATTCCTAAATTTGATATCAACTTTTGGAGAAAAGATGTTCCATTAAGTAAAGATGGCAAGTGGAAACAATAAATAGAAAGTCATCTTTGTGAGTGTTTCCACAACACAGATTCCAGAGTTACCCTGCATTTTGCGTAAGAAAAGTGACCTCTCTCACACTGAAAGAATGCGCAGTTTTTTGCTGAATGGGGTTTTTTAAGCACTGAATCTGGGAGTCAACCAAACACAATAATAACAGAAAAAGTGCTTATTTTCCGGAATCAGCCTAATAAGTGCTGAATGGAGCTTCGACCAAACAAAGCCTTAGATTTTGACAACCAGCGCATAGCATTCGTGGCAGAAGACACATGCGCACACGTGAGAGACCTCTGATTAGCAAGTAATTTATTAGGAAAAAGGAACAATAGATTGGAATATTTTTTATAATTGTAAACACACAATCTTATTACAATATAAAACAATTAATGTAGTATCCATACAATCATCTTCAAAACAATGAGTTGAGAATAACAGCAAGGAATTTTGATTCTGATAGATCACAATTTCTGTTGTGGACATACTTTCTTTTTCGTGTTTACCTCCCATACTTCGAATGTCATGGTCACATCCCTCCAAAATTCTCAGAAGGACCATTTCAAGGGAGCAATAATATAAATCAAATGGAGAAAGGACACCAATGTATGTACTGAAAGCTTGACTATAACCTAAAATAAACCAAATGAAAAGAATATTCTTGAACTAGCATGAAGAATATCAACCATTACAGATATACATGGGATGAGAATCTTTTAATGCTAGGAAGCATACACATCAGGGCAGCTGTCTCTTTATTTATTTGTAGATCAACCTGGTGTCAAACAGATCTCAAATGATATTCTGATATTATGTAACAGGATGAACAGTCTTTTTTCAGATATCACCAATATCCAACAATATCTTCTTCCAACAAACCAAGACCATCAGCCTTGCACTTTTCTCTGCCTTTTTCTTAAAAAATATGTGACAGAATATCACAGACCTACAAGTTCTATACAGAAACAAGCTAATCTTTCGTGCATGATGACCATGAAAGTTGGTCTGCAAGAGCCATAAATAAAAATCAGGTCTAAATATGTTCAACTAGTGTGCAAGCCTTTGTAGTGCCAGCTTAAGTTTAGCATACAAGGCTATTGTGAGATACAACTCATACAAGAATCTTATGAAAATGGAAACTTCTAAAAGTTCCAAAGATAAGCAATTCCTGGGCACATAAAGCAAGCCTCCTACTATTTGCAGCTCATCATTGATATGACAATCTTCTCTTTTGTAAGAACTGTCTGCATATCTACCAAACTCCTCCACCCACAAGCCCAATCTGACATCATTAGGTTCCTTTGAAGTACATACATGCCCATGCCCTTGAAATGTCTTCGATGTGCAGTTTATAGATGACCAAAAAAAAAATCAGTTTTCCCTTTCTGCGTGCATTTGAGCTTTAAATTTCAAAGCATGTACAGATACAAGGCAAGGTCTGGCCTTGTTCATCAATATCCCAACAGCAATTGGTCTCCACATGAGTCCATCATGAAGGAAAGGATTCTTGTGGCAAGAAGAACTTGTCAGGTGGTCAAGCAGCAGGCCAATCATTGCATATCTAACTCCCATCTTTATAGCTTGCCATTCCCAATCATTGGTGCCCGGAATGCGGCAGTCCCTGAAAATGAACAAGACCCAACTGAATTCAATATGAGATACTTAATATCTTACAGGAAGTAAGATCACATCCATCATCTCCTACTGTAATTCTTCTTGTCATGAGGTTAAAACTCGGGTAAGCTAATTTTGGACTGGATTAGGGCTGGTCTCAGCCAGAAGCTTAAGATCTGAAGGCCACCTTCCCATGACAAACTGTGAGGAGCTTTAATATTTTGGTCCCTAAGCCAACCTGAAACCAAATTTAAATATCCATGCCCAACTCAATCTTCAGCTTGACAAGACCTAGATTTAGCAATGGGCCCAGTTGTTAAGGTAAATGAATCATCATCAGACTGACATGCTGTTACTGATACTTAAGTTCTCCCTGTTCCACGTGCAGCAGTCAGATTATGATTTATGATATGCATCACTTCACACATCACTCAGGAATTGCCTGATCCACTGACTGAGTAGCCATCAAAGCCCAAAAGTCAGATCCAGCAACCCTTCAATATAAAAATTGCTAAAGCAAAGGTCATCACAAATTGATGATTTCCATCATGCCCTGGACCTTCAAGGCTGGTTTTAGGTTGGTCATATGGTGGGCATGGCCCATATGACAACCAATTTACATGCCAGCTGTACCAAGAAGGTTAACGGTGTTACTTAAAATGAGCTTCTCCTTCTTCTATCACCACTATCAGAGAAGCTTCTACGCAAACATAACTCTATTTAAAGTCGGAGGGTTTATTTGAAGGTCTCCCCTTCATTTTCTTTTTTTCCCTCTATTTAACTAATTTTGTATGGTGATCCCTCACCTCCTTTGTTCGGGGGTATTTTCTGCATTTTCTAAAAAATTGCTCCTATCTTTCTCTATAAAAAAAAACATGACTCTATTTAAACATTTCAAAAATAAAATTATCTTTTAAAATATTCATTCAAAAACTGCAAACCTATTAGAAAAGGGAATCACCAGAGTCCCAGATTATTTTCTAAACATTGGTCCTGCCTCTGTGTGTGTGTGTATTAATTTCAACAAACGAAGATTACAATTAAATAAGAGAAAGAGTTGGACATAAGATATATCCTTCCCTAAGACAGGCCCACTCAATTGCCCATCATTAGCCAAGGGGTCTATGGTTGTTGCAACACATAGTCCAGTCAGCCACCCAGAAATTATATCTAACAGCTCACTCTTTTAAAAAAACAACTGAAATTTTCCCTAAATTGATTATCAAAGCAAAACCCCTCAAACATCAGAGATGAGAGATCTCCATACGACCAAAAGAAAAGGACAATGAAAAAAAACCTAAAAAAAAACTATTAAGGGTTGAATCTTAGATGCGTAGATCCAGATAGGACCTAGAGTGCAATCTGAAGGAAATGATTGAATTGGACAGGATCCGACAAGATCTGGACCGATCATCGAGAATTGAAGGGAAAAAATGCTGTCGAAGCGGTGGTGGAAGGTCACCTAAGAATTGTCGAAGAATCACCGGAGAAGATGTACTTGTCATCTGACAGTTTAAACTCAAAGTCTCAAACACATCAAAAAGATAAAAGTTGGTCATGCAAACACTGGGACTCATGCCGAGATCACATGATACCATAAACTATTTATTTCACATCCCTAGCAACAAAAGCAATTATATAATATATACTAACACTTTCCAGTTCTAATTTCAATAAATTCATAGAACATGGGATGTTCTATAAATGAAACAGAAGCTAACCACATCAACCATTGATCAAACATACTCTAAATAAGTCAAGATGTGTTTTCCATGAAAGGAAATATATCATATAGAAGAACATGAACAGCATGACCTCCAAATTCGTGAGAGACTCTTCTATTCAGCACACTAGCATAGACCACTTACTTGACCGCACTTGCATGATTATAAACTTTAACGATTCGTATTAAAAAGACACTCCTCTGTTCAGCACACTAACATAGACCACTTACTTGACCTCACTTGCATGATTATAAAGATTTAACGACGCATATTAAAAAGACACCACACAAAAAAGTTGTCGAATTTAAGCATATTTAAGGAATAAAAAATCTTAAAGTTCCACGTGTTCTAATATAAGATATCGCAGGCCAAGATAATATGAAAAAACCAACCTTAAATCAGATCATCCATCGCTTGTGACTGAAGCAAATCTCACCCACTACAGTAGTCAACGAAACAGCTCAACCTTTCAGTGCCAAAGGCCCAAAACCCTAATACAAACAACAAATCGTTAACCAATTAAATCAAGAGTAATCTTTTGTCGAATACAAGTATACAACGTATGAACCACAAAAACAAACAAAAAAAAGAAAAAAAAAGTGATGAAGAGTAGGATATTCAGAAGTCAATCGAAAACTAGGGTTCCTCCAAAACTCAGTATTACTTGCAAAGAAAAAAAGGAAAAAAAACATAGAGACGAAGACGAAGTAGGGATACAAAGACACGAAATTTGACAAAAAAAGATAACAAATCTCGATGAATCAATAGAAAATAAAGGGGAAAAAAAGAAAACCCAATGAAGCACGGACAACTCAAGAAGTCAATGCCGGAAGCTAGGGTTTCTCCAGCAAACCAAGATCACTTGCGAGCAAAAAATGGACAAAATGAAAATTAGGGTTACGGGGAAATACATTACCTCGTCCGTTCAATTGGAAATCACAGCTTCAGAGAGAGAGCGAGACGAGCCAGGTCTGGACGAGAGAGTGGGCCGAGCTTGGGTTTTGGTTAGGATTCTTCGCTAGATCGCACAAAATGACGGGGATACAGAGTCTCGGCTTATGAGAGACGTCTGATCGGAATCAACGGTCGCGAACCGGAGAGGGGTGCTCGGGGATCCGAGTTTATTTGAGGAGCATTGATGCACGATCCGTTTGCAGCATTTGATTGGGCATTGTAAATTGATTTTAGACATAAATTAAATTTAAAATTACATATGTATGAAAATTTAAATTTTTTTTTAAGATAAATGTTTTTGT
This sequence comes from Acorus calamus, assembly GCA_030737845.1. NCBI lineage: Eukaryota > Viridiplantae > Streptophyta > Magnoliopsida > Acorales > Acoraceae > Acorus > Acorus calamus. Next base: position 11,287,101 of record CM060858.1, on the reverse strand, counting down.
GTGTATATATGTGTGTAATACATTTATTTTTATGTGTATAATAATAAGAAAAGTGAAATTTAAAATAAAAGGTGGTGTCTACCATCTAACAACATTGGTTTTCCAGCGTTTGTTGCATCGAGTGAGATGTGATAAGCTTTAGACAAAATTAAAGCATGATCACAAAAAAAAAATAATAGAGGATCTGAATCCGGTGCACAGGGTTTGTGGGCGACTCTCATGTACATTTGGAAATTCAACAGTGGGACGACGGAAATAGACTAGTTGAATTTTTTTTTTTTTTTTTGAGAAAAGGTTGTCCATGTTATAACTTGATGTAAAAGTTACAATGGTCAAAAGACTATAAAAGTGACATTTAAGGAATTTGGGAATTGAGTCAAAGGTGGTGTACACAAGTTGTGTATACCCACTCCTCTAAACTCCCCTCCTCCCATACTCCTCCCTTGCATGCACCATAACAGCATACAATACAAAACCACCAAACAGAACACAGCACACCCGAAGCAGTTCGCGTTCATGCCATGATAGAAATATTGTCCCCGTTGGTCACCACGTCTCGGGCTCCCGCGAGGGCAACTCCCCAGTCCCAGATATACGCCGATGCGGTCTCCCATACATTCTCGATGTAGAAATGTTGTCCTCTGAATATACATCCGTTTCGAGTCACCCACGTCGCCCATAATATCGCCGGGATCACTATCTGCGCGACCTGCCCGTGCGCCTTTGATGTGTCCATGCTTGGATAGGCATTCATTCTCTCCCAAAGTTCTTCCAAGTTCTGAGGTGAACCTGGGTCATTTGTCATCACCGCCACCTTCCTCCACATCTGTGATACCCTCGAACAAGAGCAGAATAAGTGGTCCACCGTCTCCGGCTCCTCCGCGCACATCACATGAGGTTTCCGCCTCTGGCCTCCATTTGGCCCTATATGTTTTGGTGAGAATGCGACGTTGCATAATCAACTATAAGAAGATTTTTACCTTGAGCGGGACCTTCCATCTCCATATTTTCTTTGTCTTGGCTGCCATGAACAGTACCTCCGGCGACTCTCTCTTCCACCACCTGTAGCCATCTTTGACTGTATATTTCTCTGATTTGCTACCTCGCCACCCAATTTGATCCTCTGTGTCTCCAAGGGCTTGTGTACTAAGGAGTTCCAACAGGCTAACCACTTCCATTACTTGTTCTTTCGAAGTAATCCTCCTGAGCTTCAGGTGCCAGTGTCATGTATTTCCCACCTCGCTCCATACTTGCTGCACCTTCTCCTCCTTGTTATTTTGCTATATTAAACAACATTGGGCACCTTACCTTGAGCGGAGCCACGCCACTCCATGTATCTTTTCAGAACCTTATTTGATCCCCTCTCCCAAGTTTTCACTTAAGGGATTGCTTAAAAACACCTCCAAGCTCGAACCATCCTTTGCATATGAATGACATCCGCGCTGAAACAACCCGAAAGTCAGAGGCCCCCATCCCCGTACCTTTCCTGAAACAGTTGCACCCACCAAAGTGATGGATTATAAGCTCAGTTCCACAGCCATTTTGACAATAGTGTCTTATTCATCGTGTCGAGATCAAGGATGCCCAGTCCTCCCTTTTCTTTTACTTCGTAGATCCTTCCCCATTTTACCATGCATGGTTTGGATGTGGTATTGGCTGCTCCATTCTAGAAGAAGCGTCTCCAATGGATTCGATCCTGCGCACTATACCCTTTGGCACTCTAAAAGTGGAAAGATAAAATAGAGGGAGGTTAGCTATAACTGACTGCAGGAGAATCAACTTTCCCCCGGTTGAGAGAGCCCTGTTTTGCCATCCCGCCAGTCTGCGTTCAATTCTCTCCACCAATGGTTTCCAATCCCTTCGATGCAAGTGGGATTTAACCAACGGGAGGCCCAGATGTCTCTGCACTGCTTCAGAGATCTCACAACCCAAGTTGGCTGCCATCTCCTCTGCCCTTCCCCTCTCCACGTTCACTGCCCACGCCATGCTCTTATTCCAATTAAGCTCCAGACCCAATATGAGTGTGAAACAAGCGAGAAAGAACCTAAACCCATGCACCACTTCCAGCTCCGGGTGAATAAACAGTGCAGTGTCATCTGCATATTGTAGATGAGTCACTCGTGTCCCCCCCTCTATACACGCGATTCCCTTGATCCACCCCCTCGCCTCCGCCTTGATACACATCCTGCTCAATACATTTGCAACAATGGAGAAAAGAATTGGTGACAAAGGGTCCCCCTATCTCAGCCCCCGATTAATCGGAAAGTACCCGCATAAAGTGCCATTAAGCAAGATTGACGCCTTCGCAGAACTGATGCATTGGTGGATCATGCGAATCCAACCATCATTAAAACCGTGCCTTTCCAACACTTGCAAGAGAAACCTCCAATTGACCCGGTCATAGGCTTTGGTGAAATCAAGCTTGAGGATCATGCCACTCCTCTTATCCCTATGTAAGTTTGTTATTAGCTCCTGCGTGATCGCGAATCCCTCTTGCAAACTCTGTCCCAGAATGGAAGCCAATTGAAACGACTCGATAATACAAGGACAGACCCTTTTCAGACAATTGGCTAGCACTTTTGCAATCAACATGTACCCCCCCGTTAATTAGGCATATAGGTTTACAGTCCCCAATCAATTTTGGGCCCTCTTTCTTTGGCATCAAAACAAAGGCCGAGGATTTTATGCTTCCAATACCTTGTTGTCCAACCTGAAATTCCTCAAACATATGCGTAACATCTTCTTCACTATGGACCAGAATTCTTGATAGAAGCGTGGACCAAACCCGTCTGGCCCTGGGGCTTTGTCACCCTCGCCGCCGAAGACCGCCTCAATTTCCTTCAAAGAAAAAGGAGCATTTAGCGCCTCCCTTAAGTCCTCGGGAATTTGCTTTAGCTTAGGATCATTCCAAGTCAGCCTCCACTGTTTGTCCTTTCTGAATGCCTTCTTGAAGTGGTCTACCAGCTTCTCTTTAATCACATTTTCATCGGTGATCCACTCCTCCACTATTCGATTCTTCAAAATTTGATTGATTCTTCTTTGACTTGTGAACTTGTGAAAAAAATGTGTTCCCATCCCCTGCCATAAGCCACAATGCCTTCGACTTCTGTCTCCATTCAATCTCTTCTAGTTTGAGAATCTTCGCGAATTGATCTTTGGCATGTGTCCGATCCACCCGTTCCTCCCCTGAAAGCTCCCCGGTTTCTTCTACAATATCCAACTCCGCAATGCACCTCTTCCATCTTGCTTTATCCTCAACACGGACAGTCCTCCTTTGTTTACCCCACTCCTTTAAGCAAAACTTTAGTCGACGCAGCTTGAAAGCCACCCTTTTCGTACACGTGAGCAACCCGATCGACCCCGCCCAGCTCGCTTGCACCACTTCCTTCAGCTCCTCGCTTTCGATCCACCAATTAAGGCAATTATCGAAACGAAATGGTCTCTTTTATCAGCTCTGCTCCATGGATAGAAGCAGAATAGGCGCATGGTCTGAGGTCGTCCTCGGAAGACCAGATGTCGCGCACATTGGGAATTTATCTTCCCAATCTGGGCATATCAAGAACTGGTCCAACCGCGCTAACGTCGGTGCCTCTCGCTTATTAGACCATGTGAATGACTGGTTAGAAAGAGGTAGGTCGAGTAAGCCTTCTTGATCTATCCACTCTGAAAAACGACCCATGGCACTCCCCGACCCTTGACCCCGATTGCGATGCAATTCAAATCTCGTGATATTGAAGTCCCTGCTACACACCATGGCACAACCCATTGCGCTTTGACTTCGGAGAGCTCCCTCCACATCACCTCTCTCCCGGCATCGTCATGTGGCCCATAAATCGAACTCAACATCCATTGCCACCCTGAACTGAGGTCATCCAACAAAAACAAAATAGCAAATGTGCCTTCCAAATGCTGAACCAGGCTCCTTCTCCTTGAATCCCAACCTATTAAAATCCCGCCCAAGGCCCCCACCGAGGCTTTATACACCATTTGGTCCAACCATCCATCAGCTATGTCCCTGAGAATGTGCTGCTCCACCTCCTGAAGCTTTGTTTCCTGCACACAACGCACGTTAACATTGTTGTCCTTGACCATCTCTGCCACCGCACGCCTACTGAGGGGGGGTCGTGCATTCCCCTAATATTCCACGATAGAATATTCAATATAGGCGAGACATGATCTCCCCATTCTGAGACTGCGAGCTTAGTCTCCCCGCACAGTCCTCCTCCCCCGATGCCCCACCATGAACAGGTCTCTCGCATGCCCTCCGTGAAGATACAGCTCCGACCGATCTCGACCTGGTAGGGAATGGGCCATCATTGAACGCACGCTTTAGAAACATAGTGAATTTCTGCTTTTCCCCCATAGCATCAATCATCAGGTTCACCTCTTTGCCTTTTTGAACGGTGTACGCTCCACCTTGCATGCTCGGTGCCCGAGCCACTTCTTTGCCTTTTTTGCACCGCTTCCAGCCCGCCCTGCGTGCATGGCTCGTTCCTCCTGTCTCTTCCTTGGCTCTTGCCCTCTGTCTTTGAACTCAAATTGGTCACCTTCTGGACCTCTCCATGCTTCTCCGGGACCCCCTGGGGCCAAGCAGGCCTGCGTGACCCGACTCGGGTACATACCCATCATTGATGTTGTCCTCGACCCGTGATACATTTGATCCTCCAGAGGTCAGAATTGGATGGAATAGGTCCGCCCCTGTAACCAGATATTTAGCCCACCAAGACCAGGCCCATCCCGGGCCCACCACGCCGGGTCTGAATGGACACTCCGAGTCCTCAGCTTCCACCACCGGTCTGTCCTCGAGTAGTCCACCTCCAGGTTGTTCATCTGACATTGGTGCTTTCCCCTTGTCAGGTTCCGTTTCCATCCTCGGATCTAACATCGCTATATGTCTGTCATGCAACACCATTATGGTAGTCTTCGATTTGACCCTCATGACCATGAGGATGCGAGTTGCTTTTCCAGCGTGCTCCCGTCCTTCACAACGCCATTTGAGGCTTCAACTTTTCTCTGGTTGCCCGCTTGTGTATGCCTGATCCATTTGCATGTACCCACTGGCCTGACAACATAGGTAGGCCTCACGCAACATTCCGTACGTGTTTCAAAATTGCGAACCTTCTCGGTTTCCCACTCGATTTTCAGAACTGATCTCGGCACGGGACAGCCCCGCCTCCCCAGAATCGAACCTGAGCCCTCCTTGATCCACCGCCAGCAGTATCGCCTTTTGCTTCTCCACCACCGACGGCTTCCCCTTATCCAGTTATCCCCCTGCGGTGGGATGAAGGGCGTTGTCGTCACCGACACCCGGAATCTCGAGTGTTGATATGAGACTAAATGTACAGTGGAGAAGGTAGTGTCTTCTAATGCATCCACCAATACCTCTTTAACTGTCAGGCCTGAGGCCTCCCTCCCTGAATGCAAGAACTCCACCAACTCCCCAAACCCAGCCATTATCTCTCCCACACACCCAGCCTCCATCCAATGAAGGGGAATGCCCCTTAGCCCCACCTTCCACCTACGAGTGCATGATACGGTACCGAACTGAGGTAGCCATTGGCTCACCACCAAAGACCCACTAGCGCCTCTGGTGCCTCCTGCCCTCAAGATCGCTTGCTTGAGCCAAACGTTGGCAATCGAAACCGTGAACATGCCCCCACCGATTCCCCGCACTCTCTCCGACCCCAACTCTCCCCATTGCCCCACTAGCGCTTCCTTGACCATCGCAGGGATGGGTCCCACCCTTGAGCCTCTACCAGCACCCCCTTTCGTAGGACTTCGACTTCGAAACTAGGATCAAAATTCCTCGGTAATATGATTGTCTCGACCTTCCCTTCTATCGTGTCCATGTCGTCCTCCACATGGTGTGAAGTCGTTCACCCCCCCTCCCGTCATAAACTGCCTAGCCCGCGGGCATGCCGCAACCCAATGCCTAGTCCTACGGCACCTACGGCACACAAACGGGTCCCGACAGTCTGCCAAGATATGCCCTAAACCCAAGCATCTAAAGCAACGAGGAGATGAAGACCCCCCCCCCCGATGAGGAGCTGTGCGACTGGTAGTTGCCCCGCCTGCGCCTCACCTCCTGCCATCCCTCCCCCTGTCTCGCCCCCTCCGCTTCCATACCTCCTCCATCGGTCCTCTGCTCCTCCTGCCCACCGTTTCCATACCACAATAATTGATGACGGACTAGTTGAATATTTTGGATGACAGACACTGGAATTCAGATTCAAAATGCTAGTTTAAGAGGATACTCATATATATTTTATTGTGGTATTAGTTTTAATACACGTGATATGATATGATATGATAATGATAAAATCAAATAATTAATAAATGAATCACTCAATGAATTTTAAAAATCACATAAGTATTTGATTTATTAAATTGATGTATTTTCTATTTGAAACTTATGTCAACAAAGAGTACAAAAATCAATTTGATAATGAAAAATGTGATTCCTAGAAGCTAAATCAAAAAATAAAAGTCGCCCTTCAAATATCGAATCAAGTGTAATATAATTCAAAAAATATTTGAAATATTCATTACAAACCCAACATATCCACATGGAAACCCAACGAAATCAAAATCAATGAAATCCAACAAATACAAAACCCAAGATGAACCAATAAATTTGAAAAACAATTTGTGTAATTGTGTTCATTTAAAAAATATTTCAAACCAACAAAAACTTTAAAATATTTAAAATTTTCATCGTGCCAAACTTATTCACACGAAAACCCAACAAATCAAAATGTAATTGATACAGGAGATAAACTTTATACCAAAAAAAAAGTGTACATGGAAGAGAAGGGCATAATCTCTATTAACTGTGTAAACAAAGTTTCTTATTTTCTTCACTAAAAATGTGTATGTACATTGATGCTTAACAAAAAAATAATGAAAAAATATTTTGTTTCAGAAAACATAAAATAATATTTAAGAATTTTTAGTTTTAAATCCTATAAACATGTCTGTTGAAGGATCGGTCTCTCACTTCTTCATATTTCTTTTTAAATCCCTATATTCAACCGCCTATTTGGTTTTTAGTCCATCCGTCAAAAGGCCGTCCATACACCGTTAATTTGTGGAAAAAAAATTTATTTTTAAATCCATATAAACTATGTTATTTAGTGTTAAGTCCTTGTAAACTATGTTATATAGTGATCAGTTCCTGTAAAATATGAAGAAGGGAGGGATTAATCACTAAATAACATAGTTAACAGGGACTTAAAAATAAATAGCATTTAACAAATTAACGGTGTATGGACGGACGTTTGACGGAGGGACTAAAAACCAAATAGATGGTTGAATATGGGGACTTGAAAAGAAATATGAAAAATGCAGGGATCGATCCCTAAATAAGCATGTTTATATGGACTTAAAAATAAAAATTCATAATATTTAATATTTTCACTGCGGACCCAATATATATACCCCAACGTCATCCACATGAAACCAACAAAATTAGAATGCATTTACTACTACAATAAAAGAAAAATCTGACGAGAAAGGTACATTTATTTATTAATTGTATCTAAAAAGTTCATTCTTTTCTTCACTAAAATAAAAGAAAACTGTAAAAAAAGGACAAACGAAAAAGAAATGTGTCTCATGCTTAACAAGAAATCAATATAAAAAAATAAAACTCAACATTCAAAATCTTAACAAAATAATTGAATTTATATTTTGATTAAAAAAATATCTTAAACACATTTAAAATTTTCATTGCCAACCCCAACATATCCTGACATGAAAAAAAGAATAAAATGAAAATGCATCGACTTTGTTAGACAAACTTTAAAAAAAAGAAAAAAAAAAGAAAAGTGAATGTACATAAAAGAGAAGAATATATCTTCATCTTGTGTTAAAAAATCCATTATTTTTTTCAATAAAACAAAAGGAAACCATGAAAAAAAGTCGAAGAAAAAAATAAAATAAAAATCAAACATCCAAAATCTAGAAAAAAAAACCAAATTTACATTTTGAATTAAAAAACATCTTAAAAATTTAGTCCAAATTGATCAAACCAACTATCATCCATTTCGTGATCTCTCTCTCAAACAACTCCAAACATATCAACAACCCATTCTGATCCTCCAATCCCAACCGTCCATCAAAAACCATTCCCAAAAAACCTCCAAAGAAAAAGAGAAGACCCCCCGGCATGCCGCAGCCCGGGGGGGTCTTCTCTTTTTACAGGAACTGATCACTAATAATATAGTTTACAGGAATTTAACACTAAATAACATAGTTTACAAGGACTTAAAAATAAATCACATTTCACAAATTAACGGTGCATGGACGAACGTTTGACAGAGGGACTAAAAATCAAATAAGCGGGGACTTGAAAAAAAAAATGAAGAATGGTGGGATTGATCCATAAATAAGCATATTTACATGAAATTACAAATAAAAATTCCTATAAAAAAAAGGTAATTCAAAAAGCTTACACCATGGTTTTTTGTCTCAAGTGCACCCTTTCTTTCCTTTCCCAAAATACCCCCAAAGAAAGAGAACCCTGAATACATTTTTGGTCATTTCAGGAATTGTACAGGGCCAAAAAAAGAAATTTAAAAAATGATTGGATCGTTTTTTTTTTTGTCCTCACATGCACCCCATTCGTTTTTATTATTTCACATGGCAGTGTACACTCCACCAGACAAGCCGGGGCTACATTTGTGGTTGTTTCTGGTAATAAAAATGGTCACCAGTGGTCTGTTTTAGGAGCTGTATACTCAGGCTGGCCGTGGAGTACACCGATCCGTATGGAGGCAGAGGCTATTAAACTTGGTGTACAGTATGCCAGGCATAAGGGGCTTCAAAGATTAATAGTCTGTTCTAATTCTCAAGTGTTAATCAGTTTATTGCAGGGATTATGGCTTCTATTCGTGAGTGTGATCTGGATTGGGATAAAATAATTTTTTTGAAAGTTAGTAGATCTCAAGTCCAAGCAGCAGAGGCCCTGACCAAGCATGCTAGGTGGACACAGGATCATGTCCAAGCAAACACTCTCACTAATGCCATCAGACACATTTTGGAATGACATGTACAAAGTATAAAGGCTTGCATAGATGAGGTTAATTATAGTTTAACTACCTCTGAAAATATATGAAAGTTTGCCCCAGGTTGGGTGGGAAAGTCTTTCATCCCCCGCCCAAACAAAAAAAAAAGTTTTGAGAAAATAGAACCCATTGTACAGAAATATTGAGTATAAATAATAAAAATTTACTTAATTATTTAAAGGCTTTAATGAAAGATTTTGGCCAAAATCTTGAATCTCTCTCTGGCGGTACAATTTCTCCAGAATTAATGCATCTGAACATCATTTGTGTATCATATTTCAAAATATGGAAAAATCCATATAACCCCCTTTAAACTGTCACAAATACAAAAAACCCCCTGATTTTTCTAAAATCCATATAACCCCTGAAAACAACTATATAAATCCAAATAATTTCCTGATTAAATTTTTATTGATAGATAAGGAATATTCTGTTTGATTAATCATGATGGAAAACATAGTATACTTAAAACTCCCTATAATGTGTTAAAAATGAGAAAAATCCCCTGTAAATGAAGATTTTACCCCTCCAGATAGAGTTTTATAATTTATTTGGAGGGTAAAAACGTTATTTATAGAGAGTTTTCCATTTTTAACACATTGTAAGGATTTTTTGGTATACTGTATTTTCAACCAGGATTAATCAAACGGAATATTCACATAATATTCATCATTTCTCAACGGAACTTTAACTCAAGAGACTAGCTATTTGGATTTACATATATGTTTTCAGAGGTTATAAAGACTTCATAAAAAAGTAAGGGAGTTATATGTATTTCGGACTAGTAGGGATTATTTGAACTTTTCCTTCAAAATATATACGAGAATCGCCCATAAACCCTACGCACCAAGTAAGCTCAGAAAACAAACACGAAATGGTTCTATTAATAGAATCAGAACCTGAAATGCCTTGTGAGGAGGGTCTCCACCTGTAAATCTAAATAAATAAAAGGCATGTACGTACCAATATGTAGCTAGTGAGTGAGCATGAAGAATATCAAAAGTACATGGATACTTTTGGTTTGTTTCATGAATGACAGATACTTTTGGTTTATTTATTCATGAACTGATATTCCTAACACTCAAAAAAACTTTGTAATACTATATATTGAATGTTTCATTGTATCACTCTCTCTGAGCTAGTCATCTTTTCTTGTGTAGTAATATATAGTAGTAGAAGAAGATGGAGTACTCATTGGTGTCTGCGTTGGAGAAACTATGGAATGCGTGGGAACTCCGGGGGCTTGTCTTAACGAGCCTCGCTTTACAAATTATTCTCATCTTGACTGGGAAGTTGAGAATGCGCGGTTGGCGATTGGGCTTAGTCATTTGGTTTGCCTATCTAGTAGCCGACTATGTTGCTACAACTGCTCTTGGTGTCCTCTCAGGTAATACGAGTCCAGATTCTATGTGTGAAAGCTACAGAGAATTCCTATAGTACCATATAAGATCATTTCACATAAAAATAAAAAAATTTGTTTAAGTTATTCATGCATGGTTATTTTGTAAATATCAAATAAAGAAATAACATTTTTTATTGGTATGTTTTCTTGTAGGTTACATGGCATTTTCTCATTTGTGATCATAGACATTCTATGTGATTTTTACAACACCAGGTAGTACTGCTATTGGTGGTGGTGGTGGAAACGGTGACGACTCCTACTCCGAAGTGACGACACCACCAACACCGCCATCTTCGTCGTCGTCGGATGGACTACACAATGTGCAGACGGAGCTCGTCGCATTCTGGTCCTCATTCCTCCTGTTGCACCTCGGCGGACCGGACACGATCACGGCGTTTGCTCTAGAAGACAACGAGCTATGGAAGAGGCACTTGTTGGGACTCATCAGCCAAGTCGGGCTCGCCCTCTATGTCATCACAAAGTCGGTCATCATGAAGTCGGGCCGGTGGAATCAACTCCTCGTTCCGACGGTCCTAATGTTCCTAGTTGGGGTGCTCAAGTTCGGGGAGAGGACGTGGACGCTCAGGTAAGCCTGTCAATAATAGAGAGTGATTAAAATATCCAAAGACCGAATATCCAAAAATAAAAATCATATATCTAATATTTAAAATATGTAAACAAATCTAATAATTATCTAATATAATAAAATATAAAATTATAAATATATACATAAAACATGCTTTAGAATAAAAATAAAAATAAAAAATTCATACAAATCCTAAAAATATAAATATATAAATAAATAAATAATATAATAATATTTTTGGAGACGGATATTTTTCAGGTCGGATACGGCATATTTATATCCGATCCAAAAAAATTTGAATATGGATACAGATTTTTTGAATATAAGGTATTTTTTTATTTTTCAGATACATATTCAAATTTTCAGTTAATTGACAGACTTACGTTCAGGTATGGCAGCCAGGACAAACTTAGAGAATCCATGGCAAACGAATCTGACACTGAAATGGAGGAGAGTGAAGACGAGGTCGAGACCGCGAACAACACCACCAGCAATACTACCTGTATCGTCGACATAGACATAGAGGTGGAGGATGAAGCCCACGTTGAGGCCGTGAACAACACCACCAACAGTACTATTAGTACCATCGTCGACGAATCGATGATCCTACCCAAGGCACACGAGCTTTACCACACATTCCGGCGCCTCATCGTGGATCAGATCCTTAGCTCCCACGATCGGGACAAGAGCAAGCCCTTCTTCATGAAGTTGACGGCCAAACAAGCTTTCAGAGTGATCGAGATCGAGTTGTCCCTCCTCTATGAAACCTTGTACACCAAGGCCCCGTTGGTGTACACCGTACCGGGCGTGTGCTTCCGCGCTCTCGCTTTCACGTTCATCACCATTTCTTTCTTCTTCCAATTCATCACCAATAAAAGTAGGTATTGTGAGATTGGTTTGAGCATAACTTACGTACTACTCGTTGGGGCTTTGGCTTTGGAGTTGTATGCGAACGCTCTACATATCTGCTCCGACCAGGCCTTCCTCTGGCTGAAACAGAGGAGGAAGTTTAATAATAACAGGTGGTTGTTGCGCCTATTCTCACGAAAGGAGAAAAGGTACTGGTCGCACAGCATGGCTCAGTACAACCTGGCGGACGATTGCCTCTACAAGCCACACTACATAAAGAAGAAGATAATCCAGTGGATCGACTTGATGGAAGAGTTCCAAAGGACGAGAAACATCCCGGTCTCAGAGGAACTCAAGGAGTTCATCTTTAAGGAGCTCAATAGAAAGTTGATGGAAAAGGAGAAGGCCGTAGACTCGTCATCGTCGTCCAAGTGGAAGCTAGACTCGTCGAGGGACTACAGGCGGTTGAGCGACTGCTGGGGTGAGAAAGTCCTACAAGACTGTGGATGCCTCGATAAGCTTGGGTGGAGTGTCGTCGACGTCGAATTCGACGAAAGCATCCTCATCTGGCACGCCGTCACAGATATGTGCTACAATATCGAAGAGAACTGCTCGTTGCCCAATGAAGCACAAATCAGCAAGTCCTTGTCGGACTACATGTTGTATCTCCTCGTCTTCCATACTCCGATGATCACGGCCGGGATTAGGAAACCTTATAAGGCCCTTTTTGGATCCCTGGTTGAGGAAAGCCAAAATAACGCCGCCTGGAAGCAGCTTAAGTCAACCACCTTTCTTGGAACGTACAAGGGAGCCCCCACTTTGGGGAGGGTGGGAAAGTCCGTGTTGTCCAACCTGGAGAGGCTCGCAGGGGAGCTTGATAAGATGGACAGAACGGAGAATTGGAAGATGGTAAGCGCGGTGTGGAGGAAGATGTTGTGCTACGCGGCCAGCCATTGCAGGGGATACAACCATGCGCAGAGGCTCAGCAAAGGAGGAGAACTACTCACTTTTGTCTGGTTTCTCATGGTGCATCTCGGTGTTGGGCAGCACTATCGCAAAGAGGTGGGCCATGCTATAATCCAGATCCAAGCTTAAAGTGAATTATCCCATATAGCTTTTGATTTCCCTTTGTTGGCTTATATGTCATGTTTCACTGGGGGGGGGGGGGGGGGGGTGTGTGTGTGTGTGTGTGTGTGTGTGTATGTATGTATGTATGTCTTTTTAATTGGTTGGTTGGTCTCTGTTTTTGTTTGTGGAGTGTTTGCTATTTCTATAATCCAGATCCAAGCTCATTGTCGATAAGTGAATTATCCCATTTAGCTTTTCATTTCCCTTTGTTGGCTTATATGTCATGTTTCACTGGTGTGTGCGTGCTTCTTTTTGGGTAATTAGCACTTTTAACCCCACAAAAATAAAAATTCACAAAAATAACCCCGCCCTTCGAATATTAGCAATTCGCATAACATTTTTGTTAATATTTGAAGGGCGGGGTTATTATTGCAAATTTTTATTTTTGTGGGGTTAAAAGTGCTAATTACCCTTTCTTTTTTGGTTGGTTGGTCTTTGTTTTTGTTTGTGGAGTGCTTGCTATTCGACTCTATAGCAGATGCTACAATAGATTTTGAAATCTTGTTTATTTTTTTATATAATTATAAGAATTTTTAACATTAGGATAATATGAGGTTCAACCGCTTGTTATCTGCCCCTAGATAGATATGTATGTCGTGATGTGCGGTTACAAGGGGGGGATCGGGTCGACGTAGCACCCGACCGTGATGCGAACGTGATCGTGAGACAATTTATGAATTTTTATATATATATATATATATATATATATAGGGGTGCTTATGCGGTATCAATCGCATCGGAAAAATAAATGGATTGTGAGAAAAATCGGACGGCTCATGAGAGTAAGTGAATATGGATATGATATTATCTAATTTATATATATACATGTACACATATTGATGGATAATTTTTTTTTTGTTCATCTTTATCATAATATATAAACTAATAAAAATATAAAAACAATAAATATGGATCCGATTACATGCGGTTTACGGTATCACGATCAATAGCATTCGGGTGCGATTTATGTCGACCGTTGGATGCGATTTCGTAAACCGCACCGACCGCATAATGTTATTTTACTTAACGTGATGAATGAATGAAGAAATTTTTGTATTTAGTAGCATATACATATAACTAATTAACTAACCTGATATCATTAATATTATGTCTTAGAAAGCAATTTTTTATATATATGTATTTGTGGTGTGTCATATAAAAAATGTCACTACTTTTTGTATGAGACAACTAAGTTTGATGGATTATTATAAAATTTATAACTAATCCTCTTGCTATAATATCATAACTAAATTTTATAAATATATATATATATAAAATAGAAAATTCGTGTCATTATTTTAGATAGATTTACTTTACCATTAGTCATTCTATCAGGATTTCAGATTCCATTTTACTGTTTGATTCGCTAGCGAATTCTTGTAAAGAATCAATTTTCAGTGTTTAGTTCAAAAAATGATAATTGAGAAACAATTTGGTTTAAATATGTTCCTTACCAAAATACCCTTAGGGTTGGCATGATTTGTGCACAAATACCTAATCCACCTGGGAAATTTAGAAGGATTCACTGAAAGAATTTGAGTCAAAGGGAAATCGATAGAAAATAAAGGGTGAATTGCCCAAATGCCCTTGGACCGACTCCTCCATTTTTTCTATGCCCCTGGACTTTTTGAAAAAAAATATTTACCCCTGTTGTATTGTCCTTTTTTTTTACTCATAACTTTTCATAATACCTGAACTACCCCTTGCAGACAGAGTTACAGATATACATAAATATAATGTGATGCATACAAAAATTATACACATAATTACAGATATTTAATAGTTACCTACTTATAGCATTCAACGCATACAAAGATGTTTAAACGTAAAATTGCCATAGATACATTCTCATTGTCATTACAATAAATTCATGAACTATAAGTCATGTTATCATCTGTAAGTACATTCAACGTATACAAAATGGTTAAATACAAAATGATTATAAATACATTCTCAATCTATTATTAAAATAAATACATCAACTCTTTTGATTATGACATTGTTTGCCTATCTTAATAAAATTAGTTGATGTCCTACCTTGATCCTCTTCATATCCTCCTGGATGAAACTGAATCCACTGAGAAGCCTTTGAACTAGACATTTAACATACTTCATAATGAAGAACGCATTGTTCAAGCTACATTAAAGATGCAACAATCAGTTAAACAACTAAATAAATTTTTATTTAGCAATATGAATAATATCAGTAATAACATGTTTATACTACCAATGAAATTAAACTAAGAATCGACATATAAATTTACAGAAATATAATGACCAACTATAGGAATATAATATCAATTTACAGATATGTAAATGACCAATTACATAAACTTTATAAATAGTTACATGATGTATATTGATTGCTTTTGGCAGACCCTCAACATAGGCAGTGGTGAAGCGTAGTTGTAACATTGAATCCCTTCTAAAATACCATCTAAAATTTTAAAAGTGCAAAAAAATAAAATAAAAATGGAAACTTATAAATGTAACGACTATATTATTATCATAGAAATACTTCTCGATCTATTTGTTTAGCAATCAAAGAAACTACAACATTATATAACCGATGACAAAAAATTAAACTAAGATTTGACATATAGCTTTACAAAAATATAATGACTAATTACACTAATGTAATATCAATTTACAAATATGTAAATTATCAATTACAGAAAGTTTATAAATAATTACTAAATATACAACAATTGCTTCTGGCAGACCCTCAATAGAGGCAGCGGTGAGCGCCATTATAACAATCAAATCCATTATTTCTAAAATACAATCTAAGTGTTTTCTACACATCCCCAAATCTTAAAAGTGAAAAAAAAATTGGAAGCATATAAATATCAACAGCTCAACAACTATAATATTTTCATAGAAATACTTATTGATCTATGTACAGAAACTATAATATTACATAACCAATTATAAAAACTACAAATGGAATCAAACTAAGATCTGACATATAACTTTATAAAAATATAATGACCAATTACAATAATGTAATATCAATTTGCATATATGTAAATGACTAATTACATAAATTTTATAATCAATTACATAATGTATACCAATTGCTTCCAGTAGGCCCTCAATAGAGACGACGGTGACAATGACATGGACACACCCTTACTACTGATAGTCACTTGCAGAATTTTTTTTTTACCATACCACAATTATAAAAAATAAGTATTATTTTTATAAATATTTAACCAATGTAAATAAAATGAAACACACCCAATCAAATTACACAAAAAATGAAAAAAAACCCAATCAGTAAACAAAAAATAACTTGTTAATGTATAAGATGTAGATAAAGATTTATAAAAATGAAAAATGATTTGACATGTGAGCTCTCTGATTTATATGAGGTGATGATAGTTGATTTGAGATATGATCCCTTTATACCAATTAAATAAATTGTGTGGAATAACATAACTCCAGGGGACCAGGAATACAAATACCAGTTCATTCCCACCTATTATGACATAGCCATACTCATCTATTTATTTCAAATAAACAACTTTTTTTTGTTTATTCTCCTCATATTCTACTACCCAAACAGCCTCTTGTGGTTAGTAATATAGATGGGTTATTGTTTCATTTTGAAGCAGAGTTATCAAATTGACCCTCCCGACATGATCACATGGCCCATAGCAGATAGTGGTAAGAATCCGGACCCGGATCCGATCCGAGGTCCCCCACCCATCCGACCCGGCCCATCCACCGAGCCCAGCTCAGTTCACACTAGGGTTTGGATCCCCGAACATATAAAGCGATTTCCTCTCCATCCATCCATCTCCCCTACGAGGCTACGGCGGCTCCGAGCGATCTCCGCCGTCTGATATTCCATAAAATAATCGCAACCGTCGATCCGTTTAAGGTATACTCTGATTCCCACCTCTTCGTCTCCATTCGCAGTTTCGCACCGCCTCCATCGAAAACTAGGGTTTTTGTCACTCCGATTCCTTCGTTGTTCCGTTTTCATCGAAACAGACATCGAGAGGTAGAAATCGAACGATCTTACGATGGAAAGACTGTTTATTTGGGTTTTTAGGTTGCGCATATATGTTTGTGTGGTCGGGTGTTTTTAGGGTTTCAGATTTGCGTCCATGCGATATCATCATCAACGAAATGTAAATCTCTTATTGTTTGGGTGGCATTGCAGGTTTCGTTTGCTTTTGATTCCTTTAAAGCTGATTGTTAGTCATGGCGACTTTTGCTAAGCCGGAGAATGCTCTCAAACGTGCCGAGGGTGAGTGATTTTCTTTTTAGCATCTAATCTGTACTTTTGTTCTTCAGTGATCAAGTTTTTGTGTACAACCTTTGAATGTTCGATCAGTTGTTCGGTGAAGGGAAATGATTCAAAAAGCCTTTTCAATTTGAATGAAAGAAAAGTAGAAGGAATGTCCCCTTACACGAACATATAAATTGTTTGAGTTTGATTGATATAAACTTTTCAGGATATTTAAATGTAAGTACTGGTTTAGGGGTTTCCAAAGAGTTGAGGTTTGCTAAATAACATTTTTTACAAGGTAATTAATTGGTTCGTTTGTAACCACTCCCCCTTCAAAGGGGGGACTTCATATGCGGAGAATATATGGGAGTTGATGATTAGAAGCATACAGGATTGGGGCAGTTTTTGCGCAGGCGCGAGGACCATTTTGTTATCGGGGGGGGGGGGGGGTCTTATTATTGAGGAGAAGAGTTTGGTTTGTATGGGTCGTGTCCTAACCTTTTGCACAACCCTCGTCTATAGGGGTTTTTGCATGGCTCATTTTTTTTGAGGATAATATAGGAGAATCTTATTTCAAGAAACCCCCGAAAAAAAGAGATGAGGGATCTCCTTACAAATTAATTAACAAAAGGAAAATACAATGAATTATAAGAGAGCCAAGAATGTATTATCCCCTTCCCCAAACGTCACCCAAAATAGAGCCAGGCGAAGGCTCCCTCTAAAATGAATGTTGCATGGCTCTTTGTTTTTCGTTTTTTTATCCTTATATGTGTTTCTTTTCTTGGGCATCCCTATTTTATAAAATTTCGGGTGGATGCCTATCATTTCTTTTCAAAAAATAAAAGTTTTATTTCATTGGTAGGATTACTTTGGCCAGTCACTGAAATATGGCATTTTTAGACAGATTTTCCATTTTTACAGTGTTGATAGATATAGATATTAGTGTTCCCCTTTGTTATTGGAATGAAAAAGACTTAGTCATGCCTTAGAGTTTTTTAATATTATTTCATTCCATTAAAATATCCTGTGGACCATCGCCTGGATTCTTAATGGACAATGAGTGGGGGAGGGGTTAATATTCATCGGCTGCATTGATTCAATTTATGTATTTTCTTTTTCATGATGTACGGAGATCCCTTGTTCTCCTTCTTTCGGGGGTTTCTTGAAATAAGATTCTCCTATATTATTTTCAAAAACAAAATATCCTGCGGACCATGCTGTTTCCCTCGCTTGCAAAAGTCTCATCTCCATCATGCCCCTATTGTTACACAAATAAATTTGCATGTGGCTCTGCATCAGGTGAGAAAACTGATTTTTTTTAAATATGGTTTTTGTTTAAAATTTTGAAAATGGTCTGGCGCAAAAGTTTTCCTAATATTATTTCCTAATATTCTTTAGAGGTTGTACACAAGTAAATTTGATATTTAAATAATGTTATTATTTATGTCACATAGGTTCCTTGCTTATAGTCAATATATCACATTTTAACTGCATTGTAATTTGCTCTTTCTGAGCTGTGTTTCTCTTTGGTACATGTCTGTTTCAGAGCTGATAAATGTTGGCCAGAAGCAATCTGCGCTGCAAGCCCTCCACGATCTGATCACCTCAAAGCGTTATAGAGCATGGCAAAAGACCCTGGAGAAGATCATGATGAAGTATGTAGAACTATGCGTAGACATGCGGAAGGGAAGGTTTGCGAAGGATGGTTTAATTCAGTATCGTATTGTCTGTCAGCAAGTGAACGTGAGTTCCTTAGAGGAGGTGATAAAGCATTTTATGCATCTTTCTACCGAAAAAGCTGAGCAAGCTAGAAGTCAGGCCCAGGCATTGGAAGATGCTCTGGATGTTGATGATCTGGAAGCAGACCAAAGGCCAGAAGATTTGATGTTGAGTTATGTTAGTGGAGAGAAGGGAAAGGAAAGATCTGATCGGGAGCTTGTAACCCCATGGTTCAAATTTTTGTGGGAAACCTATAGAACAGTGCTTGAGATACTGCGGAACAATTCCAAATTAGAAGCACTGTATGCGGTACGTTATATTTTTTTTTTTGAAAAATAGTACATATATGTACGTCGCCTTATTCAGTTCTCCACGTTGTTGTATGTGACCGGTTGCATTGGCTTCTAATTTCTATTAGTAAAGAGAGAATTTGATAGTGATCTTATATTCTGAATTGCTGGTGGATTTTGTGTGAGTTATTCAACTGGTATGTGATGTAAACCGAAGCGACACGTTTAACTATTAACCTACATGTTTGTTTTTGGCTTAGTTTGTGGTCCCTATTCAGACTTCAGAGCTTTGTAGAAAAATTGTAACTTTTCTCTAATTTATCAATTATTATATAATTTGCTACAACTTAAATTTTATGCCAGCTGAAGCACAATATTCAATGCATCATTCTCCTTCTTTCTCAAGTTCACATTGCAAGTTTGTGACAAGCCATCGATTTTTCTTTCTGCAAATTATTTTTGACCATGCTTGTGTCTTATTTGATTCATTCCAATTTCATCATATCATAATTATTAATATTTGCATTTGATCTGGAATACATACTCTATGCACTTCATTGGTCTCATTGTGGTTTGTTAAAAATTGTGCTATTTGCCACCTAGAGGTGGATGATTCATCAGAAAAGTGTAATAGGGTTGCATTTCTGGAAATAAAACCTTCAAACTAGCTGATTTTGTAGTTCCTCACAACCAGTGTCAATCTTTTTCGCTTTGGATAATGGATGGAATGCAGATAAAATATTTATGATAATCTAGCTGTTGCCCTTCAATTTACTTGTCAGAGTCCTGACCTTCTCTTGTAGTTATTGTGACTGAGAAAGAGTTGACCTTCGTTAACATTCGGAAATTTTGTTTTTATTTCCATTGTCATGAAGATGACTGCGCACAGAGCTTTCCAATTCTGTAAACAGTACAAGCGCACAACAGAATTTCGTCGACTTTGTGAAATTATTAGAAACCATTTGGCAAATCTGAACAAGTATAGAGACCAAAGGGATCGACCGGACCTGTCTGCTCCTGAAAGCTTGCAGCTGTATTTAGATGTGAGATTTGAGCAACTCAAGATTGCAACCGAGCTTTCTCTTTGGCAGGTATGTTGTTTACCACCAGGCATCACACAAAAATGTGACAGGGCAAGCTTCTTCATTCTGTAATTGTTTTTTCTCTATTGTTCCTGTACAGGAAGCTTTTCGTTCTATTGAAGATATTCATGGGTTGATGTGCATGGTGAAGAAAACCCCGAAACCCTCATTAATGGTTATTTATTATGCTAAACTTACGGAGATATTCTGGGTATCTGATAGTCACCTCTATCATGCGTATGCATGGTTCAAACTTTTTACCCTGCAAAAAAGCTACAACAAAAATCTAACACAGAAGGACTTGCAATTGATTGCATCATCAGTGCTATTAGCTGCGCTTTCAGTTACCCCATATGATCACACACATGGGGCTTCTCATTTGGATCTAGAAAATGAGAAAGAGCGAAATTTAAAAATGGCTGGTCTTATTGGATTTAGTCTTGATCCAAAACGTGATAGTAGAGAAGTGGTATGTTATTTGTGTTCCATTGACTTATGTTTCGTCATTTCATTTATCATCGTATATTCATCATGCTCATTCTATTTTTTTCTCTTTGCAGCTGTCGCGATCTGCCCTTATCTCTGAATTGGTAGGAGTGGACTTTATACTCATTTGATTCCTGTTTCATATTTCTGCAACAGTTGTGTGTCATGTTTGGCTCTATAATCCATCTCAAATTAACTTGATATATTTTTGAGAAACAATTGGATGAATCCCAAGTATGCTGATTGTAATTCTTTTCTTATTGGTAACTTAGTCGTCTCAGATTAGATCATAATTTTTTTGTCTCAAAATATTTTTTATATGAATTATTTTCAGGGGTTAACATATTCAATTAAGTGACGTGACATTTTTAAAAAATCATCAATTTCATGAGGTCATGATGTTGTGGTTCATGTAAATGATAATTTGTTACATCCACATTGATAAGAGTTTATGCCAGGCTAAGGCTAAGATGCTTTTGTTATGAACCACATGATTAATTGGATAACCATAATTTTTTGTTTGTGATATAGATTTCTTTCTTTCTTCTAATTTTATTTGTAATTTTTAGAATTTGAATTCAATGTGGCATTGGGTGGTTCCAAGTTTTAGCTGTTATGTTTTTTGGTGAATCAAGTGATAATGGATGATTATCAAGACACTGAGTTGAGGGAATTCATTCACCTCATTCCTCATGCAGATTGTTAGAACATTTGGATGATAATGCGTGTAAGAAAACCTTAAAAGTCAAAGCAGCATATATGGAGAGTACAAGGGTTGGGAGATTCCTTTAGTAGCTTAAGGGCTTTGGATGGCAATTTGTTTAGCCTTTGGTTTAAGGGCTTGGGCGAATGTAATTTGGCATGCTAGTATAGCAAGTGTAAATAGGGATGGGAGATTCCTTGTGGAAGAAGGGGCAATAAATCTCTGTATTTGATTCTTTTGTTTTAGCCATTTATAAGGTGAGGTATCTTGTCTCCCCGTCTTGATGTACCAATTTAATAAAAACCATGGAGGACATCCCACTTTTAATGAAAAAAAAGAAGATTAGCTATCAATCCATTGGGTATGATAAGGTGGTTTTGGTAAACAAGGGTGTGCATTCACAGTTCTGACTTGTACTTAAATTCAGGAATTTTAGTTTGTGAAAGATATTATGAGGGAATGTGGATGAAGGTTGAGAATGAATTTAGAAAAAAACTAGAACCCCTTTTTTCTGTTCCAAGAGTCAAAATTACTATTGACCTCTTTTTTTTTGGGTTGTCCATCTCACAATAAGGTAGAATGTCAGCCATATTTCTAGATGCCCTTTAAAAACAAGCCATGCTTGTAAAACAATAATCACTGCCTTACAAAATCGATATGACAGGTCCATTACTGATCTACCAGTTATAGACTCCAGGGAAATGAAAATACCTTAGTGGACCTCTAGAGCATAACCAACCCCACACAGCATAACCAACCCCACACTTGAGTCGGGTAGAAGTGATTTGGAGAAGGGAACATAGATCTTTTATGCAACGCATTTCTGTTGGAATCATTCCCCTAGCTAGATATATCATTCCGTCCTTGGTGAAATGCAACTCAAAACAAATTCTGAAAATTGCAAAAAATAATAGAAATTTTCTAACATGCCTATATTTACTAAATGTAAAATCTGTACTCATTGCTTATCTTTTCTGGCATCTTCAGACTTCTACAGATTGCCTTGCAAATTGAAATTCTGGCCAAATTTTGTTATGTCTCTGTGGAATTCGATAAAATGCTGTTTTGATTTTGTTTTATCTCTGATCAAGCTCACTTAATGACCTAGTTATTGTTGTTGGCTGATCTTGTTTGTTTTTCTACAGGCCTCCAAAGGTGTAATGACATGCGTCTCACAAGAAGTGAAAGACATTTATCACTTGTTAGAACATGAATCTCTCCAATTGGATCTTGCATCAAAAGTTCAACCGCTGTTTTCAAAGATCTCCAAAATCGGAGGCAAGCTTACTTCTGCTTCTTCTGTCCCGGAAGTGCAGCTGTCTCAATATGTTCCTGCTTTGGAGAAGCTTGCTACATTGAGAATATTGCAGCAGGTTCTTTTAAATTGTTGTCGCTCTTATGGTCCCTTTTTAAATACTTGTGGGTGTGTTGATCAATATCTTAATGTTCTTATTTTCCATGACTGCTTTCTTTTCCCTCCAGGTCTCCCAGGTCTATCAGACGATGAACATTGACATGCTCTCAAAGATGATTCCATTTTCTGATTTTTCAGCCGTAGAGAAGATATCAGTTGATGCTGCTAAGTATAATTTTGTGGCTATGAAAATCGATCATTCAAGGAGTTGTATCCATTTCGGTAACATGGTATGTATAAAGTGGCCCCCCACCTCTCCACCCCCATGATGATACCTCTCTGGCTATATCTTACACATACATGCAGCATGATTTGACTTCCATTCATTTTCAAATAATTCATGTGAATCCGGTAGTAATTACGTATGTGCTGATGTTTTAGGATAAAATTCTGGTTCCTGCTGACTTTATAGATCATGCCTTTCACTAGATTGTCATACATGTCCTAAATCTGCGGTTCATTCTGTTAAACCCTCTCACATCTCGAATTTTCTCAAGAAGACACTTCTAAATATCTAATCTACACATGTTTTTTCCCTTCTCCTGTTTTCCATAAATACGGACATGGGAGCGCTGGACTTTCCCTTCATGTATATGCTATTTGTTGTGGGGAAGCCCAGAAGTCCTGAACGGAACATTTGAATTGTGGTGGCTGGTTGGACATAATAGAGGATGGCTTCTTATAGTTGTGTGAATACTCAAACCTGTTTGCATTATAGAAAAACATTGCTATTGACAATATATAATTAATCTAAAAATGCAGCACATTTGTCCTCTAATTACTGCAATGATGAACTTTCAGGATTTTGAGTCTGACCGACTTCGAGACCATTTGACTGTTCTTGCGGAATCTTTAAGCAAAGTCCGGGGCCTGATTCATCCACTGACAAAGAAAGCATCAAAACCGGATACCTATATCTTGGGATTGGCTGACATTGTGGATAAGGAGCACAAGAGGCTCCTTGCTAGAAAGTCTATTATTGAGAAGCGCAAGGAAGAACATGAACGTCAGATGCTTGAAATGGTAAATGCATGCTCATATCTTTTTCAATCATGCAAATAGCCCTGGGGATGTATGCTTTATATGATGCTCATGTTTACAATATTCTCTGAACATATATATCATTTGAAGGAACGTGAAGAAGAATCAAAACGACTGAAACAACAAAAGATAACTGAGGAGGCTGAGGCGAAGAGACTTGCTAGTGAGTATACTCGAAGAGAAGAGCAAAGGATTCGCCGAGAAATAGAGGAGAGGGAACTTCAGGAAGCCCAAGCTTTACTTCTGGAAACGGAGAAGAGGGGTAAAAAGAAAGGAAAGAGGCCAATTATTGAAGGGGTGAGTTAATTTTTAAGTCTGGATTATTGACTTATTGTTGCAAGATAATAGTGATGTCTGGTGTTTCATCAGTTTATAAAATCCATGTTTCGATCTCTATCTGCTTGCTTCATGTTCACTACCTTGGTATTTGGCTTTAGAAACTGCAATTTGACCTTGGAAATTTGCTTTTCTTTTCGGTCTTCCCTGTAATTTGATATGACATTATGAATTTGCGTTTTTAGGATCGTGTGCTTGGTTTTAGATAAATATTCGCCTTGTTTTGTTCATTGAAGTGCCTGATTTTTTTTCCTGATATGTATATATATATATATATATATAATTTAATAAGATGCAATATAGGTCTTCGTGAAGTGTCTGACAACTAATAGAAGAGATAGTTTTGAAGTTTTACCAGGAGATACGATACTTGATTTGATTGTTTAATATTTTTTTTGCTCTACTTTCTAGAAGAAATTTACATATTTGATTTCATCCTATTTTTGCAATCCTTTTTAAAGGATACTTCTGGGTGCAAGAATATGGTGTCCTATACGGCTATTTACATTTACTATTATGGATTATTCCGTCTTTTTATTATCCATGTAAAGTGGTGGTTCCATTATCTTTGTACAATGGAAATTATTCTATGCATGCCGCTGTGTTTTCCTGTGTTGCGTTTTTATTTTCATCATGTCATGCAATATATTCTTTTGATAACAGTTGCTAAGATTCGTTGGATACAAGTGATTTTTTTACAGCACTTGTTTCACACATTCTCTCTTTACATTGAATGATCTATTTACTGTTCATGGTAGTTCTTTTCATTAAGTATTGCAATTTTTGCAGGAGAAACTGACTAAGCAGTCCTTGATTGAGTTGCATATAAGTGAGCAACTTAAGGAGCGTCAGGAAATGGAGAAGAAACTTCAGAAACTAGCAAAGACCATGGATTACATGGAAAGAGCAAGAAGGGAAGAGGAGGTGGCCTTAATTGCGGATGCTTATCGACTGCGTCTGCGGGAAGAGGAAATTCTTCATGAACGCGAGCAACGGGTTTGCTTCACATTCTTTATAAGTTTTATTTTTTTTACAATATCTTTTTATTTTTTTTGTGTGTGTTTCACCATTCTCATGTGGATGATGTTTGCAACTTCACAGCGAGAGATTGAGCTGAGCAGGCAGCACCATGCTGGTGATCTTGAACAGAAAAATCGGCTGGCACGAATGTGGGACAACAAGGTATATTTAGCTTTAAGTAGAACTTATTTTATAATGTTTCACTGGATGGATAGTTAATGTATTACCAAATAATTGCAGATTTTCTTACCCAAAGAAAATTTCAGATTTTGATAAACTTCCAGCTCATAGAGCAAGTAATTACATTTTTTGATCAATTGATCTTATATCCACACCCTGCAAAGTTGTATTTGCATAGTTGTCCAGATGCTTGCCCTTACGCCTTGTCAACATTCTATGTTTCCTTACTGGTTCAGCACTTGTGCCATTGACTTCAGGTCATGAAATATAATTCAGGCGGTTATAGGTGAAACTAAATTGTCAAGTTTTTTAGCATCCCAAGAAATTCTGGGTAGGGGGACCTTCTGGGCCCTCCAGAAAAGCAATTTTCACCATCTTTAATGGACAGGCACTATATCTAATTCATCATTGGGACGCTCTCCCTTAATATGCTCCTCATTTGGAATCTTCATTTCAACTATTTTTTTTCTAATACACTTTTGTCTGAAGGTTTATCAGCACATATTCATCATGACGATCATGTTCATATTGTTACAGGGTATATTCCAGAATGGAATTGTTCAACGCCGTGAAGCTGAATTCCGAAGATTGAATGAGGAAAGGGAGGCCCGGATCAACGAAGTCATAACTGCCCGAAAGCAGGACCGGTTGAAGAGGAGGAAGTTACTCTTCTATCTGAGGTCGGAAGAAGAGAGATTGACCAGGTTGCGGGAAGAGGAGGAATTGAGGAAGCGGGAAGGTATTCTTTTGACATATTCATGCTTTTATAGGAGGGCCTCAGTCATTGCCCCTTCTATATAGACTAGTGAGAAAAATGGTTAAAACATGTTAGCTGCACGAAGAATTTAGTTTTATCATGTATGTCCTGATATAATAGGATAATGTTCCAACCATCCCCAGTTTTAGCCCTGTATCTTACCCTAAATTCATATACCTTTTAAATAAATGTATATAAAACCATGTACCTTCCCTACCTAGGGCAAGAAATGAGGCTGGTTGTAGCAGTGCCCTTCCGAATAATCAAATCAATGACATGATTGGAATGACTAACATGGTAACCACATATATTTTGAATGAAATCTACTAAATTAGCTGTTTAGATCTTTGGAGAATATATTATCAGCACCACACATGTACATTGAAACTATTCTATTGTTGGCATGTCATGACTCATGTTTATTCAGTGACAGGCCAAAGATTTAGGTATGCTGGTATCATGTAAATATTTGACAAGGAAAATTCAAAACTATAAGAGAAATCTAGATGATAAATTGGAAAGTCTCGAGTACAACCCATAAGTACAATTATGAATCCCAAATAACAGCCCAAATCCTACAGAGAAACTTCAGCTTCTATGAAACCTCATTCAACAAACCATGATGCCCCTATTATTGATGATTGGTCCTAATATTGCATCTCATATGGGCCCCATCTCCTACCGTCATATATTCTTTGATCTTGCAGAGGAAGAAAGACGAAAGAAGGAAGAAGCAGAGCACCGAGCGAAGCTTGACGAGATTGCAGCGAAACAGAGACAGAGGGAGAGGGAGCTGGAAGAGAAAGACCGGCTTAGGAGGGAAGCTCTGCTTGCAAGGCCCTCTGAGCCATCCCGGCCCGTGGAGCCGGTGGCCCGCCCACCAGACTCAGCTCCTGCATCCGGGGTGTACGTGCCAAGGTTCCGTCGTGGTGATAGGACCGAGAGCCCGGGTTCGGGTCCAGCGGCTCCACCTGAGCCCGACCGGTGGGGAAGACGGGATGACCGCAGGCCCTCTTCAAACAGGCCTGCCTCCGATAGGTGGCGTTGATGTCTTCTCTTATCTTTTTCAGCCTCCACTGCTTCATGATATGTGAGATTTGAGATAAGGTATGTAACTTGGGGGTTTTGAGCAGATTGTGTTGAGATTTTGAGTAGTGGCAATGTGTTCAGAATTAGACATGCGGGCGAACATGATATGTTTTGTGTTATGTTTAGGAATTATTTGTTTTGAAATGTCTCTTCTCATTCTGTAGGGAGAGTTCAAACAATTGCCTGAAATGAACAGTGACTCGCATTGTGTTTGTGGAAGTTATATTCATGGGTACTTAATGCAGGTATTCTGGAAGTTTTAATTCTAGTTTTGTTTTTTTTGTGCTTCATAGGGTTAGTTTGACAAGGGGCTAAGATTACGAGGATAAGTTCAAATATTTAGGGGATAAAAGTTTATCAATGTTGTCTATATTCACATTTGTTAAATCGGGATAAAAGCGAGGATAAAAGTTATTCCAGGAACAAAAAATCTCAATTTTCGTTTCAAAATTAAAAGAACTATCTCCACTTTATCTTGATTATTTTTTTAATATCAAACGGGATAGTTTTCTTTACTTATCCTCACAATTATCTCTTATTCCTTTGTCAAAATAACCTATAATGATTAGCGAGATATAACCTAAACTTCCTTAGGATAAACAGCTACTGTGATGGTTTTCAGTTGATTACGTGGTGTTTTTTTTTTTGTCATTGTTTTTTGTTAATTTTTTGTGCGTAAAAAGAATGAATAACCTTGAAATTGCTATCGGAGTTTATGTTATTTTATCCAAACATAGATGTCAGATATATATGTGGAATTGTTACGGATGAGGCATAATTGGGGAGGGAAATAGAGGTACAAGGAAGAAAAAAAATCGTTTTGTTTTGGGAGAATAAATATGTTTGGAAAAGTTAAGAATATGCTTGATAACTATTTAAAGGAGTGTTGGAATTGTTTATCAAAACTTATCTATCTTAATGAATAAAAATATCTTTTTTTTATCATTTAAAGAATTTGTCTTACATAATACTTTCACACAATCTAAAAATATGTTACATCAATCATATTAAATGCATTTTTCACATTTATTTTTAAACATAGATATTTTATATAGAGATATAGTTATTTAAAAAATCATAAATTGTTATCCATCTCTTATTCATAATTTATCATCAATTTATCTGAAGTTAATCAAACAACAAAAAAAATCATTTTTATGTTTCCCAATAAAAATGACAAAAAAGATAATCAATCAATTTTTTTTGTTTATCTTGCATATTTATCCTGATATAGTTAGCGGGAGTGAATAACTCTATGTCACACCAAAAAAAAAAAAAAAAAAAAAAAAAAACAAAACAAAATTATCCAGACAAAAAGATATCAATCAAGTAATTATCAAACAAGGAGATAAGACAATAATTAGCATGTGTTTCCAACTTGTTATAAATTATTATATCAAACAAGGGGATAAGACAATAATTAACATGTTTTTCCAACTTGTCAATCCATAAACGGACCTTCCATGAACTTCACAAGAGAATATTCTCCAACACATTGTGACACATCACACAATACTAGGCTTTTGCAAGCTTTGTTTTGTTGTCCAAATTCAGTGATCTCTCTTGATCAAGGACTCAACAGAGAAGAATAAGAGTTGCTATCTAACAAGCATAAAATGTCATTGTTTTGAATACTGGCATATTCTGATTCACTCACACCAGTGGGTTTATATTAAAGAAAAAGAAAGAATAGCAATTCATCTTTTACTGGGTCAGTCAGCCACTCCCTTTGGACATGTCTCTTCAGGACCTCAAAAAGTTTATATTAATGTCAACCACTCAATTTTAATACATGGTGCACATGTGGTATACAATTATGTAGGCCCAAATTGCCCAATAAACAATTGTCACTGAGGATTTTTTTTAGTATACTTTGATTTGTTAAGGTCTTAATATATTTTGATTTTTTAATATATACAATTGTTTCATATATTGCACAAATAATGAAATATAGGTAATGAAATTTATGACAACTTTGTTAATTTCGTCTATTTTTAAGAAAAAGACATTATTTATTCAAAAAAGTTATGAATCAAGTGACTTGGTCAACCTCCACCAAGTAAAAGAGAATAATTTTTTAATATAAATATTTAGGGTTAACTTTCAATTGATAACTTTATTTTTTTAATGAAAATTATTAGATACAATCTAAAATATAGTCACACAAACAATTCACACATGTTTTAATTTAAAAAATGATAAATTTCATTTAATGAGATATATACTTTGATGAAAAATGTATATCGTTTTATTTCAATTTAACTAAACTCATATTTAAAAGTGTAAACTTTGTTTAACTAGATGTATAAATATGTATCTCTTTGAATTGATTGTTGATGAAGTATATGAAACTGCATTTGAAACTATAAAAAAATGTGTAGGTATCATGTTGTCTCCCGACAGTACAAAGCTTAATGTAACACTATTTTGGACTAAAAACAATTTCAACAAAACTAATATTACTACTGCATGACAAACATATTAAACATCACACACATTTATCACAACTACTACACATGATTGAATGGAAAAAGATGGATTTGACATTGCCGACACCTTTGAATCTTTTAAATTTAACCACCTGTTAATGGCACAAGAAATTTTAATTGTATCCATTAATTTGAATTGAGTGACATAAACTTCTTATTCCAATGAAAAATGCGGTCAGCCAATCATTGACATACTCATATACACACAACTTCGCCTTGTGTATATAAACTATATATTATATACCACTAAAAAAAAAGAAACTATATATTATACACATTGTTTCATGGTGTTTGTTGATCAAATATATATATATATATATATTTCCGATAATATGCGGTCGGTGCGGTCGTGCGGATTCGACGTGCGTTGTCCGATCGTGGGTCTATCGCATCCAACGGTCGACGTGAATCGCACCCGACCGTCCGATGCGATGGACCTGTGATCGACGGCCCGTGAATCGCGACCGCACGACCGTATAATATCACGACTCTATATATATATATATATATATAGGGGCGTGATGGGGTGCGACCATGCGCACGGTGCACCCCATCGTGCGCCCACCACAATAGCCGTCCGATCGTTGATCCCCTGATCGGACGGCTGATGATAGTTTACTAAAAAAAAAAAAAAAAAATTGACCGGGTAACCCAGTTGCTAACCCTGTGACCCCCCAAACCCCCCAAGTCTCCCCCACCCTACTCTCTCTCCCCTCTCATTCTCCAACAGAGCCAAAAAAAAAAAAAAAAAACCCCAAAAACACAAGCAGAGCAGATTGGATCGACCTCGTCTCCTCGGCTGGCCACCCCGATCATATCCAGTCCACCGACCACTTCCGGTATACTCATCGATCACTCCTCATCTCATCTCTCATTTTTTATTAGTCTATACTCTATAGATCTAGGATGTTTGTTTTTTTATTTATTTTTCTTTTTCATATCTAACTTTTTTTTTAACTGGGGTTTCTTTTTTTTTTTTATCAAATCTATTTTTTCCCTCATTTGTTGGCAGATTTTTTTTTAGATCTATTTTTTTTTCAAACAAAAATATTTGCAGATTCTAGGGTTTTTTCACATCTAGGGTTTGAAATCATGTATTGTGCTTCAATAATTGATTCATAATCCTTTAGATCCGTCATCAGTGATGAAGCCCTCCCACCTCCCTCACGGCGACGAAGCTCTTCTTGGTTCATAAGAATGAAGATCGTAAAGTTTTGATATGTATTTATTGTTTTTTATAGTGACTAAAAGTATGATTTTATTGTTTGAGTTGTGTTTTTGATTGTTTGAGTTGTGTTTTTGTACTTTGTGAGATACCCAGTGATGTTTCTATTCTTTGTATACTTTGTAAAACACAATTCCTTGGTTATTGATTGCAGCAGTTTGAATACATTGACATTGCTGATTGTTGCTTTGTATAAATGATAATAGCAGTAGATTTAGCAAGGTGAGTACTGTGATGATGTTATCAACATTTGGGTTTTTTTTAAAAAAATATTAATTAATTAGGTGAGTTGCAGCAGGTGAGTTTTATTGATGTTGAATATTTGTTCCTGAATCTCCCCAGAAGGCTTGCGTGCAGCATGCCCTGCTTTTACAACAAAGACATCATCCTCTGCTAGAACAATGGCTTGATTATTCTGCTATGTAGAAACTAGCTGAGTCAGTGTCACAGCTCCAGACACCTCCACCAGAATGGACTTCTCGTCTACAATGCTAGCAGCCTGAGGAGGGTTCCCTTTATCTATCTCCGAATTCAGCTCTTCTGCCACAATGACATCTTGAAGGAGGGAGAATTTGTTAGATGTTTTAAACCTTGTAAAGGAGCAGACTGATTTGATAGCAATGTTTAATTATTTGTGAAGGATTGTTTATTTAATCATTTGTGGTTGATATGAGGATTTAACAGAAAATCAATTTGTTGAAAATATTTTCATCCAGTGGTGACCTTTGACCTTTTTTTTCTTCTTCTGATATATGTTTGTATGCACTTAGATGAGAAAAATATTAAAGAGTTGGGAGGATGCACTGAAGTTGTTTGGATACATTGATAGGTGTGCATTGTAATTATGATTGTCTATATTCTGTCATGCATTTTTAGAAAAAAATGTAGTTTTAAAGCTGAAGAAGTGATGTTGATTGCATAGCTTTGTAATAGTATGTTATGTCTGATTATTAGGCCATCTTTAGAAGAAACTGCACCTGGACCATTAATGACAGCCAAAATCTACATCTTGGTTCCAGAAGATCCACATTTTGGTTCCACATCTTGAATTCAAGTTCACACAAATATACCGATTTAGTTTCCCATATGTTACATTGCAAACCATTCAGAACTAAACAATTGATGCTTCGACTGATATACACAGAACAAACAATATGAATGTTTCACTTAGCAACTCCTCTATCGAAGAGGAGTAGAAATGGCAGCAAAGAGAGACTTCAATCAATAAACAAGATTCACATTCCTTCACATTCAAGTAATACCAATTTGATACACACATCATTCACAATTATTCAAACAAACAACATTCACATTTAGGGAGTTACAAACATTAACATATTGAAAAAATTGACATATGTTACATTTGCTATGGCATGGGAGGAAAGAAGCGGCTTTACTGCACTATCATCCTAGATCTTTCACACAATTGACATATGTTACATTTGCTATGGCATGGGAGGAAAAAATTGACATATGTTACATTTGATAATGTACTCTGTGTGCAATGATCTTTCACCAAGAGCCGATTATGCTCATCTCATAGGAAGATTACTTTGTGTAAGTGAATTTCATGAAGGGTACATGTTTCCTTTATTTGCTTTACTGAGGCGCATTTACTGCACTATCATCGGCTAATATGATATGTATCGGAAGTTAAATAATTGCTTCATTTTGATGTAATAACTATTTGATCTTTGACTTTTTATGGCTTTATGTCCTGGCAGGAGAAGAAATTGTTAGAAGGGGATGAGGCTCTTATAAAATCAATTGTTTTCCATGTCAGTATATGTAGTTCCTTCCTGCTGATATTGTATATATCAAGTTAATATGCCACATTCCTACATATCACCTACTCAGTGTGACATCTGAAGGATTATGAATCAATTATTAAAGCACAATACATGATTTCAAACCCTAGATGTGAAAAAACCCTAGAATATGCAAATATTTTTGTTTGAAAAAAAAAATAGATCTAAAAAAAAATCTGCCAACAAATGGGGGAAAAAATAGATTTGATAAAAAAAAGGAAACCCCAGATAAAAAAAAGTTAGATATGAAAAAGAAAAAGAAAATAAAAAAATAAACATCCTAGATCTATAGAGTATAGACTAATAAAAAATGAGAGATGAGATGAGGAGTGATCGATGAGTATACCGGAAGTGGTCGGTGGACTTGATATGATCGGGGTGGCCAGCCGAGAAGACGAGGTCGATCCAATCTACTCTGCTTGTGTTTTTGGGGGTTTTTTTTTGCTCTGTTGGAGAATGAGAGGGGAGAGAGAGTGGGGTGGGGGAGACTTGGGGGGTTTGGGGGATCATCAGACCATCACAAATCCATCATCAAAGTACGCAACATTTAAAAAAGCACTCTTAAGACCATAGACCATCAGAATTATATCCTAATTCATAAGCAACAGAACATATTGTGCAAGAGCTCTGTTACAACATGCTTTTAGAAAGTATGGCATGACTGTACATATGATATCAATATCAACATATTAGTTCACACAAATCATCCCAAGTTGCTTAAATTTGTAAGATAGATATTCCCCTTTTTTGCTTATATTTTTTTGAAGTTCACCACCTAGTTACAAAAAAAAAAATTGTGTTCCCACCCTTCATTATATAAAAAAAAATGCATAAACCATGAAAGTAAAAACAACAATTTTGCTCTCTTTGAATTCTAAACAACTTGTACAGGCATAAAAATAGTAATCAAATAATACAATGAACAATTGTATATCTGTACCTGAATCTAAATATTTTCAATTAATATTAGAAATTGTTCTTTCTGATCATTGAGTCAAATTTAATTTTGACAAAAACCAAGGAATTGTGTTTTACAAAGTATACAAAGAATAGAAACACCACTGGGTATCTCACAAAGTACAAAAACACAACTCAAACAATCAAAAACACAACTCAAACAATAAAATCATACTTTTAGTCACTATAAAAAACAATAAATACATATCAAAACTTTACGATCTTCATTCTTATGAACCAAGAAGAGCTTCGTCGCCGTGAGGGAGGTGGGAGGGCTTCATCACTGATGACGGATCTAAAGGATTATGAATCAATTATTGAAGCACAATACATGATTTCAAACCCTAGATGTGAAAAAACCCTAGAATCTGCAAATATTTTTGTTTGAAAAAAAAATAGATCTAAAAAAAAATCTGCCAACAAATGAGGGAAAAAATAGATTTGATAAAAAAAAAAAGAAACCCCAGTTAAAAAAAAAGTTAGATATGAAAAAGAAAAATAAATAAAAAAACAAACATCCTAGATCTATAGAGTATAGACTAATAAAAAATGAGAGATGAGATGAGGAGTGATCGATGAGTATACCGGAAGTGGTCGGTGGACTGGATATGATCGGGGTGGCCAGCCGAGGAGACGAGGTCGATCCAATCTGCTCTGCTTGTGTTTTTGGGGTTTTTTTTTTTTTTTTTTGGCTCTGTTGGAGAATGAGAGCGGAGAGAGAGTAGGGTGGGGGAGACTTGGGGGGTTTGGGGGGTCACAGGGTTAGCAACTGGGTTACCCGGTCAATTTTTTTTTTTTTTTTTTTTAGTAAACTATCATCAGCCGTCCGATTAGGGGATCAACGATCGGACGGCTATTGTGGTGGGCGCACGATGGGGTGCACCGTGCGCATGGTCGCACCCCATCACGCCCCTATATATATATATATATATATATATATATATATATATAGAGTCGTGATATTATACGGTCGTGCGGTCGCGATTCACGGGCCGTCGATCACGGGTTCATCGCATCGGACGGTCGGGTGCGATTCACGTCGACCGTTGGATGCGATGGACCCGCGATCGGACGACGCACGTCGAATCCGCACGACCGCACCGACCGCATATTATCGAAAATATATATATATATATACGGGGATGATAATATGCGATCGTGCGGTCGTGCGGTCGCGATCGTGGGCCGTCCGATCGCGGGTCCATCGTATCCAACAGTCGACGTGATTCGCACCCGACCGTCCGATGCGATGGACCCGTGATCGACGACCCGTGATCGCGGACGCACCGACCGTACGACCGCACGTAATCACTTCCCTATATATATAGTCGAGTGATTCAGTGCGGGAATGTGAGAAGCGACGTCGGTCGTTCGATCGCGGGTCCATCGCATCCAACGGTCGATGTGAATCACACCCGACCGTCCGATGCGATAGACCCGTGATTGACGGCCCGTGATCGCTTCCCGCATTCCCGCACCGAATCACTTCCATATATATATATATATAGTCGAGTGATTCAGTGCGGGAATGCGGTCGTGCGGGAAACGACGTCGATCGTTCGATCGCGGGTTCATCGCATCCAACGGTCGAGATGAATCGCCCCCGACCGTCCGATGCGATGGACCCGTGATCGCTTCCCGCACGACCGCATTCCCGCATCGAATCACTTCCCTATATATATATATATAGGGAAATGATACGGTGCGGGACGTGCGGTCGTGCGCGAACGACCACGGGCCGTCGATCACGGGTCCATCGCGGGTCCATCGCATCGGACGGTCGGGGGCGATTCATCTCGACCGTTGGATGCGATGGACCCGCGATCGGACGAACGACGTCGTTCCCGCACGACCGCACGTCCCGCATATTATCATCCGACTATATATATATATATATATATATATATATATATATATATATATATATATATATAGTCGGATGATAATATGCGGGACGTGCGGTCGTGCGGGAACGACGTCGTTCGTCCGATCGCGGGTCCATCGCATCCAACGGTCGAGATGAATCGCCCCCGACCGTCCGATGCGATGGACCCGCGATGGACCCGTGATCGACGGCCCGTGGTCGTTCGCGCACGACCGCACGTCGCGCACCGTATCATTCCTCTATATATATATATATATATATATATATATATATATATATATATATATATATATATATATATATATATACGGGGGCGATTAGATGCGGCGAACGGCAGGTGCGGCGTCGACGTGGGCCGTTCGATCGCGGGTCCATCGAATCCAACGGTCGACGTGAATCGCACCCGACCGTCCGATGCGATGGACCCGTGATCGACGGCCCACGATCGACACCGCACCTGCCGTTCGCCGCACCTAATCGGCCCTCATATATATATATATATATAGAGGAATGATACGGTGCGCGACGTGCGGTCGTGCGCGAACGACCACGGACCGTCGATCACGGGTCCATCGCGGGTCCATCGCATCGGACGGTCGGGGGCGATTCATCTCGACCGTTGGATGCGATGGACCCGCGATCGGACGAACGACGTCGTTCCCGCACGACCGCACGTCCCGCATATTATCATCCGACTATATATATATATATATATATATATATTTCCGATAATATGCGGTCGGCGCGGTCGTGCGGATTCGACGTGCGTCGTCCGATCGCGGGTCCATCGCATCCAACGGTCGACGTGAATCGCACCCGACCGTCCGATGCGATGGACCCGTGATCGACGGCCCGTGAATCGCGACCGCACGACCGTATAATATCACGACTATATATATATATATATATATATATATATATATATATATATATATATATATATATATATATATGGTCGCGATTACGTGCGGTGTGCGGTCGGTGCGGTTTACGACGTGGGCCGTTCGATCGCGGGTCCATCGCATCCAACGATCGACGTGAATCGCACCCGACCGTCCGATGCGATGGACCCGTGATCGACGGCCCGTGATCGCGCACCGCACCGACCGTAAACCGCATGTAATCGGATCCCTATATATATATATATATATATATATATATATATATATATATGGGAAGTGATTCGGTGCGGGAATGCGGTCGTGCGGAAAGCGATCACGGGCCGTCGATCACGGGTCCATCGCATCGGACGGTCGGGTGCGATTCACATCGACCGTTGGATGCGATGGACCCGCGATCGAACGATCGACGTCGTTTCCCGCATTCCCGCACTGAATCACTCGACATATATATATAATAATAATAATAATAATAATAATAATAATAATAATAATAATAATAATAATAATAATAATAGGGTTTATTATTTCTAAGTCCCCATAAATCATAGGATTTAGTGATTGATCCCTCACTTCTTTGCATTTTGGTTTAAGTCTCCAGATTTAAAGAATATGTTCATTTTAGTCCCTTCCAGGAACAAAAAAGAAAACCAAATAATTTAGTGACATGTCTCTCCCACGGACTAAAAAGAACATATTATTTAAATCCATGAACTAAAATCTAAATACGAATAAGTGAGAGATCACAAAATCCTATGGTTTATCAAGACTTAAAAATAAAAAAACTCATAATAATAATGTCGAGGGTTGTTCCACATTTAGTACTGCATATAGTTTTCCCATGATTTGATTTATTTTAAAAAATATAAAATTCCTATAAGAGCTTGTATATTCATAAATATAAATTATCTATATAACGGTTTTATAACAGTTACACGTGATTTTTTATGTCTTCTTTTCTCACCCCATTTAGCTCATTTGTAATTATTTCTCGATATAAATGAACTATCAATTTCTCAAAAAAAAAAAAAAAATTATATACTCAATATATTATATATTTTTAATGAAAAAAAAATGCACCTATCTGAGATACATATATGTTTCCAGTAAAATTGTATTGCATGCGGGTCTATATATAAAAATTACATTTTAACAACACTCCATAAAATTTGGATCAATTTTTTTTCCTGGATAAAATGTAAATACTCAGGCCTCTTTTAAGGCAAACTTATTTGGTAAAATTCTTTAGGATCGTAAAATAGCTTGTAATATGGTTGTCATTCAAAACTGAACTACATTTAATTTCTGCTTTCTTGAGGATAACTAATGAAAATGTTCTCCCTAAAAGAGGTCA
This sequence comes from Acorus calamus, assembly GCA_030737845.1. Taxonomy (NCBI): domain Eukaryota; kingdom Viridiplantae; phylum Streptophyta; class Magnoliopsida; order Acorales; family Acoraceae; genus Acorus; species Acorus calamus. The sequence goes on along the minus strand of CM060858.1, from coordinate 11,249,097 downwards.
AATAATCAAACTTTGAGGAGCATCATTCATTTAAAAAAAAACTAATAAAAATGTTCTTGTTTTAGAATCATTTGAATATTGTCATCAGGTTATACGCACCAAAAGGTGTATTGGATTTTCTTAACCTAGAGTCAGTTTGGTAATTCTAGTAAAAAAAATAATTCCTCTTCCCAATGATACAATTATGCTTGATTCTCAGGATAAATTTTGTCTTGGATGTCCAATAATAAATGGATTTTAAACAAGAATAAATGTCAAAACGACCTTAGATATTCTTTATAAATCAAACATTCATTGCTAACATTACCAATTTGTATGGTTGATCTCTTCAAAAACTCCCCATTTAAGCACAAATCTTCCAAATTATCAAATCATATAACACACACTTCCATGTCTTCAAATCATAAACTTTTTAAAACTGTTGAATGACATATGATGTGTTGTATTAGTTACATAAAATTGTCACATTTGACCACATATTCTTAGAATGATTTGGCCCCCAGACTTTATCAAAATTAATATTTCACCTTCCACAATCCATCCATGACTACCAGCTCTTGATAAACAGGTGGCTGTTCATGTCCCAACAGCTTTTTATTAATGAAAATTAAAGTGCTTTTCATAATGTATGCTTCATGCTTGCCCAAACTTGGACAAATCAACTTTGACCAAGGAATTTTTTTTTTTTATAGAATTTAATTAACATGCTGATGCCTTTTTAATTATATAACTAGTTTTATTTTAAACCTATTTTTATCCTAACTGTAGTGTGGATTTATGTAACTCCTAAATAAAGATTTATTCTTTTGGGAGAAATAAAATTTAAAATAATATTGGTTCTAATATCTTGATTAAAAACTTCACCAATATGTTTGATTAAAAATTAGTTCTTTATGTACCTTCTAAATTAAATATATTTTATATGTGGTTTTGTTGAAAAATATAATAATTATTTTTTTTATATTTGATTGACTATAGATAAGCTGTGGATATAATGTAAATAAGATGTTATAAAAATCTAAAAAATTGAGTTGACATGTTATCCCTGATATGATGACATATGGGCCCCCTTTTATACCAGATAGACAGGGTGAAATATCACAATTTTAATTGGATATATGATATTAATATCAACTTATTCTCACATATTTTATTATATATGAACTCATTTATTTATTATAAACAAACATGCTTCCGTGCTTATTCACCCATGTTCCATCATATTCTTTACTTTTTTTGACAACCCATTTTAGCTTCTTTAAAGGCTAAAAACTCTAAACAAGTTATCAAACAAGTTCACTTAATTGAAAAGTTATATTCATGATTACAATAAAAAAAATATGCCTAAAAAATTGCACTTATTATATAAAAATAGTTTCTGTGATCAACAACAACAAATCGTGATTCATAGATTAATTAAAAAATAATCTCCATAATTACATTTAAAAAAACCGTGTACAAACTCAAAACTGCGTGTTTTGAAGCGTGTTACAAAAGGCTTCGAGATTTCATATAATGTAAGAAACTGAGTGGCAAAACCGTAGTTTTTCCAATAACAAGGGTCATTAACTGGCCGCCGACCATAAAAGGAAGGGCAAATGCTTCCGTCCCACCCACCAATTTTGTCTGTCTGTGAATCGGAGACTGAAAAAAAATTAAATTAAATTAAAATAAAGGGTTCTCTTTGGATCCTCAAAAACTAGGGTTTTCCGATCCAGATCCGGGCACATCTCCGCCATTGGAAACCCCTCTCTGGTTCCAGTTTGAGCTTCTCAGCAGTACTGGTAAGCTTTAGATAACCCTCTTTCGTTCCTTCATTTTACATTTTTTTTTCGTTCCGATTTGGGTTTTTGATGCTATTCGCAGATCGAAAATTAAAATTTCTTTTTTGTTGTGGATTTTTTTGGTTACAAATTTGATTTTTTTTTGTGTGCAAAGGGCGATTATAGAAGGTTTTTAAGGTATCCCCGCCATTACCCACGTAGATGACTCTCTTGTTGTGAAAGATTAAAAAGTTGGGTTTTTTTGTGTTAATTTGGATTTTTTTGGTTGAAAAAGGTGTTTTTTTTTCTTCTGTTGAGAGATATTTGGATGCGAATGGGTATTGAAAAAATCGAATTGATAGGTGGTAATTGTGGGCAAATTTGGGGGGGGGGGGGGGGGGCGGTATGTGAACTCTGTTTGTAGATCAATGGTTTTTGTTTGATTTTGCAACTATTTTTAGGTTTCATTTTTTTGGCTAAATTGTTTGACAAAATGTTGGATTGGCTTTACAGAATATGTTTCTACTGATATCCATTTGTTATTCTCTAACGAGTTTTTCGTGATTCAATCCAATGCTTTTAATTTTATATGTAAAATATACTTGCTCATCTGTTGAAGATTGTAGAGAAAATGTAGCTGGAAGCCTAGAAATGTATCTTCTGTCATACATTGACATTTTATTTTTTCTGTCTATAGAGCTTTGGAACATATGGAAGACTTATGGCTTGGGGATGATCTGCGGAGTCAGCTGAGGGTTGCGGAGGACCCATGGCAGTTTGTCACCTCTAAACTGACAGAGCAGACCAAGATGAAAGGGGAAAGGATGAACAACCTTGATATCTCAAGATCTCCCACTGAAACCAAACTGAAAGAGAAGAATTGGGTTCAGGAGGACAACAAATATGAGAGCCTCAATTTCCGTATGATGAACTTTGACATGAAGATGAATGAGACCACGGGCAAGGCGTCTCTTCGCAATGGGTTATACAATATGAATGTGGTGTATCCAAAGAATAACCTAAATAGCATGAACAACTATAACATGAGCATTGGGAAAGGCAAGGTCATTAATAGTAATGTTAACAAGGAGGCCAATAACAACGGCACCGGTAACAATGGTAACAACAACAACAATGCTGCAGTTGACAAACGCTTCAAGACCTTGCCTTCTACAGAGATGCTCCCAAGGAATGAGGTGCTTGGAGGTTACATATTTGTGTGCAACAATGACACTATGCAGGAAGATCTCAAGCGCCAGCTGTTTGGTATACTTTGCTTTCACATTCAGAATTCTGTGTCCTTGCTTCTTCTTAAACTTCACCGTTTCTGCATTCTTTTCTGTTGCAAAATTTCAGATAGCATCCCATTAGGTCATTTGATGTGTTGAATTCATATTTAAATCTCATTCTGCAGGCCTACCACCAAGATACCGTGATTCCGTTCGGGCAATAACACCTGGGCTACCTCTGTTTCTCTACAACTACACCACTCACCAACTGCATGGAATATTTGAGGTTTGTTCTCAGAGATGTACTTGTTGGTTGATCGTGTCTTACCAGGGCATGACTAATGGATGCACATGAATGGAAAGTTTACATGCTGATGTTTAATGTGATTGTCAGGTTTGATGCATGCATGTTCGCATATAAAGTGAACTATAATGTTTGTAAAGCTATTTTTATACAGTATGAAACATTCCGAGTGTTTTAAATAAAAACTTTTTTTACTTCACCTAACTAGTGTTATGTTAAAGTGATGCATATCTGATGCTGATTGCATGATTTTGGGTTATCCTCAATGGTGGTTATCTATCTAACAATATTGACAATTTTGAAGATAAGCAAAGGCCTTCCAGTAATTGATTTCCTGTGTTTTCTGTTGGCGAATGATTAGATTGATTGCATGTTTGAAGTACTTGATTATTGGGTTATTTTGATACTTTCTGAAAATTTGTTTATAGGTTACTTGACTAGCCATAAGCACAATAAATTGAAGTTTATAACATCTTTTTTATATTTAAAAATACAGCATTTAGCAGTACATGGATGGAGTAAAGGTGGTTATAACTGTACCTGTAGCAGTAAATGGGTGCTCTGGTAAAAGGGCATCTCAGTTTTGGTTCATTGACTTTGACACAATACATTGATGCAAAATTCTAAAAATGGAATGTAACTATTATGAATTTTAATATTGACTGGTCTTAAATGTTTTGTTCTGTATCTGTTGAAGTTTCTCACCATATAGTTCTATCTGTAAGGCTGGATGTATCTTTAACTTCTTCTCAGGCCATAATGCATTTGTTGACCATTCTTCAAATGAATTTTAGCATTGTTTCCAACCATAGTGAAGGTACAAAGAGATCCAAAAATCTCACTTTCACACAAACTCTTGCACTATGATGGCATTCAAAGAAGAGATGATCATTTGTCTCCTCTTCTAATCCACAAAACTCGCATCATGTTTAACTTCCGTCATTTTGCCCATCTTGCACTGTTAGCTTTTGTGAGGAGTTTGTCCGAAGATAGCAACCACATGAAATAATGAACCTTCAAGTGTGAGTGGGATGCCCAAATTTGTTGTGCAAACCGAGCAGAGGGGATCTCTCTTGAAGGTTCTCTATTTAGTCTTTTGTAGACAGAATTCATGGTAAAACTTAAATGACTTACTAGCTTTATGTATAGGATGAGGCTTTCATTTAAAGAAAGAAAGAAAGAAAGTATTTGATGAGGATTGTTGGTCATCTCATGTTCTATTGTTATGTAGTTAACTGTGGCATTTGGGTAGCATGCATGCTCTATGGAAGGTTCTTAGCTATTTAACATGGACATATGATATGGGACGTCAAGTAACACATGGGTGATTCACTTACTTTTTAACTATTTTTCATATTTTGCATTTACATGGATTCAATGCGCTGATAACACAAGGCCTGATTCATTGACTTGCCCACAATAATATTTTATTTTCACACTATTTAAATAAAATTGAACATGTATCTTCCTACTGGCTATCGTTATATATCTTTTGATTGACAATCATGTCAGACACGGCTTTAGTGATCAATGGTGTGCCATTGTTGTATATCTAGTTAAGTTAGAAATTAGAATTGTACCATTTGAGATGAAGCATTTAAAATCTGTTTGGAATTCTGTATAATATCCTCTTCTGAGTTCTTGTTACTGGTTGTCTCATTATCCTTTCCCTCCATGTAATTGCCCAACAGGCGACCAGTTTTGGGGGTTCTAACATTGATCCAACTGCCTGGGAGGACAAGAAGTGTAAAGGGGAGTCACGCTTTCCTGCACAGGTAATTGAGTTTATGTGGCTTATGAAAAATCTTACTTGCTATAAATATACGGTAATATGTTTCTCATTACGGGAGTTTGATCTTAAAACATTAGGTAAGGATCCGTGTTAGGAAGCTCTGCAAGGCCTTAGAAGAGGATGCTTTTAGGCCAGTTCTCCATCACTATGATGGTCCCAAGTTTCGTCTTGAACTCTCTGTACCAGAGGTAATATATGTTTCTTGTATGTTTTTTTTATAATGTTTGTACAACGCTTCCATCTGCCCTATGTTTTTTTTAATTTATTAGGTTTGATTCATGTGTATAGCTGTATGTTGTGGCAAAATTTGACATCAGTAGATATATTTTCATTGTGGAAAAGTCCACTTCATCGGAGGAGAAAACCAAACATACTCAATTGCTTGATTAGGGACTGAGCAAGAATGTCACTTAACTAGTTATTTATATAATAACTCTCAAATATACTGTTGTAATTACTTTCTTAATAAAAAAAAAAGTTTCTTATCAATTGTATGTATTTGAAGGTCAGTATCAGATTGTTATATTTCCTGAAATGTGGATGTATAGACAGTTCAATTAAGCATGTAGATTGCAGTAAATTCACATTTCATGTAATGATTTGCATGTGCTTGCATTCATATGCTGAGAACAATCAAGTTTCTAGTAAAGCTATCTTTCCTCTGTGTGGTGACTAAAAAAAGGTAAATGAACACTAATGATATGCTATTATTATAAATCGGGGATGTGGTTACCATGTACCTCACAATTATATATTCATCGATCTTTTTATCCCATCAGTTGATTGCATATTTGCATGCCTGACCAATTGACACAATTTTTTTTAGGGGTGTTTGTATTTGTATTATTTATGTGCTTGTTTTAGTCAATTCACCATGCATAGCTGATGAAAACAATTTGTCTCCCCCCCTTTTTTCAGACAATGGCATTGCTAGATCTTTGTGAACAAGAAGGCATGTGAGGCCTTTCATGAAAACATCTGCTTCGGAACCAGAAAGCCATGGACCAAAAATATATGCCCCCCTCTATGTATTTTGTGTCGAGTGAGTGGGAATCAGCAGTGTTTCTTACTTGGTGTGTGTGTGTGTGTGTGTGTGTGTGTCTGTTAAGCGCAAGCTTGTGAAGATGTGTTTCATTTTGCTCAGAAAGTGTCTGGTGCTCCAAAGGCTCATAGAGCCAAAGTGTATGCACCAAATAATGTGTGTGTCGTGTTTCTGCAGTGTATGTTGTTGAGGCTCCAAAAAAAAATGTAACCAAAACATACTTATATCATAGTATTATGCCTATGAAGAGAAAAAAACAAAGGCAGGGTCTTGCACCAGTTTTTGCTTTTAAAGTTGATTCTCTTTAAGTTTCTGCTAACTTTGGCCTTATCCTTGTTACCGGATACTGTGTTGTTGATTATTTCATGTATTAAATGCAATCTTTTTGTTAAAATGTTTAATTCTCCTGTAAATCATGTCTCATTAACAATGGATGTCATGTTCAATGATTTATGTATTAAATGAATTATGTATTGGTTGCATGATGCATATTTTACTGGTGCAACATAATCAAAGCTTTGTTGTGCTTTGTATTTTTTTATTGTCGATTTTGCTGATTTTGTGTATATTGGAATGTTGTAACCGTCATTCAAAATTCTTAGTAATGTTTTGATGATACATCATTCATGAATCTGATGTTGATGATTTTGTATGTGATGTATTCTTTTATTTTTGAGTTTTTTTTTAATTTTTATTTCTCAAAACTTGTACCTTAGATAGTAAAGCTGTATCAAATGTGGATCAAATACTTTGATAGTCATATCTTATTCTAAATCATTTGGATCTCTTTGGATTTAAAATATTTACGAGGTAATTAATAGACTAATTAAAATCTATATTACAAGGTTTATATCCCTTGTAATATTATACATTAAAAGAATTAGTTATTTAAATATTTACGATTGTGATTAATCATGCAAGAATATTAATAATATATAATATAAACATATATAATTTTTCTCACCTGAACTATTAGCCCGGGTGGCAGGGGCGGAGCTAGGAATTAGAGTAAGGGGGGGCCAGAGGGCCAAGAGAATTGATAAGATTAAAAAAATAATTAGAGATGTGTAATAAGTTAAAATGAAATTAAGACAGTTGTATAATGATGGAATTTTTAAAGTAAAAATAAGAAGAAATGAAATTAAGACAGTTTTATAATGATGTAGAATAACTTATTGAAGATCTAGAAATTTTTTTGAAATTTCATTATTCCCATCACAAAAAATAGAAAAGATGAAACTTCAAAAACAAAGTTTTTCACAATTTTTTTTATAAAAAATCTACAATCTGAAATCTCAATGAACACTAATGCACTCATTCTATTTTTTGCAGCCTTATTTTTAGTTTTCATGTCTAATGCACTTGAAAAAATGTAACTAAAATTTTTTTTTTTTATATGAACATGTACTTCATTTCTTTAGCGTTATAAGTATACACTTCAAAAAAACTCAAATGTATGCATGCTATCTGGAATGCAAACGAACTACACATAACATTTTTCAATTTCAAACTCACTCATTTCAAATACGATTTTTTGCATATACTTTTGAAAAGTTCTTATCTTGTCAAAATAACCCTAGTAAATCATTATTTTTAATAATACCACTCAAAAGGATAGTTATAAAATTTATGTTGTGCAAACTACCCCTTAAAAGGACATTGATGCAAAACTTAAAACCTGGGAATAGAATTTAAAAATGGGTATTGATATTATAAGGTTTTGGAAGGGTGTATATGCAAAAACCCTTTCATTTATTCCCATGCATGAATAACACCACTGTGGGCCCATGCTTGGGGGGCCTGGGCCCCAGCCCCCCCCCCCCCCCCCCCCCCCCCCCCCCCCGGGTGGTCGAGAAGTACGTTGTTTGGGAAAAAATAAAAGTAGTTAAGAATTGTATAAAATTTTGGGAGAGAGGGTCCTTCCAGTTGTTTGGGTAAAACTAAATGTAGTTAAGAATTGTACAAAATTTTGGGAGAGATGGTCCTTCCAGCTAGGAGACCCTCCTTATATGTACTCCTTTCATTACTACTATATTATGGAATGCCCTATTAAGGGTCCGTTTAGTAGCGCGTTTGGGGGTGATTCCGCTTTTTAAAAAGCGGATTCCGCCCAAACGCGCAACCAAACGGGTCGGATTTCGGAGGAATCAAAAGCTGGATTCCTTTTAATTTCTCTCTCGAAATCCGTGTTTTTAAAATCTCAAAAAGAACGCTTTTTTGTCAGAATCGATTTTTTGAATTGAAAAACAACTTTTTCTACCAAACATTAAATTCCTTCCAAATATTGATTCCTGAATTAAAAAAAAACATCCCAAAAAAGTCAAAGGTCTAAAATCATCTTAAAAAGCAGCTTTATTCTAAAATCTACTTTTCAATATGTGTTTCCAAACGGACCCTAAATGCCAATGCATAAAATTAAAAAAAAATTAAACATATATAATTTTATAATAAAATGTCATATTCAAATATCAAATACACTGATATTCTGAATCAGACACCTGACATGCTTATCACACATTCAATCTTTATTTTACCAGCTGACACCCTTTTCTTTATAAAGGAAGTCAAATGATCAAATCTTCGAATAAATAAATTCAGCGGCCCGGGCGGGCAAATCTCGACGTTCGGGCAAGTCTGAAGGGTCGATCCTGAACCTCCTCGACCCGACGAACAGCCTCGGAACGGACACGGTCAACACACCGTCGTCATGAGAGGCGGTGATCCCCTCCACGTCCACTCTCTCGGGCAGTCGAAACTTCCTCTTGAACCTCCTCGGCCCGCTCTCGGCCCGCTCTGGAGTCTCTTCGGGCTCGGTACGTATTATGATGTAACGCGAGTCCTCCACTTCCACCCTGATCTCTTCCTTCTTTGCACCTAAAAAAAAGCAATCTTAAATTGATTATATAAAAATTTATTCTCAATCAGCTTTTTTTCAACAGAGCTATCCAACATAGGGTAGAACAGGATTTTACCCCACTATAAAAAAACACTAAAAATTGTTTTGTTGATTTAAAAAAAAGAGGTAAAAATCAAAATCTGAAATTGAGAGATGAAACAGACCTGGGAGGTCTGCAGTGTAGATGTGGAATTCAGGAGTTTCAGACCCGTTGACATGGTTTTGTGGGATTGTTTGGATGTTGGGGTTGATGAAGAAGGGGTGGGGGAGGAAGAAGAGCCATGGAGAAGGTTGGATTGGATACAGATCCATCTCTCTCTCGAATTTTGAATTGGTGGGTGTGGGGTCTGAGTTTCTTATGAGTATACAATTATTGGTTTGTGAGTTGTGCTGGTACCAGCAAAATATCTATTGAAAAAGTAATCTCTCTCTCTCTCTCTCTTCTTTTATGTTTTTGGATTCAGGGAATCCTTGTTGTCATGGCTTATTCATTTTTTGGGATGGGTGGATTTGATTTTGATGATTAGGATTGTGGTCGAGTGTTAGTAAAAAAAAAAAAAAAAAGTGTCGGTGGCTGTCTCTCTGTGTGGGTCTGTGTGTTCAATGAGACGATGTAATTAAAATTTCAAAGGGGGTGTTGTTTTACTTACTTACATGCGGTTTTTATGTGTTGGAGAATTTGATAACACTGCACATAATATGTTAGTGTGTGTGGAGTAAAAAATAACAAGCTCACGTGACATTGTTTCCTGTTGGAAAATTATGTCTATCCATCCCCTTGTGTAGCCCGTTTTTCATTTTTAAAAAATTATAAATTATATTATTCAAGTATATATTGTTATATAAAATGAAATATATATTTAGATATTGACACAGTCGGAGTAGCGCGATGGTTAAATAGTGAGATGAAAACGATACCTCCTCTGAAATAATGATCCAACAAATCCACATAGGGCTCCTTGAATTCACAATGATGACTAAAATAGATGAAATGCCATAAAATAACTATGAGCCCACGTTGTCTCCTTGAATCCACAAAGATGAACATATATAAAATATACATGAATCAACGTACATTTCTTTAAGTCCACAAGGAAAAGAGAATAAATTCTGAATAAAATAATTTTATTGATCAAAAGGTTGTTTTGAGAGTTATAGAGACTACTGCTTAAATAGACCACAAAAATATTTTAAACTACCTAAATCATAATAAACTATATCCTAACATCCAAAACATAAAATCACATTTGAATTATATCTAAATAATAACTAATCCTAATTATCCATAAAGGGCGTGATTAGCCTAATAAAATACTAAAAATTACAGATAGTCTATAATCGTCTGTTTGGTGGTCCTCAATATCGATCAAATGGCCAATGGACGCGCTACATAAAATATAATAGTACATTTTTTTTCTTCTTTGAAAAAATAATTTTTTTATTTTATATACTATAATAGAACCATATACACTATACTATCAGAGTTGTAAAATAGAGTACAAAGCGGATTGAGTGTTTCAGTGCTCTTTTCTGTGTAATAGGCCTTATAATATATGGGGCCAATACAGGTTGTAAAGTTAGATGGACCTTTATGTAATGAGGAGACCATTATAGGCCTTCAATTCGCCCCTAGTCACACACTTGTCTTAGGATTTAATAGAGAATTTTTCTCGAACGCTGATGCATTCAATTCATTTTATAGCTTCATATGTAGCTTGATACACTATGATAATGCAGTATATACTGTGTTATCATAGTGTATTGGTTATATCATAGTATATGACATGATTTTTTTTAAATTTTTTAACTCAAAAAAAATATATTATTCTATCTCAGTATATACATCATTTCATATAATAGTATGCACTTCAAATGAAAAATGCATTTTTAAAAAAAAAAAGAAAACTAGTGTAGATTGTAATTGAGGCTGCAATGAAGGTTGAATATATCTTTTTCCATTTTTCCGCTACGAATGGAATTTTAGACTAGAGTTATCATCATACAATAAAATTAAATTTTTTTATTAGATATTTTTGACAACTATTTTGGCGGGTAATTAATTCCTTAATTATTTTATTGCACTGATGAAATGTTATCGTATCACCAGGATTAAGACTCATCAGCGAAAATGAATACCTCCATGAACCCATCAATGTGTTTTTAGTTGTTAACAAATATTAACAGATTCTATTCTACTTCAGTATTCTTAATCCTAATTTTTTAAAACATGAGTGTGAATTTAAACGGACATAATTAGCTGTTTTCACTTAAACCTAAGTTTTTATAAAAAAAATTATCAAACTATTTCATTCATCGACACTAAATTAAAAAAAAATTACAAGCAAACATTTTACCTTCGCACGATGTACAATGCCTTTTACCACCAAAAAGAATATACTTCTAACATAGTCTAGTGGTAACAATTGAGTAAAAATTACAATATCTCTGCATACTCACCACATCCAACAAATCAACAAAGTTCCTCCCATGATGCATAATCCAAAGAATCCTGATACACTAAAGTCATTCCAAGTTGTTGGGTTTATGTTTTATATTTTAGTTTTGAATTATTAAAAAAGAATTGTAGCAACGAAATTTTGTCACGGTCGATTATAGTTTGTCTTTGTTAAAAATAAAAGAGAGAAAATAATAATGAAACCCTAAAACTTTTGTTCTATTAGAGAGTGACTAAAGCCCTTTATATAATAGTACAAGATAGTGTTACACGTGTAACACACTAACAAACTAATATAATAACAAACTAATATTACAACAAACTGATATATAATCTAACACATTTAACACCCCATTTCAAACTCTGAAGGGTAGTACCCTTAAAGTTTGCACAAATATGATAAACTAAAATAAACTAAAATCTCAATAAACATAAGTACCATTACATTAAAATCACAAAAATATCATAATACTTATTTAAGACTCCTCCCAAACTCTGAAGGGTACTTCTGAGTCGTCGTCTGTGTTTTGGAATCCATCACTTCACTCTCACTCTTCTTGAGTCAGTTGGAGTCACTCCCGCTCGTTAAGTCAGTCAGAGTCACTTCCGCTCTTCTTGAGTCTGTCGGAGTTGGTGGTCCACTAGATCAAATCAGTCATGATGCATTTCTGCAACACTGCAAACGCTGATGGCGAAGCGTAACGAATGATGACGACGACGACGACAGTGGTGCGATGAGCGCAGATCTCAAGAAAGATAGAAGATCCAAGGAAGAGAACGACGACGGATCTCAAGAAAAAGGAGATCCAAAGAAGAGAACAAGAACAACGACGACGCGCGAAGACGATGGTAAACGGAGACGACGATGACGGTGCAACGAAAGTACGAATATGACAGAGACAAATGGCCAGCGGCGGGCAGTTGTTGGCAGACCCGTTGGCGAACGGGTCGGGTTCACGGGTCCGCCATGAGCATGAGTGGGTTTTGGGTGCCTCTATTTGCACCCCTCAAAATGGGGTGCACACCCATTTTTTTATACACCCAACAAAAAACAATGAAACCCTTTAAACACCCATTTTTTTGAATCTCGCGACACAATCACTGTCAACATAAATATCAAACATCGACACTGATAGTGTCGTGAATGATCCAGTGTAACATAGTTTTCTGAACCCCGCGACACAATAACTGTCGACATAAATACCAAATGTCGACACTGATAGTGTCGCGAATGATCTAAATGCTACGAATTTAATTTTTTGAACCCTACGACACAATCACTGTCGACATAAATATCAAATGTCGACACTGATAGTGTCGCGAATGATCCAAATGAAATGTGCACATGAGCCGATTATAAACGGATCTTTTGTGTATTATCCGTTTATGAGGGGTGTGCACCCCATTTTGAGGGATGCAAATAGAGACACCCGTGGGTTTTCGCGATCGGGTCTTGACGGATCACCAACATCTTTATGTGATATTATTAACTGGATATGGATGGGATCTTCACACAATATTGATGTTGATTTAACTCGTGATTCACGCGAGATTTCATGAGTTGATTAACCCGCGATCGGCTGGAGCACGACAGGCACAAACTGATGAGATGTGCGCGACGGAGATGACAACGACACAGGGAGACTTGCGGAGAGAGGAGAGGAGATAGAGAGTCGAGATCGAGAGAGAGAGAGGGGTTACAACCTCACGGGTGCCCAAAATTTTGGTTTTTGATCTTTTTTTGGACGATCGCACGCCCACAATTTAGCCACCGTTTGGAACAGGGATAAGTTTTATTCTTGGGTATACATTTATCCAAGCATAAGTGAGTATAAATAAAGATACAGTGATTTTGTGTTTGTTTGTGTATTGAATTATTCTCGTTGGTAAACGTAAGAATAAATGTTTTGTTGTTTGGGTAAAATGTGAATAAAGTATAAATAAATATTTAAAAAGATAAAAAAATAATGATAGTTGATTTGACATGTGATTTATAAGAGGTGATGACAGTTGATTTGATAGTGAGCTCACATATTCTTTTAATAGAATAATCTATGATAACTTTAATTTCAGGAGTTGATTGAAATTCATATACCACTTTATACTAGTTTATTCTTGCATACTTTATCAAGGGTTATCCAGGACAAACAAACACACCAAAATTCTTATCCGGGGTTATCCAGAAATTATACTCAAAACAAACGCGGGCTTAAACTTTGCAGGCGTCCGGCAGTAATCGAGTCTGATATATAAAATGTAATTGATCCAATGTGTGTATAAGCTTTTCAAAAATTAATTATCATGATGTGACCTAGCACTCAAAATGTCAATTTGATTTCAACTATCAATTAACATGATCCATAGGAGGTGTGACAAACAGATTACGTGAGGATGCACAGGATTTGTGGGCCCAAAAAATATGAAGAAAACCTATTGAAATGTTTCATGAAAAGTATAAGAGGGCATATGCACTCGGTCTATTTTGAAGTTCCCATGTGCAACCTAAAATGACCTTCCAATTATCTATACACTGTGAAGAGTGCAATGCAAACTATAATATGAAAATGTAATTTAAAAAAATTCACTTTTTTTTTAAAAAAAAAATAGTGTATCATAATGTGTATTTTACATTTTATAATAATATATACTTTAATGGATTGAATGTGTATTTTTAAAAAAAGAAATCAATGATGACAGTAGATAGAGCTAAACACAGGGCTGGACAGATCATTTTGAAAGTCTAAATTTCAAAGGATCATAACAGTTGATCATGGGTTGAAATGATATTATATTAATGATATATCTATTTGGGTAGCTCGACCAACATGTCACAATAGACATTGTGTTAAACCATCAACTCAATATTAAAAAAATTCAATCAATTCACTTTTCAAAATCAATTTTTATGAAAATTTAATATATATATAGTAAATTACTATTTTGGATCAATTTCATTATTTAGATTCATAATAATCTCTCTTTATTATTGGAATTTGAATTGATATTTGATGATCCTTTAGTTTATTTTCACCTTTTTAGCAAATTTTAATAATACTCTCTCTTTTTATTATTATTAGTATTTGAATTTCAAGCTTTTAGGATCACGTAAGTTTATTTTCTTGTGGCAAACCCCCTTAGCAGGGTGGTCGAGACACACCCTCCTCAAAGGGGAGGTTTCAGGGTCGAACTGCCTTTACCCACAAAAAAAAAAAAAGAGTTTATTTTCTTGTTTTTAGCAAATTTTAGTAATTCTTTCCTATATGAAAGTGTCACTATGATATCTTTTGAATCAATGAAAATGTTTTCGTTTTGGCTTTGTCTTTGTGAATCTAAAATATTTTAAGGAAGAAAACGTGTTCTTGTTCCATTGCGCTACTGCTACATGAATATGACCAGTAACTTAAAAAAAAAAGGATTACCAATTCAGGTGATCCCCTCATACTACACATTTCACAAACCTTCCATGAAAACTATTTAAATGGTGGGGGTGGGTGAAGAGGTCCCCAATATGATCACCACACAAACCTTTTCATTTTTTTTTTATGTCAATCTCTAGATAGTGAGTTTTTTTTTTTTGGTAGATAGGCCCGGACTGGGCGACTCGAACGGTGGGCAGAACCCACAAACACTCTCAAAGGGTTGGATTTTCTTCTTCTCTTTTTTCCTCCTGCCTCCGGCAGGATTTGACCCTGGTACCTCCCGAAAAGGAGTCAGTGTCCCATCCGCCACGCCATGCGTGCGGGGACAATCTCTAGATAGTGAGTTGAACAAAGAAAAAAAAGTTGAAGAAATAAAAAAAAGTTCAATCATGACTTATTTTAGCCTCTAAAGATGGAAATCTGCAGCTCACTCTTTTGTGGACCAAAAAAAAATAGCAGAAGATTCAGTGTCTGCCCACTTCAGTATTCCCACCTCTGTGAAGTCAGAAATACAGACTGCATTTATGATCAGTTGAAAATGCTACAATGACTGGCTTGAACTGGTGGAATCTACACAAATGACAAAAAGAAAAAATTGTGGACTTAGAATTCCATGTGATTAGATCAAGTTTGAAGGGGATATATACATATAGAATAACAATAAAATAAAATAACATTCCCACTTGCACCTGAC
Source organism: Acorus calamus (assembly GCA_030737845.1). Taxonomy (NCBI): domain Eukaryota; kingdom Viridiplantae; phylum Streptophyta; class Magnoliopsida; order Acorales; family Acoraceae; genus Acorus; species Acorus calamus. The sequence goes on along the minus strand of CM060858.1, from coordinate 11,233,503 downwards.
AACTTAACCAGCTTGGGTTTCCTCCTGAGCCCTGCTGTGTTAGTCAACTTGATCTTGTTTTCAAACTTAGAACAATTGAAAATGGTGTCTATGTTTATTTTATATTAATACAGAAAACAAGAGGATGTATTTTACTATGAGATTGGTCTTAGTATTAGTTAGACTGCATTGATTGGGGGTATGGGTCTCACTCATCAGACTCTAATATGATACTAATACTTTACATCTAACATGTTAAAGACATTTTTTTAGGGAAAACTTTTAATGTTGTGAGTTTAATTGAATAACTCATAAATCAAACTGAATAATTTATGAATTGTAATAAACATCTTATCTAATGTTAAAATGAACTCTTTGAATTCAACTAGATATTTCATGTATCAAACTAAAATACTACAAATTGAACTAAAACATTCATGAATTCATTTGAACAATTCAAAAAACAAACTACACAATGTGACATCCAAAAGGAATTTTTTTACTGTTTTAAATTAATTTGAATTACAATAACATGAAATGAATGTAAAACTGAACTCATACATATGTATCTTAAATTGAACTGAATAATACATACATCGAAATAAACAATTGAATTAAACTTGTGCGTCATAAGAAAGCAAGCCCCCTAAATATAAAAAAAATATTTATAGAAAAATTGGGTGATTTTGAAATTAACCCTCAAATTTTTTTTTTGAAAACTCACCGTGTGCTCCCATTTGTATTTTAATTCTATTATCTAGTTTTTTGGTTTCATTGAAAATGTAACCCTAATTTACGCCTTCATCTTATATGTAATTGAAATTAATTTTTGGTAATCAAATTTTAAATAATTATCCATTTCATTCTTTTTCGTCTCCCTCTTGTTATTTATTTTGTTTCTATTTTATATTAATTAAAAATGATATTTTATTTAAACAAAATAAATCTCAATTTTTAAATCATATTTAATGTAAAGACAAATGTAATATTTATAAGAGTTATACTACATATGCCCCATTATATAAACTCCACTCATAGGTCCCATGAAATGTCAAATTTTTATTGACCATCTAGTTGACCTTTACAAAAAGGCAAAAAAGCAAAGTACAGAACTACCCATATTTAAATCACACATTAGCATGCTGGTTTCTCCTCCCCAAACACATCTCAAAAAAATTTAACCATTTTTTAAAAAAATTCAATAACTTAAAAAAATAATTCTGGCCGACATGCTCATCTCCGACGAAAGGTGTCACCACCTCTGAATTCCTTTCGTTGCTCTCTATCATATGAGAGGTGGTTCGACTACCTTTTCAGTTATCCTCCGGATTCCACCTTTTTTACCTTCATATCGAATTTTTTATAAATATAACTGATTTTTAACAAAACACTAAGATCAGATAAAAAAGTCAATTATATTTTGTGAATATAACTTAGTTTTAAGATATATTACACAAATAGTTCAGTTAACTGAATTTTATTATTTAAACATATAAATATCAATCGTATATTTCAAAAATGTAACTGATTTACATAATATAATGCATAAAGATTTATATTAGTTTGAAAATGTAACACAACCATATGTCAATATAACATCAAAACTCTATAAAATCAACATATTTAACATCAAACACCATATTCAAAGAAAAAATTGTAAACAAAAACCAGATCAAAGGCTGTCATATTTAATATTAAACAACAAATTCAAGAAAAAAAATTGTAATAAATACAAAAACAAATAATAACAAAAGGCATATCTGAATCGACAGATATTGAAAACGATAGCCAAATCGATTAATTGCACAAAAAGTTAGTTACATTTGTGAATGTAACTAATTTTTATAATATATTCATATAACTGATCAGTTACATTCACAAATGTAACTAACTTATAAAAAAGTGTATAAATATACAATTAATTTGGAATGTAACTATCTTTTAAAAAATAATGCATATAAGTCTAATAAAAATATAAACATGTAACTGACATTTAAATATTAAACAATAATCTTTCATATTTAAACTTCAACATCAAATGTTAAACAACTGATATGCATGCCGTATAGAAACCACGTTTGACATAAAAAACAATCAAAATTAACATAAAATGAAATAATTGAAAAAACATACAATAAATAAACATCACACCTAAATCGACAGACATTTCAATAGTAGCCAAATTGATCAATTCTTTTTTTCGATCATATAAGAATAAAAAGACATCCAAAATATCAAATTCGGTGTTCAATAGTCTACATAAAAAATTCTAAAATTTTACCACGATGATAATAAAGCAGATTATTTAATTATGAAAGCACAATTTATTTGTGATCAGTCAAAACAAAGAAAAAAACTACAATTGAATGCCACTCTCAATGACAATTTAATTGTGATGAGTCAAAAAATGAAAAAAAAATAACATAATTGAATGCTCCCTCAACCGTCTACCATTAATTATGTTGGAAGGTTATCAAAACTAACTTACGGGTATATTGATAATCCAATCTATGTCACTTTGGGACTTACAATGACGTATGAAATGGGGCTTGTAAATCATTTTACTATTTATAAATCACTACTTGGTATAATTATTTGTCAAGGGAGTTGATTTGTTAAAAAAAATTGAGATATTTCTAAAGGAATATCAATTTTGAAAAAAGATTACAATTTTGTCAATCCAAACCCAATGTAATGGTGACATCAAACCATAATCCATTCCGCAAGTTTCGAATCATCTTCACATCTCCCAAAATAGAAAAAGTAAACCCCACAAAAAACGGGTCCTGTCAAAATTTAATTCAAACCCAATTTTTTTTTTATAAAAAAACCACCATTAAAGACTCATTCAAAGGTATATAAATCTAAATAAATATTAACTCATGTTCTTATCTTGTCTTATCCATAAAAGGATAAAAATCATTTTTTGATTTTGTCTAATTAAGCATTTCTTTTAACAGAAACGGTTCTCTCTCTCTCTCCCCCCCTATAAGTACTCACAAAAGGTCCCTCTGTCAGAAGCTCTCATTGTGATTTCAAAACCCCCAAAAAAATGGCAGGAGGAGTTGTAATAGTGAATGCTGGAGCTACAGATTATCCAGGGAAGCTCACCCCCTATGTCTTCCTCACTTGCCTCCTCGCCGCCACCGGAGGTCTCATCTTCGGCTATGACATCGGTATCTCAGGCAAGTGTCCTCTACAGATCAAAATTTTATATGGGTTTTGATGTTTTTGGCTTTTTGGATCCTTTTTAATGATTGAACAGAAGAAATGTTTAGTTTTTGTGAGTGGGTCCTTTGTGTAATGTATGAAATCGACAATTGGGTTGTTTTTGAAGGATTGGGTCCTTATTGAAACAATGGGTATTTGATTTTTCATTTGAAATGGGTGTTTACTTAAAATTGGGATTTTGAACAGAAGAAATGTGTAGTTTTTGTGAGTGGGTCTTTTTTGTATCGTATGAATAGACAATTGGGTTGTTTTTGAGAAGAAATTATTAGAAATCTCAATTGGGTATGGATCAACAGATTTGAAGCAATGGGTTTTGGATTTTTCATTTGAAATGGGTGTTTTATGATTTGTATTTCTGATAAGTAATGAAGAATGATTGATTGGATCTGAATCTGGAATTTCAGGTGGGGTGACTTCAATGGAGCCATTCCTATTGAAGTTCTTCCCTTCTGTGTATCGCCAGGAGAAGAAGATGAGCACAACAAACCAGTACTGCAAGTTTGACAGCATCACATTAACAATGTTCACTTCGTCTCTGTATCTGGCGGCGCTCATCGCCTCCTTCTTCGCTTCCTCGGTCACGAGGAAGCTCGGACGGAGGGCGTCCATGCTCACAGGGGGGATGATCTTCTTCGCCGGTGCGGCCATCAATGGTTTCGCGGAGAACGTTGCGATGCTCATCATCGGCCGGATGTTGCTCGGCGTAGGTGTTGGGTTCGCCAATCAGGTTTGGATTTACAGTCTACCTGAATTAGATAATTTGATAAGAATTTTTTGTTATTGTGTCTTTAGTTTCCATTGTTTGATTCTATTACTCTGTTCGGTCTTCTGTGCTCATCTTGGAATCAATTGTCAATTTGATTTTGTTTGTATTCGATGTTCAACGTTTTTTTTTGTTAAATTGATTTTGTTTGTATTCAATTTTAAACATTTTTTTAATTAAATTTTAATTTCGATTTCAGATTTTGAGTTTTATATCAATGAATATGAATAAAATGACTCTATGAAAAACCTGATTTAAAAATAGATTTTTTAGAATAGCTTTCATGAAAAGATGTCTTTCAAAGTTGTTCCAAATGGATCATATGTTTACACACACTATAGCAAACATGTGATTTTGATTTGATGTGGAGGAAAATCTGGGTGGTTAAATACATGGGCTTGGTGCATATATCTTGCTCATTGTTTTGCTTTCCTTAATATCTTGTGACATTTTTTTTTGTTTTTTTAAATATAATAAACAGAAAATCATGTACTTTCATAAAACGAAGTATATGTTCAGGTGAATTGTATATAATCATTATGCAAAATACAGCACATAGAGTTACATATCCCTTTCTGTATGTGAGTGCTTTTTTTAGCCCACAAAAAAAGTTCCTTTTTTATCCCTTTTTGTACGTCCCTTTCCAGCCAATGTTCACAAGTCTCACAGTTATTTTGTTTGATATTCTTTTAATTTTTTAAAATTCCCATTTCAAACATTAGTATAAAGTAGTATTACTTTTATTCTTGATCCCATCTCTAATTAAATCTTGTGAAGTCAAACATATGGACTTTTTCTATTCTTCTCTGGATTTTTTAAAAATTTTGCCTGTCTTTTCTGTTGTTCCATCATTGGACATTTGGACCCCCCTTACCAAAAAATTAAAAAAAATCATTGGGCATTTGGATCCATCCTTACTGTAAATATTCTTTTTTGTTTACAATGAATGAATTAAATTTGGATTCCAAACAAAAATATTCAAAACATTAAAAAAGACTTTGATTTGGAAGATTTGCTTTAAATTCTCCAAAATTTCCTGCGCTATATCTGGCAGGCACTGTTCTGTGTGTGGCAGCTGTGATCCAGAGTGTTAACATAAAAAATAAAAACAAAAATAATTTGTCATAGTGTCTCTGGTTGAATTTGGAATGTGAGACCAAGAAAATGGGTGTGTCATTCTAGTGTTGGATTTGGACATCAAGATTGCTGAAAATAATAGCTGATTGACTGAATATTGGTCCAATTTTGAAACAAAACTATGGATGATGAGATATTTGAATATGTGGTTTTGCTTTGAAAAGGACCTATGTTGTTCCAACAACTTTTATGGCATGCATCCAATTTTTTTTTATTTTCTTTTTATTTTTGTTGGGGGGAGGAGGATCCAAAAATATATCCCATTTGATTGAAAATAAGCCTTTCACTTAAAGGAGTTGCATTAGATTTTTTAAAAGCTCTTTTTTTCTAATGTTTATAACTAAATGCAAAATTAACCAAAAATGTTTCTTAGGCTCTTTTTCTGGATTTAGTTAATCACCTATGCAATCATCCTTGGTTAAATAAGTGACTAAATTAAGACTAATTTTGCATGTCGTCTTATATGCAATTTTTTGTCAAACCTTGCATGCTTTGAATTTTATAAAAAAATGTAATTTACAAAAAAAAAATGAACGCATTTACACAAAAAAAAAATCACATATAAAGTGTATATATATCTACTTTAATTGAGTTATTCCATTTAGCTAACATAATCATTAGGAAAACCATTCTTAAAAAAATGACTACAAAAAATCATATTGGTTTCTACTTGTGTAAACAATTCAAATAAGTCCCATAACTCAATGACTTTCCTTTAACCATTTGTATCATGCATGCATGAACCCTTACCTGTAACTTTTTTTAGATCAAATCCAAGATAGTCCTCCTGGTTGCAAATTCTGTTGTCAATTAAGTTACTTCCAATCTAGCTAACATAATCATTAGGAAAATGATTCTAAAAAAATGAGTACAAAAAACATATTGGTTTCTACTTGTGGAAACAATTCAAATAACTACAAAAATGATGACACCCCCTTAAAATGATGAGAAACTCCGCTATCCATTTGTATTAATGCATGCATGATTTTTTACTTATCCAAGTTCCTTGATCAACTCTGATCTCTTCTTGATTGCAAATTCTATTGTCAATCATTGAACTGTTGGTTCATCATCATCTAATGAAACAACTCCCCTACATTACGCAATCGGTGGTGACAAGTGATTTAAAATGTTACACTCCTTTTACTGATACAATAGATTGTGGGATTAAAAATATCAATATCAGTTCATTCTCACTTATTTTGACACCGCTATATTCACCTATTCTTTGCAAACAAACAGTTTTTTAAGCTTACTATCTCCTATTCAATCCTATTCCCCCCTATTTCACCATAATTCATCTACTTTCTAAAATGATGAGAAACTCGGTTAACCATTTGTATCAATGCATGCGTGAACCTTTACTTGTACAACTCCAAAGTTCAAAAACCCTGATCTCTTGGTTGCGAATTCTGTTGTCACATCAACTGATACAACTCCCCTGCATTACGCAGTCAGTCCCAGTCTACCTCTCAGAGATGGCCCCCGCCCGCCTGCGAGGGATGCTGAACATGTACTTCCAGCTCATGATCACCATCGGCATCCTCGTCGCGAACCTCATCAACTATGGCACGGCCAAGATCAAAGCCGGCTATGGCTGGCGCATAAGCCTGGGCCTCGCCGCGGTCCCCGCGCTCATCATCTTCCTCGGCGCGCTCGTCCTCCCGGACACCCCCAACTCCCTCATCGAGCGGGGGAAGGGCGAGGAGGCCCGCGCGATGCTGGTGCGCGTGCGCGGCACAGACGACGTGGACCGCGAGTTCGCGGACCTGGTGGCGGCGAGCGAGGAGTCGAAGCAGACCGAGCACCCGTGGAAGAACATGTTGATGAGACGGCACCGGCCGCAGCTGGTGATGGCGGTGGCAATACCGGCTTTTCAGCAGCTGTCGGGGATCAATGTGATCAACTTCTACGCGCCGGTTCTGTACAAGACGATCGGGTTCGGGAGCAACGCGTCGCTCATGTCGGCGGTGATTTCCGGGGTGGTGCACGTGTTCGCGACGTTCGTTTCGATCTTCACCGTTGATAAGTGGGGGCGGAGGTTCCTGTTTCTTGAGGGAGGGGCGCAGATGCTCGTCAGCCAGGTACATGATTTTGCATTGCTAGGCCATGTTGGTTTTTTTTATAAAGTATATAATGTATATAGAATGGCTGAAAATACAACATAAATAGAATTAATGCACAATAAAGTAGGAAAAAATGAAGAAATCATTGGCTAGTTGTTTGATCCTAGTTTGGAAATGATCCAAAGGTCAGTTTTTCAAGATTCATATTTTGTCGAAACTTGTTTTTAAATGTCATGTCTTTAGCTTTTGAAGAAATTCTAACAAAATTATATTTTTTGTAAACTAATTTTGAAAAAAAAATGATCTAATAAAAAGCCATGATTAATTGGATGATGACCCAAAATGATGTAGACCCATCACAAAAATAATAAATGAAAAACTCCTGTAATTGATCGAATTTTTTGTCACTTTTTAAAATGAAAAACTCTTTTTAAATATAATAACCGTGCTTAATCCCCCTTGAGGTAGCGTTTCAAAACAAGGTTGGATAACTTTGGCTTCCAGAATCCCACTTTCGAATAAAAAACCAGTTTTTAGTCATAAAAAATCTTTTTATGTATCTAACAAAATAAATTTTCAAATGATATTTTAAATGCAAAAGCTTTTCAAAAATAACTTTTAGTTATAAAAACAGGTTTTCAATAAATTGGCCTAGGCATTTATTAATTAATTAGTCTCCGCTTAATTCCGCTTTTTATATTTAAATATTCTAAAACAACGCAATCCCGGTCCACAGATCACGGTGGGGACGCTGATCGCGGTGTCATTCGGGGCAACGGGGACAGGGCACATGACAAAGGCGTTCGCGGACTTGGTGGTGGTATTCATATGTGTCTACGTCATTGGCTTCGCATGGTCCTGGGGACCGTTGGGTTGGCTTGTACCGAGCGAGATCTTCCCTTTGGAGGTTCGGTCTGCAGGACAGAGCATCAACGTCTCGGTCAACATGTTTTTCACATTCATCATAGCTCAGGCCTTCCTCCCCATGCTCTGCCACCTAAAGTTCGGGTTGTTCTACTTCTTCGCCGTCTGCGTCGTCATCATGAGCATCTTCATCTACTTCTTCTTCCCCGAGACGAAGAACGTCCCCATCGAGGAGTGCATGTCCGTGTGGAAGAGACACTGGTTTTGGCGGAGGTTCTACGACGATGATGATAAATGTGTCGATCATGATATCAACCTCAAAGAGGTTGCGTGAGTTTGTAATGTTTGTTATTTGTGGAAGTTGATATTGCACACTGTTGTCAATTCGGTACATATACATGCTGCTAAGCTTTCTCTTCTTTTTTTTGGGCAACTTTTTTGGGTCCTAGTTTTAGCCAAAGAAATATTAAGCACTACTCGTATTGCCCCCATTTAGCACATTGTTTGGAGGAATAGGAACCTAAAACCATAGTTATAAGTTGGTATAGGTTGTTTAGGTCTCTCTGAAATTGTGTTATTCTAGTGCAAGAGATGTCCAATACCTTTGTGTCTTCTGAGTTTTAATTGATAAAAATGAGTCTAATATTTTCTTTTTATAAATCATTTTTTACATTTTATCACATTTTATCAACAACTAATATGTGATCAATTAAACAATAAAAATTTCATAATTATGTTTACAGACTAGAATAACTAAGGATACAACAAAAAAGGAAAATGATATATCCTTTGTCTAGTTGTTAATTATCTATTTTGAAATAGGTTATGCTGGAAAAAAAAAACCTTAGCCCCCCCGTTTGGATAGCGGAATTGAGTTATTCTGGATAGATAACTATGCTAGTATAGATAACAAATCTACAAGAATAAAAGATTTTCTGTTTGGTTATATTTTTTTTATTCTCATTGGAAAACGTAAGAATAAAGGTTGAGTTGTTAGTTTGATAAATGATAAAATATAAATAAAGTGTAAAAAAGTTGATTTGACATTTAATGTATAAGAGGTGTTGATAGGTGATTTGATGTGATGAGGTGTAAAAAATTGATTTGACATGTGGGCCCATAGAAATAGATAAGATGAGTATAGCTTATCCTAGGGGTTGCTTAGAATTGTTATACTCTCTTATACTCGTTTAAACTGGCTTAGTAATACCAAGTTATACCCTTCAAACAAACAACTATTTTTTTTATCCATTCCTATACCACCCTTATACTCGTCTATTCCGTTACACAAACAGGGGGTAGTTGTTCAAGGCGTGGATAAGACCAATACCTACACTTTATATAAATTAGCACAAGTCATGATAGTAATTCCAACTGTCTAGAATTGCCTATGCATGCGTTACACAAAAATAATGTGACAAATAAAATTGTCTTACAGCTATCAGATAGCTTACTTTTTATTCTAACTGCAATTCAGAGAGGCCTAGTTTTACCCAGCTCTCGTTTTCTTTTCTTTTTTTTCGGGTTTGGGGGGGGGGGGGGGGGGGGGGGGGGGGGGGTGTTGTTTACCACCTGACTTTACCCAAATTGAACAAACCATTGCAAGCTCTAATCTCAGCAATATAAGCCACACTGTTATGTTAATTTGGAATATTGATAAACTAGAAAGATATCCAAAATAGATGCACAAAGAACCACAAAAACACTAATTCTGGGAAAAATAAAAGTGATACAATTCTGATTCATCAATTTCTACAGTACAACTGTATATAAGCAGAAACGGAGCGATTTCTGCAAGTGCCTGCAAAAAAATTAAAAATACAGTAAACCACATCAACTTTTTTTGGATCCTAATCTAATAGTTACATCCCCCTAAAAATCAGTCCCCTCCAACAGCTCCCATCAACCCGGAAACCCACAATATCAAAGAACAAAAACCTATATAAAAAAATACAACCCCCATTAGAATCATACAGACCCACCGCCAATCCCCGCACCGTCCTGACCTGAGAGTACATCTTCTCAAGGGGGATCACCAAGCATAATTTAAAAAAAAGAAAAAAAAAAGAAAACGGGATGCTCATCGGGTCACAACTGCAGAAAATTAGACCATTGACATGGACTGCCACTTAAAGGGAGTGCAAGGAGACCGTGAAATTGGCATCTGCAAAATCGATTAGGCTACGAGTCGACCATCTCGTCTTGTAACTCGCTCGGGGCAATGAGCCCGGGGATTGTAAGCATCCTCTGTCGCTCCCTTTCTCTCTGAACAGCTGCCTCTTCTGCGTAAAGATCCTTGTTGTCCTGGAAATAGAGGTTTACAATATGATTCAAGATTTCATGTTGTCCAAATAAACATGGGAAAGTAAATTTAATGCATATGGCAATAGTTGGGCGAATGTAAACATAAAGCAGTGACCATAAAAGTAGTATACCTTAATGGCACTATAGCTAACTTTAGGTAGCCCCATGGAAATATAAATCTAAAGTATTCAGCATATTGTAGATACCTCTTGAACATTCCATTTTTTCGTTTTTCTTGTTTTTCCTTCTATACATAAACTCTATATGAAAGACTTATTTGTTGGATAAATAGAGATATTTTCACCACCCTGTAAACTAGAAGATACTATATGACAACAACAAAACCATTCAGATGCAGAGAGGTGTCACTCATATTAAACATAACATATTGGTACTGGAGCAGGCTGATATTATATGGATTTCTGATCCTTCGACCCTGCTTTACACATCCAATCTATAATAATAATAAACAATATATATATATATATATATATATATCATTGCAGTAGTAGAAAATGACATAATTACACGAACTGCAGTCAAATATGTCACAGAGGCTTTCAGCTTGAATCCAATGAAGGAAGAAAGAAAGAGAGCAAGACTAGTCTTACCTGAGCAGAGAATTCTTTTGACTTCACAAGAAAATCTCGAATGCGATCCTTGAAAGTAGGGAGGTCCTTTCTTGAGTCAAATAACCCATCAACGAATTGAGTTACCTACAAGGACCAACATGTTAAGAAAGGCCAACATGGGGAAGGGGGGTTTGCATTCACATCTCACCTCTGTTGTTGTCATGTTTGGGAATGATGTTCCCAAAAGTTTTATGGTATAATCACGAACAAATACCATGTTATTTGGGTATGGCAAAGGGACAGTCGATACATCCCACAAGGGCTCCGTCAACGAACCAGAATCCACCTGAAGTATACCAATAAAAAAAAACAATATTTATATAAATATATTTAAGTAGCTGATGAACCATGGCAAGAAATGACAGGTCCGGCTCAATTTTACCAAGCAAAACAAGTGCTGAAGCACCAGCACATGTAGTTTGAACCCAGGTTTGTGAAACGTGTCTGTCAAGACAGCAAAAATCTCTTGCTCGATTGTCAGGTAGTATGTCCTATAAAATTGATTACAAAACTCGGAAACCTGTAATATTGCAGATGGAATGGTCAGATAACTGAAGTTGAACATGCAAAGGACAGTGAATTATAACACGTGCTTCCCTTCCATGGAACATCACCCAAAATTCAATTGATGAGTATTCACGTGCTCGGCAGCCATGTATTTCTTTATGGAAAGAAAGAGATGACGAACTATTCATAGAATGCTTAAAAGGCTTCTAAGCCCTGACTTCACAGTATACTTGCCCAAAAAAATATCCCCATCAGAATGACAGTGAACAACATAAATCAACAGAAGTCTAAATGTAAAACACACCTGGAAATTCTTCAGCATCTCCAAAAGAAGGTTAAGGCCAGTTTCAGCAATATTCCTTTCAGTGTGCCGAAATGCCCAGTTAATTGAATCCACAACTAGTTTCAATTGCTGTAAAATAATAATAAAAAAAAAAAATTAGCACAGAATGTTGAAACATTCAAATTTTAAAAATTCCCACTGAGATGGTTACATATCGATATAAGGTATTTTAACCTAACCTGACTGGACAGACTAAATAAAGCACGGAAACAATGTGTAGCAATCGCACGTAGTAAGGAAAAGAATTTGAGTCGGTGCTCAGGATAATCCTCAAAATTCTTTGTAATCATCTGAGAAAACAGATGAATTAGTACATCTATCAAATTGCAAGCTCTCAAAAAAAAAAGAAATCTTAAAACCTAAAAGCAATGCCAAACCTCGAGAGTGCATTCAAAGACAGCTTCAAATATGCGAGGCACATCTTCCATCATTGTGGCCTTGCACCTACCACACCAAGTGCTCACCTTTTAACTTGCGTAGTATTTCAAATCAAACATTCAAAAAAAAACCGATCATAAACAGTATCTCCAGATTTCTACAATTTCACTCATTACAATCATCAAAAGCAACCAAGCAATATCAAATTTATTTGGGTCAAAACAAAGAATTTATTTGTAAATAAAATAAACGTCAGATGTGTTGTAAAAACATAGTTCAATGGAACTTAAGAAAAATTCAATGCATTGATCAGCATTGTCAAGCTTGACCTCATTAAGATTTAAACATTTATCCTGTACCACACATCAGCCACAAAAAAATGTTCCAAGTTAGGTCACTCAGCCTTTTGTAAATTTTCACAAATCTCTGATGCATTGTGCTGCGTAAGGTTACATAAAAAGTGTCATTGTGTATAGGTCATTATCAACAGGAAACATAAATAGATGAATTCATGATGTTGGACCACTCATCAAGTGGTCATGGCCTCAAATTGATAATGTCAGTGTTGGTTTTTTTCCCGTCTAGCAATCAATGTAATAAAAAATAAAGATAATTGATCTTAGATCAATATTCGTTAAGAGGGAACAGGAAAAGTTTAAATTCAGGAAAAATTAAGGAAAATTTGTCAATAACTCAAATAATTCACGAAATTAAAAATAAAATAATACTGTAAGACAGATAAATAATTTGGGGGAAACTAGTCAAATTCGTTACTGCCCATAACTAATACGTATTCTTACATGAGTTTTGAAAAATACACAGAATTTTGTAACTTGTAACTATCTAGGATAATAAGAGTATAACCTGATGTTGTCATTGAACCATAATATGATTTATGTAATTGAAGGATCATTTGTCAGCAAGAAAAAATTGATGGATCTTTTACAAGCTTGACGGATTCATGAATTGCATAGCCACCACATGCAGCTATTTTCAAAAAATAATCTAGTTTTAAAAAATTTCTAGTGGTTTGAATTCACTAAACATAGTAGATCACTAACATAGTAGATAGCAATACTAGCAAAGAAAGCAGAAAGATCATTCATTGCCGGAAACAAACATACTTGTTAATAATTGTGGCAAAAAGTGATAACACTTCAGACTCCCTGGCATCAGGCACATTTCTGGCATAGTCACCAAGAACAGGATCCATCATTGCTTGCACAAATTGCTTCCCAAGATCTGGCTGATCCTCTGTCTTGTCTATAAATGTCTCAATTAATTTGAGTGTTTCCCGTTTAACAGATCTGCCATAATTTATCCAATACACCATATCAAATACACACACACAAGTAGATTTTAGAAACACAAGTGCAAATAAAAATGATCAGTTTAATGACCTACCGCAGAAGTTTTACATATGATGTTCTCGAAGCAAATGGACCTCCTCCAGCAATACTATTTGATATTAGCTCACTGTACATTCTATTTCAAGAAATGGTCACGGAGAAAAAAAAAAGAGTTACTTTGCAGAGGTGAAGAGAAAAGGACAGAAATCAATGTGAGTATTATTTAGATCAAATAACAAGGATGCCTGATCATAAATCATTTACCAGAAAATCATACCTGTACACATTGAGCATGTCCAAGAAAATACACTTTATCTGTGTAAAGAAATATGGTCCAAGAGACACAGCCACACTGGTGTTTGTCTGTAAATCATGAATTATGGTCATTCAAATATGATCAAATAAACCAATGCAATAGTACAAGTAAAAGAATATTGTTATCCTTTACTACTAAGAATCCAGTTATACTGATAACATCACCATGGTAACAGTAACATCATACATGATATAGAATCCGCAATGATGCATCTCTAATTTTAAATAAACATAGACTGACCCCTCTCTTTATAGAGAATCATGCAACTTAATTGATGGCATATCCATGACGTCAAAAGGAATCTTTATGTGCCCGTTCTTAGGAATGCACATATGTGGACAAAACAACTTTATTTCCAAAATCAACAATGTAGTTACGATATTTTATAATTTCTTGCAATTATGTCCAGCAAGAGATGAACAAAACATATCCACAACGGAAATGCAGTGCAGTGAAACAATGGAGAATATCCCCAATTTTTATCATCCAAACAATTGCTATGTTTCATCACTCCAAATCAACCCCCATGGAATAACAATAATCAGTTGAAGTTTATGTGCACCAATGCAACTGTTATTCGGAAAAATATTCTAAAATAGAATAAACAGCATACCTGCAATATGTTGAGCACGGTTCTTATAACGTCTTGATCCTTCAAAAATTCAACACTTTGTCGTGCCTGTCCTATAATCTCCACCCATTTCTACAACATAAATAATGTAAATGAGCCCATACCATATACAATACCGTGTTAAAATGTCATAGCAGATGAAAATTTGTGAAAATTCAAGGCATTTAATTCATTTTAAAAAAAAATTGCTGACTAGGTTAAGCTGACCTTATTTGGCAGGTCCATCAATCTTTGCAGATATTCATCTCTCTTTTGCTCATCGCATTCCGCTTGAATCATTTGGCCAACCTGCAACAGCTAAGAACTGTAAGCACCTGACTACATCCGTAACTAAAAACAAAAAAATAAAAAAAATAAAAGGTTAAATCATTTAAATTTGTTGATGAACATACCGATTCATAAAATGTATGAATCTGGTGAGGCTCAAGATCTGCAACCGTCGTTGGTAAGCCGGATAAAAGTTCTGACACAAATGGCTCAGTTTCTCCTAACTGGAAAATCAGCAAGCGGATTCTTAATGGCTGATCAGCATACAAAAATTATTTATGTTTCAAAAGAAATTTTTACAGAGGCCTCTATCTGTTTTTCTCACGGTTGCAATATATGCCAGGCAGATTTCAACTATTTCAGACATTAAAACATTGTAAAGAAATAGGTAGTATTTTGGGAAAATGAAGACATTCTAAAAATTGTAATCACTTGAACCCACACTGCCAATTCCCTAGTCGAGTGCTACATTAGGACTAAATGCATAAGTGAACCATTATAAAACTCCGAGAAGAGCAGAGACATACACATGGACAGAAGCAGTTATTGACGCCCAAGTACTCTCGACAAAGGTCTTTCACTCCACATAAAAAAAAATGCACTCGGCAAAATGTTTCAACAAACTGATTGAGGTACCACTTGCTATGGCATTACCATAAGATATGCACCTGGCATTTGGAATTTTATGTGCAACAATCTAAAAATGCGGTGAGGAGCATCATAACAAACATGCAACCTCCATTTCCCTAATGTAAGTTGCACAGATAATGAACATATTTGTCAAGTTAAAACTATCAGTAGGGCTCCGGATTCAAGTAACTGTTTGCAACATAGTAGCATGTGACACCAATACCTGTATTTGTACAAATTTACGCTTGCATTTCTGAACAATCTTTAAGAAAGTATCACATGCCATATCCTGAAAGGGCAAACACATGATTATCATTTTTGAGGAATACAGAACACACATAGCTATAAACAAAGCTGATATAGAACATGCAAACTCAACTAATTAAAAAAAAATCAGAACAGTCATAAATCAGAAGTGAATCAGATAAGATCCGAATCATATTTGGATCATAAGATTACTGAACACAAACAAAATGCAATAAAAAATTGCATTAAATGAATATTGATATAGTTCACTTATATTTAGCCATAAAACAAAACAACTTTTTCAATGAAGAGTATGTCCACTAATTTCATATAAAAAAGATAACATTATAATACTATCATACAATATATTATATAAAGGTAATCCAATAGGTGTCTTATTCGTAGTCTTGTTTTGGACAACTCCATTTTTCTAAGATGTGAGTGCCAAGCAAATGGCCAGTTATAGTTTCAGAAATATAACTATGGTGTAGATATCTAAAATCCAATAATGGATTGCTTGGTACCCAAAGGTATCCAGATGTTTGACAGGGAACAGTGATCCAACCCGGTCATGATTGTAAGATTTGGACAAAAGAAATCACAAGCAATGAACATGTAAAACCAGAGATGTGTCAGGATTGGAAAAAAAAAACAAGAAGCATATGTCTTAAGAGCTCTTAAAATGCTATGAGTGGTATAAGATATTAGCTTTGGTTTCCAAAAGTCTGTCATGCCTTGTTCTCAAACCTTGTATTTCTAACCATGTTATCACTAGATTCAAAAAGTGACCTATTTTCCAATTACATCATCACCAAATCCTTCAAATTGTTCAGCCATTTTTCTGGATTTTGTTATAATATATGTACACCTAATCCCCCAATTGCGTAATGTTTTCTTGAGGGGGAAAAAGGCAGGAGCACACCAACTGAATTATATTTTAAAAAAGAGGCATTGCTCCATTGTGGAAGCAGATATAGACCTAAGGTCCTCGAAAATTAAAAATTTAAAAAAAAAGATGAGGTGTCTCCACAATGTTTCAGTTTGTATCATCGAAACATTTTTGCCCAAATTTCAAATGCTAACCCGTCAATTCAAACTACCCAGAGCAATGCATCAAAAAATACTTTGCATTTGATCTTCTTGTTTACCATACTTACATTATTCACCTGAAAAAAAACGACACTAGAATAACAAGGTCACTGTAGGTACTTAAATGACTGGGTAGATCCAATCCCTCAAAGTTGTAATCAGTTTCTCAACAATCATGGCCCATGACACCTTCGCTTCAGGCTTAGGTGATGGTTCTACTTGGTGAAGAATTGGTTTCCACTACTACGGGATTTAATTGGTGAGGCATATTGTATAGGGTGTTTTGGGTGAGATGAGTTTCTTTTCTTATTGGTTTTTTGAATCTTGTTTCTTTCTTTTGGATCTCTCTCATCTCCAAATGTTAGAGGGGCATCATCTTAAGGCTCCAACCCGTTTAGCAAAAATAACAGCCATGGCCCATGGAATGAATGTACATCCTCCAAATAAGAAAAAGGAAACTATATTTATACCAACTTTAGGTATCCTTCGCTCCTCGTGACATCTTTTTATCAGCATGCATTCATTATGAGGACACAATCATCTCTTGGTAGGAACAAAATATATGCCCAATTATTTTTTGCTGTGTTTCTTAAAGTAAATACTGAATTTGATTTTTTTTTTTTTAAATCAAATCAAATGCAATGCAATGCAATGCAATGCTTCTAGAACACTAACAACATGTGACATACATCTCAACTTGAAAATTGAGTTTGATGATAGTTTCAAATCTTCCTAAAGCTCCCCCAAATGATGATCTCATACTTCTTCAGAAATAAATTCTTACGTGAATGGCTTATGGAGAACATATGATGCAAACATCAAGGCTAAAAGAACCACTGTTGATCAGGGACTAAACCTCAAATTCATCACAAATATACACATACCTTATAAGTCAAGATGATTCCATGCAGTTTAACTTTAATCATATAGCTTTGGTATATGACTAAACATAAAGCATTACATTAACAACAGGTGCAAGTGAGAAAAGCAGGAGGGAAGTTGGACCTGGACTCCCGGATGTGTTTCATGCATGAACTCAAACAGTTTATTTACAACTGTTTTCAGAAACTTCCAATGAGCCCTTAAAAACTTAGGATATTGCCCAACAACATACCTGTTGATTCACCAGAAGACATGAGTAACATAATAAAAAGATTGTTTTACAAAAATGACCATTCACATATAATAGTTCTTACATGATGTTACTGGCAATAACTGCTTTATTATCTTTACCCTTTGTGATTTCGCACAAATTCAATAAGTCACGAATAACCATCACCAAAAACCTATTCTCCTGCCAAATTTAAAATCAAGAACAGTCACCAATCACCATATAATAACATGTTATATGATCAATAAGTTTTTCAGGGGTAAAATAGGTGATGTCCACCAGAATTTTATTGATACTTATGAACTACAAGAGAAGAAGGATGTGGATATGAAAAATAAGTCACCCATTAACAAGTACCAAAAATTCAACATCCGTATCCTTGTAGCTTAATAAGTGAAGAATTAATAAGGAACCATGGCAAAATATAAATTCAACAAATGATTTTTTTTGGTCGCACAAAAGAACAAATAGAAAAAATAAGCAAAGGAATAATTACGCATTTATGCATGCTAATATAAGCCCCAAAAAAAGCAAATAACCTGTGCCAGAATACACCATATTAAAATAGATGAAAGGTAATCGGTACAAAGAATGAAATCCACAATAATTTTTGGGACTTCCAGAAAGGGGAGGTGATCAGTTCACACATTTCACTGAAATTAATTGTTACGACTTCAATCATCAAGTCCTAGTCCAACTCTCTCTTTATCATGTATCGGCTCGCATCGGATATAATTCACAATAAGATGACAACCGACCTCATAGGGTTGATTGTGGCTTGTCTTTATTTGCAGGACTACCTTATTTCTGAGGAAATTATAATGAAAAGGCTCCAGCCACCGACGTGAACTCAGAAATAAATAAATAATAAATAAAGTGGACGAATGCCCATCAAAACATTCCAGAATATTTGGGAATCAAACAACAATATGACTTTTACATATTTTCTTTTTTACACAGTTAACATTCCTGAATATCTTGCTTGCTGAATCAGTTTGTGCATGCAGATATTTGACAGCTCCATTTAATGGAAATCTTGTATGGAACATATAGTGTATTATGATATATCACGCATACATTTTTTTTGAGGAATCAAACAACAATATATCATGCATACATTATGATATATCATGCATATGCATACATGTCGGTACTGCAACTCCAACATGGATGATGCAAGCATCTATTCATCATATGTAACCTTTCAGTAAGGACCACTATGCACTTTGATAAGAGTAATACACCATTAGTCTATATCAAGCAATCAGATAAAATAAAATCAAGGAACAGAAGGTAACATCCCCTAAAAGGGGAAGAACAGGATTTTTTGATGAAAAGGGAAAACAAGATAAAAACAGCAGATATGAATAATTGAGAAATGAAGACATGGTAGACCATCCTTCAGAATGGCAGGATGAACAATTGACAGTTTACCTGCTCCTCAACCATGGAACCTGATATTGAACCAATTGCCCAGCAGAGGGTATTTAAGTTGTTCCAAGACCAATCCTCGCCATTCAATTGTTTACTCAACTTAGTCAGCATCTGAAAGTATCAAGACAATACATGCCATATATTAGTTAAACTATGTCTCTGTTATCAGAAGTCATAAGAGGCTGAAAGGAAAAACAAACATGCATAAATTTATGAATTTTCCAAAATATAGTAATAATACTTTAAGATGCAAAAATTAAATCCATAAATATGGATTATAGACATGGAACCCACTGTATAAGTTCAGTTAACAAGAGGAGAAATTGCATTTGAGTGTAATTAAATAACTAAGACAGATAATTGCAAAAAATAAAGCCCAGATAGCATCAGAAGTTCAGAACAATACTTGTTGTTCAGTATCCTCATGATCAAGATGCGCCAAGTATATTAGTGTTTCCCTCATAATCTGCATCGCTCAAGTCCATGAGTGGAGCAGCCAAAAAAAATGTAATCAAACATCAAAGGACAGCTCAGCAATTTAAAAAACCCTACTTGAGCATTTTTATGCTTTGTTTTTTCCATGTGCTGCCTTGTAGATATAATTATTCATAAGACAGTGCATACCTTGTACTGAACAAGAACATCATTGTCTTTCATAGTTTCACGGACAATATTGCCATTTTCATCCTCAACAATCAAAACCTCTTCAGGCTTCGCCATACGACAAATCATAAGCATCCTCAACTTCGAGAATGGACCAGAATATAACTGCCGCCGTTGGGAGACTGGAGAATCAAGGCCATCAACCATCTGGGACAAAGGTACCAGCAGGTTTGGCATGCAATTAACGAGATTAGTACCATTAATATTTGCATTATATATTGCAAGGAAAAACACAAGAAGGAAGTTCAGGATGCAGGTTATATCCATCATGTTGTAGATTGCAAGTTTCATATTTGAATTTCAGCCACACTAGAAAAGATTTACAATATAAAATAAATATTACAAAAAGTCGATGTATAGATAATAAATAAAAATAAGATGTACTGAAAAGTGTATCAGAATATCGAAGCTCTGCTCATGGTTATATCCATCACATTCTTAGATTTTATGTAGCATGTCTCAATTCCACCAACGTTAGAATAGATTCACATAACAGATAGTGTTTCTTAAGTAACTTGACATATGGATGAAATTAAGACAAGGTTAAAAATGGCTCTAAAAATAATCCTCATCATAAGTCCATTAATTTTTCCACCTCTTCTTTAGATGTCCTTTTCATGCCTGAACTTGGAGAAATGTCGGTTTAGCCCTTGACATACAATGCAAGTTAACCAATCTTGAGGACATGTGGGGGTGGTTTCAGTAGAGAAGCAAAAAGGGAGATTGAAGCAACGGAACCAAGTTTTCGCGCTGTGTTGGGTATATGGCTTGCACGTAATGATTGCCTCTTTAATCGGAAAAGGACCTATGTGGATAATACTTGGGCGGTGATGACGGCTAACCATTGGAAATGGAAGTAGGAGAGAAGCATTACGGGAACTCGCTTGGACATTTTATGGACCATGGGAAGGTCAATTGTATTGTTTTTTCTTTTTTATGTTACTTAAATTCTTTTATATTTAAAGTAGATCTTGAGGGGCAACTTATCTAATAGATTGCTCCAACCTATCATTCAAAAAAAATATTAGTGGATATTGTCAGTAATGCAATTACCTAACGCATAACGGTAACATGTTCTCCGGCCAAATTTACTCCAGATAAATAGCAAAATAGATGTGTTAATCACAAGCGGCTGCATTGCATATCAAAATTGCATCTACTAGTTCATTGCGTAAATATGATAACCTAATTTCACCATTACAACATTACAACATATATAATGTATTAAATAAAAATAGAAAAAAATATATACAATTTGAATCACTCGTAGAAAATTGATACCAGTCGATAAAGGCATGATAACCAAACAAGAAGCCAAAAAAAAAACATTGAGTGAGCAGAAAATGCTTCATGAAAGCAGACAATAATAGACATCCCAGGAAAAAAATAATTTATCCACTGTGAACAACATTAGATAGAAATGTTCTCTAACATTTTATAAAGCTCACGTCGACCAGCACAACATTCCTTGCTCGGGTTTGTTGTACACAATTCAAAACAACAAACGAAAAGGCAGGCATTCAATGATTTCTCAATTACATACAAAATACACGTTCCTGTATGAATAACAAGAAGAAGAAAAGCACCACGGAGCATACCTGTAGGCCCATCATGCTTGCAGTAGTTGCAGGATTATGCTGAGCTTCAAAGAGTTCTAGGACCAACAAGTTCCAATAATCCAGGCATACCTGTAATAAGCTCTCAGAAAAATTCAGATAGTAATCATGAACCCTCATGGTACAAGGTTCAGCATAAAAAAGATAGACAGGATCCATACCTTGAAGACCTCTGTATCATCGACATATGAAATACTAATTAGATATTCAAGACCCATTAGAAGTGCATTTCTGTTCTCAAGAGTGGACTCAAGCACTCGAATGTGAGACTGAAAGAAAAATATGAAACAAATTAACAAAATAGTAAATCGTCACATTTAAGAACAAAACACGTCAAATCTCTCTCCTTTTTAGGGTTGGGGTGGGGAGTAACTCATTGCAATGTAAGATGCACATGTCAAACAAACCAAACTCTAGTGGTGTAGATTCTAGCCTAACATGAAATCTGCATCTACCCTTGTACAACCAATGCCTTGCTTGATCCATTACGTGTATCAAAAAAAATATGCAATTTTCAGAATAGTTATATTAAATGAACTACTTGCCTTGAAAAAAGCTGTGAAAAATAAAGCAAGATTCTGGATAAATGCCTGAATCATGAAACAAAAGGAAATATTAGTTGCATATCTTAAAATGCAATGAAATTCAAAGTAGGAAATGATAAAGAAAATGAGCTTGAATTAATGGTCTGGAATTATTAACAATACCTGTGCTTCACCTGAACCAGTTGCATACAAGTCCGGAATATTTGTTCCAGGTGGAAGAATGGTCTAAACATCATACAAAAATATAAGTCAAAACCTCAAATCAAAAATAAGATACCAAAGGCTGTCACAAAACTCAAAGGAAGCAAGGCAGGAAATGATAAAACAATTACATCATTGCAAAAAAAAAAAAAAAAAAGTACCTGCAATTGCACCATAAAGAAATTGTACATGTTGCAATATTGCATGACATAGACGTCTCCAAATTGAAGGGATGCAACCTTTTAAAAGGCATGAAAGTAAATATGTATATATTTATAGTACTAAAGAATAATATTCAAATATATACTCAACAGTAAATAATGGAATAGGTTAAAATACCTCAGTCAAACATTGAAGAGTGAGGTTCCTGTATGACACCACTGGAAAAATCTTCAAAAGTATATCCAGCTATATAATGCAGAGGGGGGAAAAGGCAGTAGAAAGTGAAAGCCAAAAATTAGTATATCACCTAAAGTGCAATTCGTAGAGGTCACAAGATAAATAAAAATATAACAAAGATAACATAGATTTTAGGAACAAACCAGTGGAGATTGAAAAATGTAGCCCACGGGAATCCACGATAGAAAAGCATGCAATGTTGCAAGTGTTGTTCGCACAAGTTCAGTCCTTTGTGATGCTGATGACAATACATATAGGCATAACTCATGAATGAGTTGAAACTCGCTGCAACCACCAAGCATATATGTCACGGGCTAGATGATTGATACCATTGTATACAGTAACCAAGGTGCATGTACTACCTCAGCTATAGCAAGTATAGATATTCGACTAGAATGTCCAACCAAACACAAGTAAAATAACACATCCAAAGAGCAAGTTTGGGATGGTTGGAAGATTTAGCTTAAAAGTGACTTCTTACAGCAGCAGGAGATCTGTCAGGAATTATGGAAGAGGAGAAGGACGGGCAAAAAGAAATGACAAAAGACTAGGATTTTGAAAATTGTGATTATCTTTTCAGCCAAATACTACTTTAAATTTTTAGAGGACAGACGAGTAAGATGAGCATGTAGCAAAGTGATCTAGAGTGGCCGAGTTCCTTCAAGAACCATGTGGTTGGTCATAAAAGAATCTCCTCCAAGAAACCTGAAGAAAAGAGGCTGGAAGATGGCATCAAGGAACCTACATTTTTGGTTACACACAACTGATCAACCACCTCTTAACTAGGTGTAGAAACCTGAAGAAAAGAGGCTGGAAGATGGCATCAAGGAACCTACATTTTTGGTTACACACAACTGATCAACCACCTCTTAACTAGGTGTAGAAACCTGAAGAAAAGAGGCTGGAAGATGGCATCAAGGAACCTACATTTTCGGTTACACACAACTGATCAACCACCTCTTAACTAGGTGTTGTGTGGAGACTGGGAAAAGCCATATCAGCCATCTTACATTGAAGATGAGGCAACATCATGTATTAACAACATGTGAGAAAGCCTAGGGTTGATTCTTCGAACAGAAGTAGTTTCCAGGAGATGGAAGAATATTGACACAGTTTGTGAATCATTTGATGTAGTTTGAAATGTGCTCGAAAGGACATGGAAGCATTTTGATGCAGTCTACAACATGCTTATCGATCATACTAGAAAGGAAAAATAAAATTTTTATAGATATATTTAAGTAACTGTATTTGTGTCAACAACAATGCTGTGGAGCTAATAGGTCAGTGGCATGCATGTGAAGAACAGAAGTCTCTGAGTAGTGCTTGTACTTTTGCATCAGTTTTCATCACACATGATCGTTTTGTTAGTTGTAATATGTCAGAAGGGTGGTTTTCTGTTCAGTTAGTGTAGGTCCCTTATTAGTTATAATTTACGGAGTATGATAACCACCAGTTGGTGGTTTTAGGTTTACATCATGATGGTTGAGGTGCTGGATTTATGTTTGATGAACAAAGTTCTCCCCTCAAAAATGGCTTTGGTCGCTTTTCAATCATACTGAGCTGCTGTAGATGAGTTATTCAAGGCTGGTATTCCCATGATGGGGAAAGGTGCGAGTTTATAGCAAGTTCCTGTTATATCTTTTCTAGCTTCCAGCATGAAATGTGCAAATGATACACCTCTTCAATAGTGAAACCCACTGTAAGGCTGGAAACGGGCACAATATCAAATTTTTGGCAGCTCAGATGGCATGGAGGGGAGGTTCTTGAGGAGGCACTCCCAGATTTTTCCAAACATTTATTCAACAGTGTGGTGAACAAAAAGAGTTCACTAAAAAATCATAAGTTGCTTGAGACAAAAATCTCCTAGAAGGACGCCTTAAGGGATTGAAAGGAAAGGAAAGTAACATGTCTTACCTATTTCAACACTAATATTCATATTCCATAAGACTAGAGCACCACCCTCAAAATACCACATGGTACAGCAGGTGATAGACAGAAAACTCCCATAGATGAATTTGTGATTTTCATAGTAGCACAAATGAGTTTGGAAAATTGTAGTGTGGGGCAAGCACAAGAGAACCAGGATAAATTAGGAGGTGTGCAATGACATTGGTTTGTATGCTATTTCATTGTTCTAGTAAAAGTTGAGATCCCCTAAACCAATGGATTTTCTTCTAACAATTTTATGGCTTCTACATCAATACGAGCAAGAACATCCCCCTTATATCGAGGTATCACTTCAGAAATATGGGCTTCAATACAAATGATGATGGTGGTAATCAACAAAAACTCCCAGGATCAAAGTTTATTTTTGAAGAAAAGGATCAAAGTATATTTCTTCATGGATAATGCACTCAATGAGATGATGATGACAATGATGATGATAGGAGGCAACAACATTTTATGGGAGCATATCACACACCTGTTTAGTGAATGCTTAAGATCTTTAATCTTTTGTTGGGTCATCTCCCCTCTTGAAAAATCGAAAACTTCTTCACTAAGAAGCTGATATTCAAATGCAAAATATTACCAAAATGGTAAAATCCATGGACAAATAGCCCACATAAACAGAAAACAGATAACCAACCCATTAAGCCAGCTCCTTCCACAGTGATAATACCAGCTAAAAATAGAAAAATGAAGAGAAAAACACAAAAGATAATTGATACCTTTAAAATAGTCATACAATTCTCACATATTGTTTCACTAGACTTTGCAGCTTTAATGAGATCAGGTATAAACGACTTCCATCGGGCTGGCCACTCATGTTTTAGGACCTGTAATTCCACAACCAAAGTCACCATCTACCACACTACTAGATAACAACATTGAAGTAAGTTTGATTGTTTAAAAATATTGATCCCTACAGAATTCTATAGTGCCAGAAACATAACATCTGAACATTGAAGTGACTGAGAAAAAGAGGACCAGTTTAAAGAATACCAACATGTTCAACACAAATAACATTATAAACTAATTTCAATGCAAGGGTAGGAATTCTACCACCAAATTTATGTCATAAATTGGGGTACAGAAAAGAAAAAATCCAAGCAGAAACAAAGAATTGGAGCCCAGTAAATAAGTAATCTACTGTAGTTGAAATGACTAATCTCTATGGCTTATAGGCAGACAGGATATAAGTCAAAAAGAACATTATAACCTATGACAACTGGAAGTGTCAAAGACCAAACCAAGCATGACAAGCAGTATTTAGACATGCGGTATGCGGTTTGCATGTGGCTAGGGTATCGCATAGAGCATACACATGAGTATATGCGGTTTTATATTTTAATTAATATATAATATGATGACTATTTCCAAACAATAGATAACAAAATAAATTACATTTGTACACCAATGTGATTACCACCCATTCCATTTTTCACCCATTTAACCAATCGGCTTGGCTAGGACAGAATTCACCTAAGACTGAGAACAAGGAAAGCTGCGATCAGTTGTCAGTCAACTCAGCTTGGGCAGAGCTCAATGACACATGCTTCTTTTGTGTTCAAAGCCCGATAGTGAGGTATTATGTATTCTAGTACATCAAAGGCAACCAAAGATGTCCAAAACATACTACATTTGTACACAGATCGAGTTGGCTAGACTGTTTTTTTCTTTTGCATGTTTGACCCTTTGCTTTTTTATGTTGGCATTTCTCCCAATCTTTGTACCCCTTTTTCTATCCCTATATGCAACTGGTGGTAGGGTCCCTACCTTCTTCAAAAAATAAATAAATACTAGATAATGCATATGAGCAGATATTAGTAAGACGGGGACAAATATAACTCGGCTTGATAAGTTTATAAGCGAGATCAAATTAAAGATGATATTGCAAGACAAATATATACATTTTTCCTATTAAACAATATGTAAATTGCAAGACAAATATCTAGATTAAAAAAAAAACTCTGCAATGAAAATAGATAATGTAAATTGCAAGAGTTGAATTTGTAAAATAAAAAAACTATGCAATGAGGGAAAAAAACATATGCACATACAATGAACTCAGATAATAGCTACCTGAATTAAAATAATGTTGAGTTTATTCACATACAGCCTCTCCCGCCGAAAAGATGCCTCATTCATTGATAGCTAATAAGAATTAAAACACAATGAAAAGACATCAGAATCCAACATAGCTAATATCATAGCATTAAAGTGATTGCATCCAAATAAACAATGATTCTGCAGAATGAACTACAATTAGAATCCACCTGTACAATGACATCTGATATATAATTCTTGATTCCATCACGTTGTTCTACTGGCAATGCATTCCAACGGTATTTGATAACACCCTCAAGCACCTGAAATTGTATGAGAAAATATGTTGACTAAGGCCCTGCTTGGAACCAATTGTAAAGCACCTTATGCTCTAAGTTGATCATAAAAGCAGTTTTATTGACTTTTAAAACATTATACCAAAATCTGTAAAACGAAAAACTGAAACTTAAAAGTACCCGATTGGGACCGATTATCTAAAAACTGATTCTGTAAAATTAAAATCAATTTGACAAGTGGTTCCAAACGAGGCATAATTCCAAAACATCCATATATTAGATCACTCCATGTCACCAATCTCTCATCTCCCCGGAGATAATTCCACTACATCAAAATAAGACTGGACTTATGATGGATTTTGTAGTTTAAATTCATGTTCTATACTAAAGATAATAAATCTGGTCTTTGCAATAAATCATGGTACACCCAGTAGAACAACTGAGAAAATGATGCTTCTTTCATTAAATTCAATCATATCAATATACATGTGATCTCAACAATGATTGTAGATCAAACCCCTCATTGATGGCATAACCTCTTAATTCTTAAATAGTCAAATGCTGAGAACTATTATTGAAAACATAAATATAATTGAGCTGCAGAACAAAATGTGGATTCACGAAACACTAAGAGGTTTTTTTTTTCTTTTTTGCGGGAAAGCAAGAAAGGGCTATTTGGGCATAATCAACATACCTGAAGCGCAAAGAACTTTGTGTTAAGATTCTGAGAGTTCTGAAGAATATGGACAACCTGTAACCACATGTCTGGGTTGTTCTGTAATTCTCGCAGTATCTGGTCTGCTGCTGTCCTCTGCAACCCAACACCATATATAGGCATCAAATGGCTCTCAAACAAAACTCATATTCAGGTGATAAACAAATCAGACAAAAAAAAAGCCACACCCACTTCCCAACCATCATATAAAACCTGACATGAAAAGGCAAAAGAATCTCCTTCTCTAAACAAATTCAAATGATTTGTTTGAATACATTATAAAATAAGATGATCCAGTTATTCCTCCAAAAAAAATACAAACTATAAGACAACCTCAGCTGACAGACGAAACAAAAAAAGGAAGAAAACACAGCAATAACTAATACTTCATAAGCAACTCCCGAAACAGACAAGCTCAAACACTACCCTGAATCACCAGTCGAAAAACCCTAAAAAAACACTAAAAGCGAGAGCTTTCTCCACTCCGAAACGATTTCCAAACCAAAACAACACACAGAGAAACCAAAAGAGAGAGCGAGCGAGAGAAAGAGAGAGAGAGACCTCCTCTTTGGACCCCGTGCCGTAGAAGGCGGCGACGGTGGCGTCGAGGAGCGGCACATCGATCGGATGGCTCAAATCCCTCAGCTTCTCCGCCATGTCCGAATGCGGAACCCTAATACGAGAAGGTTTTTTCGAAGGGAACCCTACAAATCCGAGGTTTTTAGGGTTTTTGAAAGAAGAACAAAAAAAGAAAACCCCCCACAGAAGAGGAGGACGTATTTATTTATAGAAAGAAAAGCTGCGTCAAACGAACGCTGGGCCTTTGTTTTTTCACCGACTGTTGTCGCTCGCGTCCGCGACGAGTCGCATTGAAATCCGTTGTTTTGAAAGGGTTTTCGATTGATTGGTTTTATCGTTTTTTATTTTATTAAAAAAATATTTTTTATTTTTAATAAAATGAAACAAAAGCTTTCGGGAACGGGAAGGGGCGGGGGAATTGGAAATGGGCGTGGTTTTGGGGATTAATTACGGCGGAGTGCCACTGGGAGGGGAAGACAAAATGATGTGGGGGAGGGGGGGTTTTGAACTTTTGACCTTGGTCGGTGGGGTTATTTACGAGGGAGGGACTGGGGGTTCTAGAAAGTGCGGCTTCTCTCACTTTTTTTTTCTTTTTGTTTGTTTTTTTTTTTTGTTCACGTTTTTAGGAGGAGAGTAGGGACGGAGACTGGCTTTTTTGGGAGTTGACAAAAAGACTGGGTCCCTTCTTCTTCTTTTTTTTTTTTTTTTTTTTTTTTTTTTTTTTTTTTTTTTTTGTAAAAGATTACACTCAATTCATTTTATCATTATTTTGAAAACCTGATCGAACCGACTGGCTCGATCAATTGAACTATTGATTGGCATAGATTGCAGTTCAATTAATCTACCAAAATTAGTTTATTTTAAAAATCGGTCTAAACTAGAGACTCGAATGCACCATGTGAATGTCTATTGCAGTGAATGAATGAATAGATCTAACAATGCAAACTTTAGTGGATTTTATAGAAGGAAAGTTGGTTGAAAAGATTCATGGAGAAGTCTCTTCCTTTGTTCACCGAAACAGAGTCTAAGACACTCTTTCATTCAAACAACCAACGATCAGAAACAAAACGATCTGACCCATGGTTCATCTCTTCATTCACCTCGGGTTGCCCCATCAGTTCACCTAGGATCGCTCCCACAAAAAATTATTTGGAACATTTATCCAAAATTTATCAAATAAATTTTATCCAAAAATAATGTCACACATGCGAATTGGGCCAGGCGGGACGCGCACGTGTGTTTTTGGGCAAAGCCCACCATGATATAGGTCTCCCCCCTTCCACAAAAGTGGGATGCCCCTTGGGGCCCAACTTATGATTCCTACTTCCTATATATACACACACCAAAACTTTTTCAAATAATCAATGTGGGACTAAAACGTTTTCCCATCAACTACCAACCACTTTCAACATGTTTTTTTTTTTTGACAACTTTTGATTTAATTTTCTCATTCATCCGGAAACGGTTTTGAG
>CM060858.1:11035613-11193753 GCA_030737845.1 Acorus calamus | reverse complement strand
CATACGACAAATCATAAGCATCCTCAACTTCGAGAATGGACCAGAATATAACTGCCGCCGTTGGGAGACTGGAGAATCAAGGCCATCAACCATCTGGGACAAAGGTACCAGCAGGTTTGGCATGCAATTAACGAGATTAGTACCATTAATATTTGCATTATATATTGCAAGGAAAAACACAAGAAGGAAGTTCAGGATGCAGGTTATATCCATCATGTTGTAGATTGCAAGTTTCATATTTGAATTTCAGCCACACTAGAAAAGATTTACAATATAAAATAAATATTACAAAAAGTCGATGTATAGATAATAAATAAAAATAAGATGTACTGAAAAGTGTATCAGAATATCGAAGCTCTGCTCATGGTTATATCCATCACATTCTTAGATTTTATGTAGCATGTCTCAATTCCACCAACGTTAGAATAGATTCACATAACAGATAGTGTTTCTTAAGTAACTTGACATATGGATGAAATTAAGACAAGGTTAAAAATGGCTCTAAAAATAATCCTCATCATAAGTCCATTAATTTTTCCACCTCTTCTTTAGATGTCCTTTTCATGCCTGAACTTGGAGAAATGTCGGTTTAGCCCTTGACATACAATGCAAGTTAACCAATCTTGAGGACATGTGGGGGTGGTTTCAGTAGAGAAGCAAAAAGGGAGATTGAAGCAACGGAACCAAGTTTTCGCGCTGTGTTGGGTATATGGCTTGCACGTAATGATTGCCTCTTTAATCGGAAAAGGACCTATGTGGATAATACTTGGGCGGTGATGACGGCTAACCATTGGAAATGGAAGTAGGAGAGAAGCATTACGGGAACTCGCTTGGACATTTTATGGACCATGGGAAGGTCAATTGTATTGTTTTTTCTTTTTTATGTTACTTAAATTCTTTTATATTTAAAGTAGATCTTGAGGGGCAACTTATCTAATAGATTGCTCCAACCTATCATTCAAAAAAAATATTAGTGGATATTGTCAGTAATGCAATTACCTAACGCATAACGGTAACATGTTCTCCGGCCAAATTTACTCCAGATAAATAGCAAAATAGATGTGTTAATCACAAGCGGCTGCATTGCATATCAAAATTGCATCTACTAGTTCATTGCGTAAATATGATAACCTAATTTCACCATTACAACATTACAACATATATAATGTATTAAATAAAAATAGAAAAAAATATATACAATTTGAATCACTCGTAGAAAATTGATACCAGTCGATAAAGGCATGATAACCAAACAAGAAGCCAAAAAAAAAACATTGAGTGAGCAGAAAATGCTTCATGAAAGCAGACAATAATAGACATCCCAGGAAAAAAATAATTTATCCACTGTGAACAACATTAGATAGAAATGTTCTCTAACATTTTATAAAGCTCACGTCGACCAGCACAACATTCCTTGCTCGGGTTTGTTGTACACAATTCAAAACAACAAACGAAAAGGCAGGCATTCAATGATTTCTCAATTACATACAAAATACACGTTCCTGTATGAATAACAAGAAGAAGAAAAGCACCACGGAGCATACCTGTAGGCCCATCATGCTTGCAGTAGTTGCAGGATTATGCTGAGCTTCAAAGAGTTCTAGGACCAACAAGTTCCAATAATCCAGGCATACCTGTAATAAGCTCTCAGAAAAATTCAGATAGTAATCATGAACCCTCATGGTACAAGGTTCAGCATAAAAAAGATAGACAGGATCCATACCTTGAAGACCTCTGTATCATCGACATATGAAATACTAATTAGATATTCAAGACCCATTAGAAGTGCATTTCTGTTCTCAAGAGTGGACTCAAGCACTCGAATGTGAGACTGAAAGAAAAATATGAAACAAATTAACAAAATAGTAAATCGTCACATTTAAGAACAAAACACGTCAAATCTCTCTCCTTTTTAGGGTTGGGGTGGGGAGTAACTCATTGCAATGTAAGATGCACATGTCAAACAAACCAAACTCTAGTGGTGTAGATTCTAGCCTAACATGAAATCTGCATCTACCCTTGTACAACCAATGCCTTGCTTGATCCATTACGTGTATCAAAAAAAATATGCAATTTTCAGAATAGTTATATTAAATGAACTACTTGCCTTGAAAAAAGCTGTGAAAAATAAAGCAAGATTCTGGATAAATGCCTGAATCATGAAACAAAAGGAAATATTAGTTGCATATCTTAAAATGCAATGAAATTCAAAGTAGGAAATGATAAAGAAAATGAGCTTGAATTAATGGTCTGGAATTATTAACAATACCTGTGCTTCACCTGAACCAGTTGCATACAAGTCCGGAATATTTGTTCCAGGTGGAAGAATGGTCTAAACATCATACAAAAATATAAGTCAAAACCTCAAATCAAAAATAAGATACCAAAGGCTGTCACAAAACTCAAAGGAAGCAAGGCAGGAAATGATAAAACAATTACATCATTGCAAAAAAAAAAAAAAAAAAGTACCTGCAATTGCACCATAAAGAAATTGTACATGTTGCAATATTGCATGACATAGACGTCTCCAAATTGAAGGGATGCAACCTTTTAAAAGGCATGAAAGTAAATATGTATATATTTATAGTACTAAAGAATAATATTCAAATATATACTCAACAGTAAATAATGGAATAGGTTAAAATACCTCAGTCAAACATTGAAGAGTGAGGTTCCTGTATGACACCACTGGAAAAATCTTCAAAAGTATATCCAGCTATATAATGCAGAGGGGGGAAAAGGCAGTAGAAAGTGAAAGCCAAAAATTAGTATATCACCTAAAGTGCAATTCGTAGAGGTCACAAGATAAATAAAAATATAACAAAGATAACATAGATTTTAGGAACAAACCAGTGGAGATTGAAAAATGTAGCCCACGGGAATCCACGATAGAAAAGCATGCAATGTTGCAAGTGTTGTTCGCACAAGTTCAGTCCTTTGTGATGCTGATGACAATACATATAGGCATAACTCATGAATGAGTTGAAACTCGCTGCAACCACCAAGCATATATGTCACGGGCTAGATGATTGATACCATTGTATACAGTAACCAAGGTGCATGTACTACCTCAGCTATAGCAAGTATAGATATTCGACTAGAATGTCCAACCAAACACAAGTAAAATAACACATCCAAAGAGCAAGTTTGGGATGGTTGGAAGATTTAGCTTAAAAGTGACTTCTTACAGCAGCAGGAGATCTGTCAGGAATTATGGAAGAGGAGAAGGACGGGCAAAAAGAAATGACAAAAGACTAGGATTTTGAAAATTGTGATTATCTTTTCAGCCAAATACTACTTTAAATTTTTAGAGGACAGACGAGTAAGATGAGCATGTAGCAAAGTGATCTAGAGTGGCCGAGTTCCTTCAAGAACCATGTGGTTGGTCATAAAAGAATCTCCTCCAAGAAACCTGAAGAAAAGAGGCTGGAAGATGGCATCAAGGAACCTACATTTTTGGTTACACACAACTGATCAACCACCTCTTAACTAGGTGTAGAAACCTGAAGAAAAGAGGCTGGAAGATGGCATCAAGGAACCTACATTTTTGGTTACACACAACTGATCAACCACCTCTTAACTAGGTGTAGAAACCTGAAGAAAAGAGGCTGGAAGATGGCATCAAGGAACCTACATTTTCGGTTACACACAACTGATCAACCACCTCTTAACTAGGTGTTGTGTGGAGACTGGGAAAAGCCATATCAGCCATCTTACATTGAAGATGAGGCAACATCATGTATTAACAACATGTGAGAAAGCCTAGGGTTGATTCTTCGAACAGAAGTAGTTTCCAGGAGATGGAAGAATATTGACACAGTTTGTGAATCATTTGATGTAGTTTGAAATGTGCTCGAAAGGACATGGAAGCATTTTGATGCAGTCTACAACATGCTTATCGATCATACTAGAAAGGAAAAATAAAATTTTTATAGATATATTTAAGTAACTGTATTTGTGTCAACAACAATGCTGTGGAGCTAATAGGTCAGTGGCATGCATGTGAAGAACAGAAGTCTCTGAGTAGTGCTTGTACTTTTGCATCAGTTTTCATCACACATGATCGTTTTGTTAGTTGTAATATGTCAGAGGGTGGTTTTCTGTTCAGTTAGTGTAGGTCCCTTATTAGTTATAATTTACGGAGTATGATAACCACCAGTTGGTGGTTTTGGGTTTACATCATGATGGATGAGGTGCTGGATTTATGTTTGATGAACAAGTCTCCCCTCAAAATGGCTTTGGTCGCTTTTCAATCATACTGAGCTGCTGTAGATGAGTTATTCAAGGCTGGTATTCCCATGATGGGGAAGGGTTCGAGTTTATAGCAAGTTCCTGTTATATCTTTTCTAGCTTTTAGCACGAAATGTGCAAATGATACACCTCTTCAACAGTGAAACCCGCTGTAGGCTGGAAATGGACACAATATCAAATTTTTGGCAGCTCAATGGCATGGAGGGGAGGTTCTTGAGGAGGCACTCCCAGATTTTTCCGAACATTTATTCAACAGTGTGGTGAACAAAAAGAGTTCACTAAAAATCATAAGTTGCTTGAGACAAAAATCTCCTAGAAGGACGCCTTAAGGGATTGAAAGGAAAGGAAAGTAAAGTCTTACCTATTTCAACACTAATACATATTCCATAAGATTAGAGCACCACCCTCAAAAGACCACATGGTACACAGGTGATAGACAGAAAACTCCTATACATGAATTTGTGATTTTCATAGTAGCACATGAGTTTGGAAAATTGTAGTGTGGGGCAAGCACAAGAGAAACAGGATAAATTAGGAGGTGTGCAATGACATTAGTTTGTATGCTATTTCATTGTTCTAGTAAAAGTTGAGATCCCCTAAACCAATGGATTTTCTTCTAACAATTTTATGGCTTTTACATCAATACGAGCAAGAACATCCCCCTTGTATCGAGGTATCACTTCAGAAATATGGGCTTCAATACAAATGATGATGGTGGTAATCAACAAAAACCCCAGGATCAAAGTTTATTTTTGAAGAAAAGGATCAAAGTATATTTCTTCATGGATAATGCACTCAATGAGATGATGATGACAATGATGATGATAGGAGGCAACAACATTTTATGGGAGCATATCACACACCTGTTTAGTGAATGCTTAAGATCTTTAATCTTTTGTTGGGTCATCTCCCCTCTTGAAAAATCGAAAACTTCTTCACTAAGAAGCTGATATTCAAATGCAAAATATTACCAAAATGGTAAAATCCATGGACAAATAGCCCACATAAACAGAAAACAGATAACCAACCCATTAAAAGCCAGCTCCTTCCACAGTGATAACACCAGCTAAAAATAAAAAATGAAGAGGAAAACACAAAAGATAACTGATACCTTTAAAATAGTCATACAATTCTCACATATTGTTTCACTAGACTTTGCAGCTTTAATGAGATCGGGTATAAACGACTTCCATCGGGCTGGCCACTCATGTTTTAGGACCTGTAATTCCACAACCAAAGTCACCATCTACCACACTACTAGATAACAACATTTAAGTAAGTTTGATTGTTTAAAAATATTGATCCCTACAGAATTCTATAATGCCAGAAACATAACATCTGAACATTGAAGTGACTGAGAAAAAGAGAACCAGTTTAAAGGAATACAACATGTTCAACACAAATAACATTATAAACTAATTTCAATGCAAGAGTAGGAATTCTACCACCAAATTTATGTCATAAATTGGGGTACAGAAAAGAAAAAATCCAAGCAGAAACAAAGGATTGGAGCCCAGTAAATAAGTAATCTACTGTAGTTGAAATGACAATCTCTATGGCTTATAGGCAGACAGGATATAAGTCAAAAAGAACATTATAACCTATGACAACTGGAAGTGTCAAAGTCCAAACCAAGCATGACAAGCAGTATTTAGAATGTGGTATGCGGTTTGCATGTGGCTAGGTATCGCATAGAGCATACACATGTGAGTATATGCGGTTTTATATTTTAATTAATATATATATGATGACTATTTCCAAACAATAGATAACAAAATAAATTACATTTGTACACCAAAGTGATTACCACCCATTCCATTTTTCACCCATTTAACCAATCGGCTTGGCTAGGACAGAATTCACCTAAGACTGAGAACAAGGAAAGCTGCGATCAGTTGTCAGTCAACTCAGCTTGGGCAGAGCTCAATGACACATGCTTCTTTTGTGTTCAAAGCCCGATAGTGAGGTATTATGTATTCTAGTACATCAAAGGCAACCAAAGATGTCCAAAACATACTACATTTGTACACAGATCGAGTTGGCTAGACTGTTTTTTTCTTTTGCATGTTTGACCCTTTGCTTTTTTATGTTGGCATTTCTCCCAATCTTTGTACCCCTTTTTCTATCCCTATATGCAACTGGTGGTAGGGTCCCTACCTTCTTCAAAAAATAAATAAATACTAGATAATGCATATGAGCAGATATTAGTAAGACGGGGACAAATATAACTCGGCTTGATAAGTTTATAAGCGAGATCAGGTTAAAGATGATATTGCAAGACAAATATATATACATTTTTCCTATTAAACAATATGTAAATTGCAAGACAAATATCTAGATTAAAAAAAAAACTCTGCAATGAAAAATAGATAATGTAAATTGCAAGAGTTGAATTTGTAAAATAAAAAAACTATGCAATGAGGGAAACATATGCACATACAATGAACTCAGATAATAGCTACCTGAATTAAAATAATGTTGAGTTTATTCACATACAGCCTCTCCCGCCGAAAAGATGCCTCATTCATTGATAGCTAATAAGAATTAAAACACAATGAAAAGACATCAGAATCCAACATAGCTAATATCATAGCATTAAGGTGATTGCATCCAAATAAACAATGATTCTGCAGAATGAACTACAATTAGAATCCACCTGTACAATGACATCCGATATATAATTCTTGATTCCATCACGTTGTTCTACTGGCAATGCATTCCAACGGTATTTGATAACACCCTCAAGCACCTGAAATTGTACGAGAAAATATGTTGACTAAGGCCCTGCTTGGAACCAATTGTAAAGCACCTTATGCTCTAAGTTGATCATAAAAGCAGTTTTATTGACTTTTAAAACATAATACCAAAATCTGTAAACGAAAACTGAAACTTAAAAGTACCCAATTGGGACCGATTATCTAAAAACTAATTCTGTAAAATTAAAATCAATTTGACAAGTGGTTCCAAACGAGGCATAATTCCAAAACATCCATATATTAGATCACTCCACGTCACCAATCTCTCATCTCCCCGGAGATAATTCCACTACATCAAAATAAGACTGGACTATATGATGGATTTTGTAGTTTAAATTCATGTTCTATACTAAAGATAATAAATCTGGTCTTTGCAATAAATCATGGTACACCCAGTAGAACAACTGAGAAAATGATGCTTCTTTCATTAAATTCAATCATATCAATATACATGTGATCTCAACAATGATTGTAGATCAAACCCCTCATTGATGGCATAACCTCTTAATTCTTAAATAGTCAAATGCTGAGAACTATTATTGAAAACATAAATATAATTGAGCTGCAGAACAAAATGTGGATTCACGAAACACTAAGAGGTTTTTTTTTTCTTTTTTGCGGGAAAGCAAGAAAGGGCTATTTGGGCATAATCAACATACCTGAAGCGCAAAGAACTTTGTGTTAAGATTCTGAGAGTTCTGAAGAATATGGACAACCTGTAACCACATGTCTGGGTTGTTCTGTAATTCTCGCAGTATCTGGTCTGCTGCTGTCCTCTGCAACCCAACACCATATATAGGCATCAAATGGCTCTCAAACAAAACTCATCACATTCAGGTGATAAACAAATCAGACAAAAAAAAAGCCACACCCACTTCCCAACCATCATATAAAACCTGACATGAAAAGGCAAAAGAATCTCCTTCTCTAAACAAATTCAAATGATTTGTTTGAATACATTATAAAATAAGATGATCCAGTTATTCCTCCAAAAAAAATACAAACTATAAGACAACCTCAGCTGACAGACGAAACAAAAAAAGGAAGAAAACACAGCAATAACTAATACTTCATAAGCAACTCCCGAAACAGACAAGCTCAAACACTACCCTGAATCACCAGTCGAAAAACCCTAAAAAAACACTAAAAGCGAGAGCTTTCTCCACTCCGAAACGATTTCCAAACCAAAACAACACACAGAGAAACCAAAAGAGAGAGCGAGCGAGAGAAAGAGAGAGAGAGACCTCCTCTTTGGACCCCGTGCCGTAGAAGGCGGCGACGGTGGCGTCGAGGAGCGGCACATCGATCGGATGGCTCAAATCCCTCAGCTTCTCCGCCATGTCCGAATGCGGAACCCTAATACGAGAAGGTTTTTTCGAAGGGAACCCTACAAATCCGAGGTTTTTAGGGTTTTTGAAAGAAGAACAAAAAAAGAAAACCCCCCACAGAAGAGGAGGACGTATTTATTTATAGAAAGAAAAGCTGCGTCAAACGAACGCTGGGCCTTTGTTTTTTCACCGACTGTTGTCGCTCGCGTCCGCGACGAGTCGCATTGAAATCCGTTGTTTTGAAAGGGTTTTCGATTGATTGGTTTTATCGTTTTTTATTTTATTAAAAAAATATTTTTTATTTTTAATAAAATGAAACAAAAGCTTTCGGGAACGGGAAGGGGCGGGGGAATTGGAAATGGGCGTGGTTTTGGGGATTAATTACGGCGGAGTGCCACTGGGAGGGGAAGACAAAATGATGTGGGGGAGGGGGGGTTTTGAACTTTTGACCTTGGTCGGTGGGGTTATTTACGAGGGAGGGACTGGGGGTTCTAGAAAGTGCGGCTTCTCTCACTTTTTTTTTCTTTTTGTTTGTTTTTTTTTTTTTGTTCACGTTTTTAGGAGGAGAGTAGGGACGGAGACTGGCTTTTTTGGGAGTTGACAAAAAGACTGGGTCCCTTCTTCTTCTTTTTTTTTTTTTTTTTTTTCTTTTTTTTTTTTTTTTTTTTTTGTAAAAGATTACACTCAATTCATTTTATCATTATTTTGAAAACCTGATCGAACCGACTGGCTCGATCAATTGAACTATTGATTGGCATAGATTGCAGTTCAATTAATCTACCAAAATTAGTTTATTTTAAAAATCGGTCTAAACTAGAGACTCGAATGCACCATGTGAATGTCTATTGCAGTGAATGAATGAATAGATCTAACAATGCAAACTTTAGTGGATTTTATAGAAGGAAAGTTGGTTGAAAAGATTCATGGAGAAGTCTCTTCCTTTGTTCACCGAAACAGAGTCTAAGACACTCTTT
The DNA here is from genome assembly GCA_030737845.1 of Acorus calamus. NCBI lineage: Eukaryota > Viridiplantae > Streptophyta > Magnoliopsida > Acorales > Acoraceae > Acorus > Acorus calamus. The sequence goes on along the minus strand of CM060858.1, from coordinate 11,184,444 downwards.
CATTCAAACAACCAACGATCAGAAACAAAACGATCTGACCCATGGTTCATCTCTTCATTCACCTCGGGTTGCCCCATCAGTTCACCTAGGATCGCTCCCACAAAAAATTATTTGGAACATTTATCCAAAATTTATCAAATAAATTTTATCCAAAAATAATGTCACACATGCGAATTGGGCCAGGCGGGACGCGCACGTGTGTTTTTGGGCAAAGCCCACCATGATATAGGTCTCCCCCCTTCCACAAAAGTGGGATGCCCCTTGGGGCCCAACTTATGATTCCTACTTCCTATATATACACACACCAAAACTTTTTCAAATAATCAATGTGGGACTAAAACGTTTTCCCATCAACTACCAACCACTTTCAACATGTTTTTTTTTTTTGACAACTTTTGATTTAATTTTCTCATTCATCCGGAAACGGTTTTGAGAATGTAAACATATCACGTTCATCTCCTCGATGAGAGGAACGCAATCCAATGGGTTTCTACTACCAATAATTAGTGGAACCAAACATGCATTATTCCGAAGTATGCTTGATCAAGACCCAAGTTTCCAACAATATGTACTCAATATACATACATGCATACATTGAAATAATATACTTAATCTATAAATATCATACACAATACATTGGTTGTCCCGCAATCGAGATAGATTGTCGTGCTTACCATATTGTGTTTAAATGGTTCAATTTGTCGAAGATAAACCCGGTATGACTCATACTCTTTATCATGTCATGACATGACATGTCAATAATGTGTCGTAATATACCGACTTCGATTCTTAACGTATCGTGGATGCATATTTGAATTTGTTTTACATGGTTTAATTTTGGGATGGATTTAGATCAAATCCGAATTGCATGCAATTTGGGTTGAAAAAGATATTAAAAAAAATGTGAGTTTAGGTTCAAATTTGGGATGAGAGATGGAAACCTTCATGATTTTTCTAGATGGGCCTCAGATTTGGTATCTGAGGCAATCTTAACATGTTGAATCAAGCTAAAAATTAGAGGAACATTACCTTGGACAACATTCAGATCTTATAGAAAGATAAACTCCAATCTTGCTTTGCTACATTCTGGGAAGGCTTCTCACATGCATCGTGAGGGTAACAGTGTGGCTGACCTATTGGCATCCCGAAGAACAACAAATGGAGAAACTGTCTTTAGACAACATGACCTCTGGAGGTCTACTGAAGAACAACAAAGAAGGAATGATCTACCTCAGGACAACATAATCTTCCTAAGCACTCTATGGGATAATCAATCCTTGGAGCTCTTTTTGTACCTCCAAAGCCTTTTCTTTGGAGAAATCTTATCCCCCTGTAATTGCCATCATGCACCTTTTGTAATCATTGTTCAGTTATAGAAATACACAAAAACAAAATTACCAAAAAAAAAAACATGTTGAATCAAAACATTAATAAAAAATGATTAAACTTAGAGGGGTGGTTGCTTTTATTATTTCGTTCTTCATGTCACAATTGTTTAAAGTTATTTAGAATTTTATATAGAATAACATGTCTAAATATATGCGCTACGCCAGTCTAACATGTGGACGACCTAAGCACGGATTAAAAACTCTAGTTATGAGTTTCTACCATAGGGCGAGTTCAAATTAGGGTCATCATATTGAAAATAAGAGACGAAGTTGAACATTTCCAATCTTAAGTTGGGATCGAGTTGGAGTTAACTTAAACTCAAACCGTCCAAGTTGTAGTCTCATGAATGACTAATTGTATCGCGACTCATGATTTAAAATATATATATATATATATATATATATATATATATATATATATATATATATATATATATATATATATATATACATACGGGGGCGATTAGGTGCGGCGTGCGGCAGGTGCGGCGACGACGTGGGCCGTTCGATCGCGGGTCCATCGCATCCAACGGTCGACGTGAATCGCACCCGACCGTCCGATGCGATGGACCCGTGATCGACGGCCCACGATCGACGCCGCACCTGCCGTTCGCCGCAGGTAATCGGCCCCCTATATATATATATATATATATATATATATATATATATATATATATATATATATATATATATATATATGCCGACGATTAGGTGCGGTGTGCGGTCGGTGCGGTGCGCGACGTGGGTCGTCCGATCGCGGGTCCATCGCATCCAACGGTCGACGTGAATCGCACCCGACCGTCCGATGCGATGGACCCGTGATCGACGGCCCGTGATCGCGCACCGCACCGACCGCACACCGCACCTAATCGGCTCCCTATATATATATATATATATATATATATATATATATATATATATATATATATATATATATATATATGATATTATGCGGTCGGTGCGGTCGTGCGACGTCGACCATGAGTCGTCGATCACGGGTCTATCGCGGGTCCATCGCATCAGACGGTCGGGTGCGATTTACATCAACCGTTGGATGCGATGGACCCGCGATCGAACGACGCACGTCGGATCCGCACGACCGCACGCTATCACTCGACTATATATATATTAATTCAAATTTTGATAAAATAAAAATCCTCTCACACGTTGTGTGTAATGACTCTGCGTATATAAAAATCATGTAATTTTTTTCTAAAACAACTTCCTCTTTTTAATCTTAAAAAAATAATTCTCACACATTTAATCTTAATCATGCGAGGTCATGCTAGCATTGGTAGAGGACCTATCTTCTTGTGAGATAAGACTGCAAATTAAGTCCTCTAGTCCCACCTGTGAGTAGGGGTGGTAAACGAGCCGAGCTTTGACTTGCTCAGACTCGGCTCGTTTAGCAGCAGGCTCGGCTCGGGAACGAGCTTCATTTCGTGTTTAAGCTCGGCTCGTTAGGCTCGTGAAAAGCTTGGCTCGGCTCGTTTGTTAAACAAGTCAATCCGAAGCTCGAATCAAGGTTCGGCTCGGGCTCGTTTAACTAAAAAAACCCTTGTTTAATATTTGAAAAGTTACATTTCACAAATCACAACACCTTATACATGTGAAAATAATATAAGCTCGGGCTCGAGCTCGATTCATTTCCCTTTTTCTATTAAGTAAACGAGCTCGTCCAGGCTCGGACTCGGCTCATTTACAAACCGAGCCGAACCGTTTATCTATTAAGTAAACAAGCTTTAAAAATTGTTCAAGCTCAGCTCGTTTATCTAATCGAACGAACCTGAACGAGTTTTAACCGAGCCGAACCCAAGCTGCTCGACTCATTTACCAACCCTATATGTGAGGGACTCCGTAGCCTCTCGCCATCCTTGTACAAAAAAAGATAGAGTTTTAAACATAATATCATCAAACTTGCATATTTTTTTCTAGTTATTGAAATAGTAGCGCATACAATTTTCCTAAAAATATATATATCACTGAAGTTGGATTTGGTTGATTTTGGCGATGGGGTGGGGTGATCTCAAAAAAATTTGGTTCAAATCAGACGGTATAGAGTAAGGCCAATATATAAGTCCATTGGCTACATCTTATCTTACCAAAAAAAAATTGGTATTAATCAAAAGACAATTGTTCCTTTTAAGAGCGCCCCCCCCCCCCCTTTTTTTTTTTTTGGTGTCAAGGCCATATAGGCTAGTATATATTAACTATCAAAAGAACTTATACAGAAAAGTCTATTTGTCCATCCTCAGACTGACTCTGTACAAAACAATCTCGTAAAGTATAAAAAACAGGGTGTATTAACCTTCTAATTATTGGATTCTCCAAATCCCTAACAAAACAAGATTGTTGGGAATGTCAAGCATACTGAGCTAATCTTTCTGGAGCTCGACTTTTTTGAAGCGAACCATCTCCATCTGCCCTTTGTATTTAATTATACTATCCACCGGATGCATAAGTGAAGGAGATCCCATACCTGAACCATGCAAAACACGTATCATTATTTCAGAATCCGTACAAATGCATACCTTCTTAAGGCCTAATGAGATTGCTGTCTGCATGCCCATATTTATCGCTTCAGCTTTCATACGCAATGGGGATGCCCATGGCCAAGCAGCAAATCCTGCTGCCATTATCTTGAGTGGGTCATTTTGACTGATGACGAAAGCTGCACCCGCTGCCCTTGAATAAATATCTGAACTTCCATCTGTCACAATAATTAATTCAGAAATTGAAACCCCATGACATGCAGGAACTTCATTTATCCCCTTTGACTGTGGTTGAAATGAGTACCTTATTAGCTTTCCACCTGAACTTCCTGAGGTTGAGCTCCTTGAAAAATACATTTATTCCTCATGAGCCAAACCTGCCAACAAATAAGGATAAATACCACTAACCTTATTTTTCAATTTTTGGTAAGTATACCACAATGTAGACCGAGGAACTTAATCCATTTTTTTATTTTAGAAACTTAATAAAATTAGTCTTGTTGTATCAACCACTTTAATACATGTTCATCCTTCGTATAATGTAAGCATTTTTTAAAATACATATTATTGTTGTTATTGTTCATTATTGTTGTTTTTATTGTTGTTGTTAGCATCTCCAATTGATAGATTAACTAACATGTTATTGTCAATTTGTTATATAATATATAAAAATGTTGTTCAAATGGAACTAAAAGGGAGCTAAATGCATGCTTCACCTGTTAGGTGTTATCTTTCAAGCTAATTTGTGGCGAGTGTTTTAGCTAGTCAAATTTAAGCCCCACCCGAATGTTTTCATTAAAGAATTTAAAAAAATACATTTGAGAGGTTGAGTAGGTGGAGAGGTGGGGTCCACTATTATTTTAACTAGTTTATTTAGATGTCCATTGGAGCAAAAATAATCAACAAAATAAGGATATAGTAAATGATGGTGTAATTGAGGTAGCACTTTATAACATTTTGGTTAGCTAACATTGGAGATGCTCTAAATGCCTCAAAGCGTCCTTTTACCAAAAATAATAATAACACTAATTGATATATTTAAATAACACTTATATATTAGTATCATTTCATTAAATACTTTATATATGAGTATTTATTTATTTTATATATATATCATTGAGTGAAAAAGTTAGTATAAATCTTAATTCATATTTCAATTGGACAAGTTCGACCACCTTTTGAGAGCAAAAAATGATATTTATTAACATTTTTCTCACGCCCTTGTGCAGGCATAAATTTTTATTTTTTTGCTTGATGAAAATATACAATTCTTCAAAATATCTATATATTTTGATGATGTATGTGTTTTTGGTTGGAGTATCGGTGTCCACATTTCGGATGCGCCTAGATGAGAAAATGATACATCCAATCTCACGTGCTATCTCATCTATAGCCCTTGACCGCTTTGATTTTTACTTAAAACTATAATCGCTTGATAAATTATATATCATTATGAAAAAAAAATCTAGAATAATTGATATTTTTTAGGGGTGCAACTTGGATGAGTTAAATCAGATCCAACCCGACATTTGGCATATTTGGGTTGGGGATTTAGCATTCGGGTTTAACATGAACCTGAGCAATTTGAACCTAATTCGTTCAGAAGAACCCGTCCCAAACCCGAAATAAGGACTGATACATTTAAATATTCTAAATAATATTTAATCTTTAAATTTATCATGAAATAAAATTTGAATTGTTCAATTTAATTTTTACTTAGAATCTATCAGTTCTACAGTTTCATTTATATATTTTAAATACAAATTATTCTTAATTTCATTTTTTTTATTTTTTTGTGTTGTGCATAGACTTTTACAAAGTTCGAACTGTTTAGAATGATATATTTTACAAACTAAATATAAACTTGATTAAAGCCCGACCCGAACCCAACCCAATTTGAATCAAACTTGAACCCAACCTCCAATCCGAACCAAACTCAATTGGTTGGGTTTGAGTTGGACTTCTCGGGTTTGAGGACAGGTTGAGTTAGTTTCCTTCAACTTCGGGTGGGTTCAGGTTGAACTCCAAACCGACCTAACTCGCCTGAGTCAGCCCTAATTTTTTTATTTAAAAAAAATAAATTTTCATACACTATTGCACTAGGACACTTCAAGGATGAAATGGGCCGGATTTCCCAGGTCAAATACAGTATAGGACAAAGCACATGACATGAAGTACCTATTTATTTGGTAAACCATTTTTACCTGGGGTGTCTATTTGCATCTTTTTTTTAAACACACTCAAATTTATATACATTCAATTTAAATAGATGATGCCATTTAGACATCTTCAAATAAATTGATCTTGTGGAGAAAGAAGAGGAGAGGAGGAAGAGGAGAGGTCGGGGGTGGAAGGCGGAGGACGAAAAGAGGGAGTGGGAGGGAGAAAGTGTGATAGAGAGGAAGAGGAGGGGCCCGCCGTCGTCTGCGGTGGTGGAGCCGTCCGATGCCGCCCTGCCCTGCCCCACCTCGACCACCCCTCCTCCTCTCCTCTTTCTCATCTCCTTATTTCCTCCTCATTTCCTTGCACACCTAAATAAATGAATATTTTACAAAAAGATCAATTTATGTTGGTTTGAGAATAAAAGTGGTGCAAATAGAGGCAGCCTTCTATTTATTATTAAAAGAAGAGAAATTAATTCTAGTATTTCGGAGAACTCTTGAATTATTTTTAGGTCCCTGAAATATGTCGACATATTTTTAGGTACCCATATCCATTATGTATTATTTTTGGGTCATTCTATCTCTGAACCGTTAAGTCCAATGTTTATATCATTTCTACCCCTTCCTTTTCATCATTTGTGTACACTATTAATAGCTCTGTATACATTGTTAACATATATGTATACTTATTGATGAGTTTTGCATATTGTTAATTTTCTTATTATGATCTTATATTGTGACATGATGACATTTTATTGTGTTTGTCATCAAATTTGAAATGCGTAAAAAGAAAGTGTGGAGTGTGGTCATTCGTGTGGATAGAGGGGAGAAGGGAGCAAAAAAAAAGTGAAGACGAGAAAGTTGAAAAAAAAAAAAGTAAAAGATAATTCTCATTAGATGAAAGAACTCAGAAATAATATCACAACTAACCTGAAAACTTAAAAATAAGTTCAGATATTCCGTAGACTTTAAAATAATTTAGAATTTATCGGAGGACCCGGACCTAATTTCCCAAATAAACAACAACAAAAACGAATTAAACAAAACTAAAACAGAAAAGGAAAAAAAAAAAAGGGGACCCTCACGCAACCCTAGCCGCCATTTCTCACCCCTTCTGCGATCTCTCGTTCTCGTTCAGGTATCTCTCTCTCTCTCTCTCTCTGTCTCTCTGTGATCTCTCTCTCTCTCTCTCTGCGGATCGGTCCATTCTCCGATTATCCTCTGTGATCTCTCTCTCTCTATTTGCGGATCAGTTCAGATTGTATAACATTATATAATGTCTCTCTCTCTCTCCCTCTCTGCGATCTCTCGCTCAGGTATTTCTCTCTCTTTTCGCGATCTCTCTCTCTCTCTCTGCGGATCAGTCAATCCGACCTCTCGCTCTCTCTGTCTTTCTATCCGATTATCTTCTTTGTTCTTCTTATATAATATTTTTCTTCATGTTATTATCTTTCTTCTGTTCAGATTTTAGAACATTGTGTGTTCAGATTATAGAACATTGTGTGTTGAGATTATGTAACATTATATAATATGTTTTTGTTCATTATTCTGTTCAGATTTTATAATATGCTTTTTTGCTGGGTAATAATATAGGGAAAAATCCATATTATCCCCTGCAAACTGTTTGATATCCGTATGACCCCCTGCAAACATATATCTAAATCCAAATAACCCCATGAGTTAAAATTCTGTTGGCAGATTAAGAATATTATGCAAAAATTCTGTTAACGTAACCCAGAATGATAATGCAATATACAATTAACCCCCTATAATGTCTGAAAATTCAAAAAGCCCCCTGCCAATGACAATTTCACCCTTCCACAGAATACAAAAACCCACCTTCCACCGTTCGTTCATCACCTCTCCTACTACCTTTTGATTTGGATATTTGTTAAAAAAATTGAGTATATTGAAATTGCAAAAACAATATAACATTTTCATTCATATAATGCATTAACAAAATCCAACTCTACATAAGGTGCTTGGTATGTTGGAGTTCACAGAAATCCCTAAAAACCCACTAAATTGCAAAAATCAAGATCTTTAGATCACTAAAATCACATAAACATTACATGGTTGGAGGTGCTTGATGGGTTGCAGACTTGCAGTATAAAGCAAATCAAGCCAAATTCAAATAAATCACAAAAATCCCATCACAAAAGTTAGATTCCAATCCACAAAATAAAAAATACTTTGAAGTACACGGGGGCTTTCACAGGTTGAAGTGCTTTGGAACTCGATGAGGTACCGCCGGAGGATGAGAGACACCGAACTGTACAATTAGAGGGGTTGTTCAAGTATTTTGGAGATGGGTTGGCCGTTCGAGCATTTCCCTTTTTTTGGATCGGCCATTCAAACATTTCAAAGAGAAAAGAAAACCCTAGAAGAAGCAGAAGCTGTGGAGAGGGGGGTATTGGTCGCCTATTTTCATATGGGGTAAAAATGTACTTTTCAATGTGGGGTTAAAAGGTACTCAACCTATGGTTAGATTGGTTAACAGAAGGGGTTATCTGGATTTAGAATGTATTTACAAGGGGTTATATGGATTTTTCCCAAAATATAATATGTTTGCCTTCATTCTTCAATAATGTTCAGTTTATGTAACTTGTTATGTTTTTCATGTTCCTTTTTTTTGGGGGGGGGGGGGGGGTGAGGGGTTTATTTTTGAACTAGTGGTTTTCATATTGTATGCAAGTTAGCTATATTTTAATTGTCCTATATTTTGTATGTTATTTTTCGTGTTTGCAGTTATATGAACATCTGTGAAAGAGGAAGTTTGAAAATTTGATTATTGGATCAGGTGGTCATATGATGATATGAACCTTATAAATTGATTTTTATAGTTTAATCTGGTTAAATTCCTTTAAATTCTGTATTTTGAACCTTGATTACATGTAATCATACTCTTTTTTTGGCAGGAACATGCAATCATTGACTCAAATGTTAGCACATTTTAGCTTGAGCACTATTGCATCAAAAAAAATTTAGCCTGACCACTAAATCACAATCTTCATACTTGAACACGTCACAGTCGACTAAATTTTTGGTTTTTGTATGTGTGGCTGTGTGCATGCCTTTTTTATATCGTGAAGAATAATGATTGAGGCAAGTTGCAAGTTGACTGGAGCTATGCTCAGATTCTTTGATGAGTCACAGAACTGGTGGTATCATTCATTGATACAGGTGTTCCACAGTTTTAATGCTTTTCATAGGCTCTGTTTCTATGATAGATTATGACATAATCAATCATCTAGGATTCTTTCTAAATTATAAAAGGTTTACCTATTATGTTAGACCCTTTCCATTTTCTTAATATAAATGAGAAGAGCTAAGATGAATCTTTGGTTAGTTTTGTCTCATCTTGCTGCACATAAGGACTTGTGAACCATTTCTTTCAGTGGAGTGCATCAAATGCTTGAAGCCTACTATTGCTTATTGAACATGAATTGAGTATTCTAAACGAAGTCAAATTGGTAGGTAGCATGTTTGGTGCTCATCTGGTGTGCAACCTTCCAATTTGGTTGATCGAAAGTGAATATTGAACTAGTTGTCATTGTACCTTATATCTAGTCGTCATTGTACCTTTGAATGTGGTGCATCCTTTGAAATAGTTGTCATTGTACCTCAGAGAAAATGTTGTTGTATCTTTTTTTTTAATGAAAAAGGACACTGTTCTACCGGAAGCCAGGATTGACATGTTATGAATATTATGTCTGCTGCATGATATGGTGGATGTCAGGTTTCCTAGATGTATTTTCAAAATTTTGGTATAAATTACGGTATGTTATGGAAATTTTCTGAATAATTGAAATTTGATCGAGGGTATTTTGATGTCCATCTCCTCCTCACAAGCATACCATTTCTTTTTTTGATAAACGGAATATAAAGTTGCCACCCAAATTTTTCTTGAAAAAGACGAGTTACAACCATTTCAAGTGTAATAGAGAAACTAGATATTCTTAGGTATACGGTTTTTAATGTGTGGTCTATGTTGAAGATTCTCATTGATTTTGTTACCATGTTACATGGTTTCCTTGAGACTGGATGGTTTCTGGATTTACATGCTTTAATTTCAGTTAAAAAGATCTGAATCCTTGCCATTTCATGTTACATATGAAGTGCGGTTGTTTTAAAAAAAAAACTCACATATCTGTCTCTTGTTTTTTACATATTGGTAAGCGCCTCTTTGTTTGCTTGTTTGTGTTGTAAGTACTCTGATATGGATAGTGATTTAAATGTTGATATCAACTAAAGGTATCCTTGTGAAATCCTTCATGAAACAAAATTGATCCTGATATTGCCAGAAGGCTAATAGTGCACCTAAAGAACATTATAAATACAATGTGTGATATATCAACTAATTAAGAAGAGCTCAGAGGTTCATCTGAACAACTACTAAATAGCTCCCATATAAAGTGAAATTATTTTATTTATTTTTTAAAATCGTTATCAACGTGATTTCATCATGCTTGGAATGCTCTTACAGTAGAACTCCTGATCGGTTGCTAATAGTTTATCCCTGTTCTTTCAGGGAGCAGCAGCAGATCATTGATCCCAAATCTCTTTCATCGTCTCTTCAATGATGTCGCAACAGGATCATGTAATGAGCTCTGCTACTTCAGAAACTACAACCCCTCCAAATCGCAAACGTGGCCGCCCCCCAAAGTCTGCCAGTTCTGAATTAGGACGATTGAGCCAACACAATACCATCCCAACTGATAACACAGACGATGATGCCTTTATAGGCCAGATGGTCTCCGGAGTAGTCGATGGGATGTTTGATGCTGGTTATATGCTCACTGTCAGAGTCGCAGACTCCGAAACCATGCTGAGGGGTGTCATTTTTGAGCCAGGATTGTCCATTCCCATCACAACCGAAAACGATGTCGCCCCGGATGCCAAGATGTTCAAGAGAGTAGAAGTTCCCATCTCATCGACTCAGGCACCTAAACAAGGAGTAACTGACACCAATGCCAATATCATCCCTCCCATCAGATCACAGCCGTTGGAACCAGATCATAGCCCTGTCGTCGCGCAAGCAGTGGAAGGGAAGATCACAAAGGAGGTTGGGGTAACGCAAGAGAAAGAAAATGAAACTTCAGCTCCCATGAATGGACCTATGAACGCCGAAAATTCTGTGAAGACCGCAATGGAGAGCGTGGATGATAAGCCAGTACCAGGTTCAGGTGATCACACCCCACAAGTTCCAGCTGAGACATTGAAGGAAGAAAAAAACGCTCACGCGCCTGATGATTCTGTTGAGGTAACCAAGGGTGCTAATGCTGATTTGGCAAGTTAATGTGGAGTAAAAACTACAGGAAGTGTTGTTTAAAGATGAGGTATATGGACTGAGGGTGACTTGACTTCTAATCATTTTTTTTTTAACTGGGTATGATTTTGCAGAAGAATTGTGAGGGGGTTGAGTCTGCATTGAGGGGGTGCTAACATGTAATCATCTCTCTTTCTTTTTTCACTTTTGAAAATTATGTGACCTAATTGCGCCCAAGACGATGTATCGTTTTAATCCGATTTAAGGTTACTTTTACCCCTTTTTTGCATGCACATGATTTGAGTCGGATATGGATCAGATATCTTAATATCTTCTTAAATCTGTTAGATAATTGGCATGTTTATATTCGAACACTGGTTGGGATGATCATGTGACATTATGATGGAATAGTGTAGCTAAAAAAAAATAAAAATTGAAGGTTGAAATTGAGCTAGGGGTTATTTAAATTTTAAAGATTATAATTCTTATAAAATAATTAATTTAAACAATATATAATACAAATGATGTCTGTCTTCTATGTCTGCTCAATAACCATTTCAAATATGTGAATATTGGATGATTAATTAGATATGGATTCAGAGTTTTTTTCCCATATAATTGTCCCAAGTCCCTGATATGTTTTTTCCATGTATATATATAATTTTCCATATATTATCCAAGTCCATGAAACCAGCTAAGCTTCGGAAGCTTCACTCCCCATGTCCAATTTGTAGGCATTAGAGGACAACTTCTGTGAACCAGATTGTCTCAATCCATGGACTTTACTATAATCAGTGTTTTATTTCGGCTCCGTTTGGTTGCGCGGTTTGAACGATTTCGCTTTTTGAAAATCTAAAATCCCAAAATCGTGTAACCAAACGGGGCGGATTCTGACGGAATCAAAAGCTGGATTCATTTTAATTTCTTTCTTGAAATCCGTGTTTTAAAAAGCTCAGAAACTGCGATTTTCGATCGGAATCGATTTCTTGAATTAAAAAACAAATTTCTCTACCAAACATTAAACTCATTTCAAATATTGATTCATGAATTAAAAAAAAAACCATCCTAAAAAAGTCAAGGTCTAAAATCATCTTAAAAAACAATTTTTTCAAAAGCTACTTTTCAATCTGTGTTTCCAAACGGAGCTGAAAGAATTTAATGCGTTTAAATTCATGCGCAAGTAATCTTCAGCTCAGGCGCATTGCCTTCCTAAGAAAGTTACATCACCATGAAAGAATGTCCACAAATCAACATAAAACATTACAAAGCAAAAAAATCTCTGCGGCCTAAATCATACATATATTAATATTTGAATCTTTTTGGAATTTGAGCGGTTACAAATATTTTTTAGTTTATTATATATAATACTTGAATTTAGACAGTATATAATACTATTATATATAATTTGAATTTAGACAGTATATAATACTATTATATATAATTTTCAAATGTCTGATTAAAATATGTTTTGGAACTAATACATTGATATCATCATCCACACTATATATTTGAATATTGGATGATTTTTTTTATATTACATGTATAGATATTTTTTGAATAACTAGGAGGCATTGGTTTGGTCAAGTAATCAACTCTGACAAATGCACTTGGATCTTAAAAAACGTAGTATCAAAAGTTTTTGTTGTATTAGTAAAATGTGAATAATAGGTGAATAAAAATTTATAAAAGAACTCACATTTTTTAAAGTTGAATAACCTGTAATAACTTAATTAGAGATTGATTGAAATTCATACACCACTTTACACCAATTTATTTGAACATCCATTTTAAGGCTATTCCGACTAATTCCCAATTATCCATTTTAAGGCTTAATGATCACATAGAAGGGAGTGTTGGAGTATTTCTATTCCGGGAAATAATTGGGGGAGAGTAAATAGATCCCAAAAAACCACCTAAATAGATTATTGCAAGTTGGCATTAAATAGATAATTGAAAAAAAAACATAATTATCAAAAGTCTGTCCAAATTTGTTTCCAAATTCTACCTAAATATTGGAACAAAAAAAACACCACATATTGGAAGTTCTTGATCAAATGGAGGTTGATCACTTTTAATCGCATTTAAGTAAGAAAAATGTGATCCCTGGATTTAAATACAAACACAAGGAATGTAGGATTTTGAGAGCTGCTCTGATCTGCAAACATCCATAACAAGACCAACAAATGTTCTAAAAGGCAAAGATAAAGTATATATATAGATAGATAGTATACAACATGAAAGCAATATAAAAGCACAACTCCATATACCTAAAAGCCACCCACAGTTATATGTTTTGGCAGCCAGGAACATCTAATGTCAGCTCAGATTGTCTTCAGGAGAAAAAGTTCAAAATTCCCAACCATCAGCTGCCGCTTTCTGATCCCATAATGTGTTGTACAATAACAAAGCAAACTAATATATATAACTCAAATGCTCTAAAAACCCATACCTCCGATACGTACAGCTCCCACAATGCAAATGGTACAGGAAAACGATACAACACCACCAACCATAATGGCCTCACGCATCACTGCAGAAAGGGGGGGCGAAAAGCAAGAATCCCGGTTATACAAAATGCTAAAGCAAAAACATAGACTACAATGAGAAAAATGTTATGCACAATCCTTTTTGCATTCACTTTTGTAAACTGCACATATTGTCACATTTTGATTTTTTTTTTTGAAGTATATATATTTGGCTAATGAAGTACATGCTCATACGAATTAGATGCATATCTTTTTACATTTTCATAATACAGAATAATTTGACAGAGTGGGTGTTACATGATTTCATATATTGTGTGAGACAGTGTGTACCAGCACCCTTAAATGATTGATTGAAATATGCAGTCAAAGCAAAAGCTAACTACTGATATAATAATCCAAGCATATGAAAGCGTATTTAAAAAAAAAAGGCATGAATGCCAAATTTATCATAGTTTACAAGAATTTGAGGTGAGGGATAATGAAAAAATAGATCAAGTATAATGATTTAATGAAATGATATTACTACCTGCTGCAGCTGGTAGTTCCCATACCCGGCATAACCACCATAAGAATACATGTTAGGGTCCTGTTGTGGAGGAGCATATCCATATGCTTCATAACCTTGACCGTATCCATAATAGCTACCATTCCATTGATTTGGATCTGCTTGTGGCTGAGCCCACCCAGCCGACGGATCCTGTACAATTGTGAGTCACAAAGAAGATAATCACAAGAATGAATCACAGATGACCACTTCAGTTTAGTTCAAACTGAACCTGTTGTTGCTTGTTGGAAGGGCTGCGGCCCCATGAGAGTCGGACATTCTGGCCCCCCATCTGTGTTCCATTCAACATTTGCAATGCTGCCTCTGCGTTTGTTCTACAAGCAAACACAAATACACAACACGGCAAAATAATGATATAAGTGACGCCGATAAACTTAATATCTGTAACATGAAGATACTGAGAAAGGGGGAAAGACCTGTTTGCAAATTGAACAAATCCACAACGTTTGCCTACTGGTATCTTTACGTGGACCAACTCACCATACTGGCCAAAAACTTGTCTCAATTGATCTTCCGTAACATTTGGGTCCAATGCACCAACAAATATCTGCATGTGGGGGTGGGAAAGGTCAAAATAATGGGTAATAACTTATTTGCTTTTCATGCCTAGGATAGAACAAAATACCCACAGTTGTGTTATTTGGATCATTCTCAGATTGAGTTCCTGGAGTAGTCTGGTAAGATGCTGCAAATAGAAATATTGGTGAAAAAAGGGAAATAAACTTCATCATGATAAAAACACCACCAAAAAAGTTAATTACACTCCCATGGGAACTGCAATTAAAGTTGCATGAAGTGTAGACCAGAAATAGTACTCATTTCATTGTGGTACCAAACATTTTGGGTTCATGATTACCTGATCTTTACTTGTAATCATAGTCATCAGGTTAAAATAATATCAGAATTAGAGAAAACATCACAATGAATTAAGAAAAATGACCCAGAAAAGGATTCATTGGAATTCAAAATCAACAGTACCTTGAACTAGGGTCTGGCAAAAATATCAACAGGAATATGAGTCATTCCAGAGCATAACAACAGATGGTCACAAGATTCATTATTAATGGTATGCAACAGATCATGGCAAGATCAATGCAGGAGAACAGATATGCAATTAAATGGATCAAAGGGATAATGAAAGGATATATGAAGCAATATATAATGTATTCTGAATAACAATTCATTGAATAAGTCTATGGATCCTCAAGTATGGTTGTCAAAAGGTCATGAAAAAAAAAGACCCTATTTATTAAAGGGTGGTTCTAGGACAGATTAATTAAATAATGAAAAAACCAAACGAAACAGTAAGAACTAAAACATATCCTATTTAGATTTATAATATACAGATATAGATATAATAGAAAAAAGTAACAGTAGGTTAGATCCTATATTGTACAGGAGATGATAAATGAAACATAAAAAAAAAGGTACTATATTTTTCAAGTCATCTCTTCCATAGTTCATCAGGGCTGTAGTTGAGGAAGGCACTACTAAGAAGCAGCCAGATTCAAGCATGAACAGCCACAGGACATGGGAGTATATATATAATGACAAGCAATAGCATAACAGTTGGAAGCCCCCCAAATATTAATAATTACCCCCAAAGAAAGAACAAATCAAAATTGCATACCATCCTTATGTCCCACCCCCATTCAAGATTATATTGATGCCCCAACATTCTACTAGACCATATGCCATGTAGACAATAAGTATAGATGGTCCTAATTTCTTTCTGAAATAAATAAGATTCATTTGAACTCAAGACTCTCAGTTGTAAAAAATATTTTCCAAACACTACACTATGGATCTGACGCCACAACATTAAACAAATAATCCATGTTTTTGGTATTCAAATTTCTTTTACTTACCATAAAAGAAAAAATTACAGACATTCCTGTAGTGAACCTAGATGAATAATAGTAACAAAGAGACAGGCATAAATCAAAGAAGGGCTTACTGAACAAGCATGTATCAAAAGATGACATACGTATCAAGTAAAGCACTTCACGTGCCATTATTCTCCCAGTTGCCCAATAAACATAAGAACTTTTTTAAAGGTGTATCCTTGCACTGCCTCCAGGCAAAGAAGTCATTAAGTAATAAATAATTATGATTACACAGGATCTACAAATAAGCCGAGAAGCCTTATCAATATATTCATTAAATGATAAGGTGTGAAGTGAATAAGCATTTAATATTATAGTCTAAAATTTGTAAACTTATTGATGTAGTCTCAGTACCTGTCCAACATAGAAATAACAATAGCATTAGCATCTCACCCAATTGTTTAGATATGGCTTTGTAAATACTCCTTCATAGATTCTTAACTTTGACCTCTAATTTTTTGGTTCCATATCCTTCCACTTCATTCAACCAGAAAACCCCAACAAACAAATTAAGACCACTAATATTTGTCCCAAATCCTTAGTGCCTCCAGTGCATCTAATTTTTATTTATAATCTGCCAATTTTCAGCCCCCATTCTGAATGTAGCTAATTGTCCAATTTCCAAGACACTTTTCCAACTGATTCTCATTAGTCTATCACCACACAATCTACTTATGAATAATCCATGGATACACTTGTTCATTCACCGCTCTCAACCTGAGAACAACTATTTAGAAGGCACACACTCATCATGGATAAAACATCACATATATGATACAATAACAAGATTACACAGAACAACAGTACAAAACCCGAATGTTAGAACTGAATTTGACAACAGAAAAAATCAAAATTTGAAATGACACAGAGGTACTAAACGAAGAAATACATGACAATACCAATGGAAGAACTCAAGTAGACTGTCAATAACAGCAGAATCAGGTGTGTTTCATAGATCTTTATTCAAAAAAATTCAAAGTGTCCCATTGCACTATGGAATGAGAACTGGAAATATAGAACAGAAATTAATCAATGGAACAGCAGGGGAGAAGATCAGCTCTAATTGAAGAATAAAATGGAACCGAAGAATAGTTTTAAAAATAAAAGCTTGTGACTATAGACTGATTAACCTAAAGAAGGAAGGAGCAAGAAAACTAACAAACATAAAGGCAATGTAACTTGACTAAAATCTCTTGGAATATAAGGAACTGGAAATTTAAACTGATAATGTAGCATAAAATGCCACAAAACCCAAATTAAGGACAAAATATCATAAATAGAAACACTGACCTAAACGAGGCCACGCACTAAAGTAGACATTTCAGCTGTAATCAGATCCTGGCCTCTAAATGAAGAGAGCCTCTTGGCTTCCTGCTTCGAGAGAACATGAGTCTTATAAGTGTTTATGACTTACAAACCACATTAAATGTGCCCAATTTCACAAAGGAAATTACTAGGAAGGAAATGACTTTGTTCATCTATTGAAGCAACAAACAGCGGCTTATCTTCAAGGGCATAACTGGAAGAAAAAACAAGCTAAGAGCAAATTTCAGAGGATTCCGCCTCTAGCAACGCCAAGCAAAAACTCAGTTGACATTCAAAATATGATAATACTAATAATGGAAAACAGGCAATGGCAGGGATGCCTTCACATTTATAGACATTACAAAAAGATAAACAGCAAATATTTCCTGCAAAATAATCTAAATTATCAAATAAGTAAAAGCAAGATGAAATATATAAAGAGAGGAAGATAAAAACAATTGCACTGAATTCTTGCACACCTTTTGAAGTATATTGTTGAGCACCAACATTCTTTTTTGTTGTGGCTGGGCCTATCCGCATAGGCCTTGTAGAGCAGAACACTCCATTCATCTCAGTCATTGCTCGTGTTTGCTCATTTGCATCTCCAAACCTAACAAATCCATATCCCTTAGAGCGCCCAGTTATTCTATCCGTGACCACCTTTGCCCCTTGAACCGATGGGAAACAACTTCTGAATGTCTCTTGCAGCATGTAATCTGTCACGTCAGAAGCCAGATCACCAACAAATATCGGGTAATCAGTACCATCATCTGGACGTTTCTCGCCCACTCCAAAGGAAGCCCAATTCAGTCTGAAAGGCTGTTCAATATTAGGCATCATAGTGCCATTGTATGTCTGCAGAATTCTTTCTGCAGCAGCTCGGCTGGCAAACTCAATAAAACCATATCCCTCAGATTGTCCGGTCTGCTTGTTGCGAATGACTTTCGTTGAAACAATCTGTAATCAGGGAAGAATATCAGAATCTTGCAAAAATAATAACTCAAGAAAATCATTTCATTTTGCATCGTAAAGGGATGACACCATCAAGTACATTAAAGCATGAACATGAGTCTCAACACTACATTATATCATGGATGATAAATAGTTTTTTTAGGTAATGTCACCATCAAACTTATATTCATTCACTGGAGAATATTCTGTGAAACATAACAAAACAAAAAACATCGAAAAGGAAGAAAAAGACGACTGGATAAAAGGGGATCCTTGAACAATGGGTGAGTGACCTACTGAAAAGGACAACCCACCATGAACAAACCTCCGAGGCAATCAGGAAGCAATACTCAGACCATGCTAATGGTATAGCACCACCTTCGCCCTCACTCAAGGAACACCCCAGATTTGAAGATGGTGGGCAAAAAAAATTATTATTTTCAAGAGATAAATATCAGAGCATAAACATCAACAAACAATCGCTATCAATTTCTCCAAAAATAATAACCAATGACTTCATCTATTCAAAGCACACAAAAAAAACCTTACAGAATGGAAAAGAAGAAGATCTCTTAATACCTCCCCAGTGTGGGCGAAGCACTGTTGGAGGTACGACTCCTCCATCCAGTATTGCAGGTCCCCGATCCACAACGTCCGGATCTCAGTCGTCCCTCCCGTCGCCTGCGTCTGGGGCTGCGGTGGAGGCGGAGCCGCCACAGGGGGGTACTGCTGCTGCTGGAGCGGAGGCGGCGGCGCCATCATCTGCTGCTGCGGCGGTGGCAGCTGCTGGCCCCATCCGACCTGCGGCGGAGGCTGCGTCTGCTGAGGCGGCGGAGGCATCATCATCCACTGCTGCTGAGGCGGCGGCGCGTGCTGGTGCTGTGGATCCATCTGCGGGGGTGCCATGGGCGGCGGGATCATGCCTCCGGCTGGTTGCATCATCTTGAGATGTGGAGGACGAGAAAGAGAAGAAACACTGATTGGGGAAATGCAAACCCTAACCCCAGACGGGGAAGATGTGATAATAAGAAGAGAGTGTTCGTGATTTGTTGGGGGATTTTTTTTATATTTTGGGGCGTTTGTTAAGTGTGATTACCTCCGGTGAGGATAATATCACGTATGAATGACAGAATGTATGATGTTTAAGAAAAATCCAAATAACCCCTTGTAAACCGCTTGAAATCTGAATAATCCCTTAACTTTTCTAAGAGCGCGTTTGACTCCACGTTTGTACGGATTCTGTGGTGAAAAGCTGCAAAAATGCAGACGCAGAGCCAAACTCTTTTTCAGCTTTTGCATTTCAATTCATTTTTATGCGGTGACAATGTATTTTTTTGCTGCGTTTCAAACTCTAATCAAACTATGTTTTTAAAACTCTGGACATTTTTGGGTGGCTTTTCAAAATATTGAGGTTTCAACGAACGCTCCAAACACACATTAAAATCCATATAATCCCCTGAAAATAAATTCAAAGAGCCTCTTAAATTAAATTTTCGTTCACATATTAAGATTATTTTGTGAATAATTAACTCTGATTGAAAACATAATATGTCAAAAATCACATGCAATATGTTAAAAATACAAAAAATTATTTATAAATGACGATTTTATATCTCTAGATATGATTTTATAATCTATATAGATGGATAAAATCGTCATGTACAGAACAAATTAAAAGAGTTTTTTGTATACTATGTTTTTAGTCATGGTTAACAAAACATAATAAAGTTTTAATCCATGAGATTATTTGGATTTATATAGGTATTTTCAGGAGGTTATATAAACTTTAGAAAAAGTTAAGAGGTTATATAAATTTCAGATAGTTTATAGGGTTATTTGAATTTTCTCCGTGATGTTTCTGTGTTTAAGAGAAGCTATTGTGGTTGTTCGATTCGGAGAAGCAAAGTGGAGGAGATTTAAGGAGGACTTTCTTATGAACGTGACCGCTGTCTTCGCACGTGAGACCTGTTTTGGGGTACGCGTTACGTGATCCGTCGATTGCTGAGTGACGACATCGACGGTGACTAGCTAATGATGTATCTGAACAGCATTTGGCTTATGTATTATCTTTCTCTGCATCTGTTTTATATATTTCAATTACAACGATATCACTAAAATTCAAAATCAGTACATTGAAAAAAAGAAAAGAAAAATTGTCAGTTTGATTATTTTAAAATTATGATGTGAATATTCCATTTTAAAACGTTAAATTACTATGATATAACATTTTTATTTTCACTTACTATTTTTACTTTTTTTTTCCAGCCCCACTAAAAGAACAATTTTAGGGGTGGGATCAGGATTTTCTGCTTTTTCTTTTTATACATGTATCTTGTTAATGTGGGGATGCTACATTATCATGTATAACATCATATGTTGTGAAAAAAATACACAAAATGAATCATTCACATGCACTTGCAACCGTTTTGATTTTAAATATGGTGCACTACAATGAAAATCAAATAAGAGATGCAAGTATATAAAAATAAATCGAACATTTTAATTTATAGGACAATATTAAAAAGGGAGAAAAAAGAGATGGGCCATAAGTGGAGGATGATGGGATGTGGGTTGAGGGGGAGAGAGAGAGGCTTGAGAAGAGTGGTGAGGCGATAAGAGAGGAAGAAAAGGGGGAGGCTTCTGTCACCCGTCTCCTTGACCTCCTACGCCTGCCTCTCTCTTCTGTCTTTCTCTTATTCTCTTTCACTCACTCTATTTTTTTTTATCTCACCTCTCTTTATTACTGTTCTATTTAGATAATGATTTGTTGGGGGTGGAACATGAAATATTGGGGTGAGGGTAATCACTTTTAAATGTAAAATTATCTTCTTCATTATTTTTCTTATTATTTGTGTATCTTTGTCTAATGATTCGTTTGGATCTGTGGTTAGGTGAATTCTGCAGTAGAAAACGCCACCTACCGCCATTGCGGATCTAAACAAAAATGTGTCATTTGTGTGTTCTTTTTAAAATCGGGCATTATAAGATAATTTTTTTGTACTTTTTTTTTTGAAGAAAGGTAGATATTTACTATCCGATTTCATAACAATTTTTTTGTACTTGAAAAGCTATCAAAGCATCGCTTCTCTACGACCTCTGTTTCTTCAAATGCTAGTCCCATGCTGCACACCCCAACATGCCCTAACACTCATCTACCATTCATTCAGTGGCTAACACTTATTTCTTTGGCCAATACTCATGATATACATTGCTAGTATAAAACCTTTTTAGTCTTTTTATAACCAATATTATCTTTTTCACATGCATGGAAAGAAATATATTGTTTTACGAGGAATGCCTAAAATTCCTAGTAGAGGCCGTTATTTTCAGTTGAAATAAACTTCCGGAACTACCCTTCAATGCCATGCCTTAAAAGATGGGCATCAGCGTCCTTTCACTCTCGCTTGTATGGACGAAAATGCCCTTCTCCGGCATCTCTCAATCCCAACCGTCCGATCATAAAAAACATATAAAATTCCATTCACGTCCCCTTTCATCTCCAAAACCCTACCTTTTTTTAACAACGAACTCTAAAACCCTAAAAATTTCCAAAAGGAAGAGCTCCCTTCGCCTTCAATGGCGATGGAAGAAGGAGACGAACCGGAAATCCAAACCCACAATGAAAACAACGTCCTTTACGAGGCCAAGCTGAGAGAGATTCTCCGGAACCTATGTTCAATCGAGGCGACGCTATTCGTCGCGGCCGCGAAGGAGTTCGTCCGTCTCTTGAAGTCCGTCTCGGGCGGGGAGTGGTTGAGGCGTTATGTCGAAGCTTCGAACAGGTGTTCGGAGATCGACGAGGTATGGAAGCTCCGGCAGGGGAAGCCCGGGATGGCCCACCTCTTGCACCTTGTATCAGCCATCCTTGGCCACCCGATCGGCATGTCTCGGTCGGAGGTCATCCACAAGAGTCTTGACCGCTTCGCCGGCTCGATCATCGAAACCAAGCTGGGCGACATCAACACGGAGCTCGACAGCAAGGAACCTAAGAGGCAGCGGTATGCGCTGTTGGCCTTGGCGGCGGTGGTCCGACGGAGCTCATATTTGGCTTCGGAGGTCGCGAAGGTCTTCGATTTCAAGAAGGTCACCAAGGCCCGCATGAAGGGGTCAGTCAGGCGGGCGTTTGTGGAGTTTGCGATGTCGTTCTTGGAGTCTGGGAATCCGGGGCTGCGGGGATGGGTTTTGCAGCAGAAGGAGGTTAATGAGTGCGTGCTTCACAAGCTTGCGAAGGATGATGATGAAACTGTTGTTCTTGTTTTGTCGACGTTGCGGGATAGGGTGCTCTGTGAAGAGTCATTGGTCCGGGCGCCGCTGCGGAGTGTGTTGTTTGGAAGCAGGACGTTGGAGCAGTTGATAGAGTTGTCGGGGAGGGAAGCCTCAGTGGCTTCGAAGATCTCCCATAAAGTGCTTTTGATGGTTTGCACGGACCCTCGCAATGGGTTGATGCCGGGTCTGGGTTTGAAGGGGAATGAAGGTCGACTTTTAGATCTCATGAAAAAATTGAAGGCCGCAGAGATTAAGCGTCACAGGAAGTTGCTTCTGGCGATTGTCAAGGGGAGGCCTTCGTTGGGTTCGGATTACATGGACGAGTTCCCATACCATCTTGAGCCTCGCTCATCGCCTCTCTGGTTGGTTTAGTTTGCTGTTGTTTCCTTGGTCTGTTTTTCTCTATGTTATGTAGTTTATCTGATGAGGTGGTTTTCAGGTTTAGTGCAATATCCCTTGCCGCAGATTTGGTTATGTCCATGCGAGTCCATCCATCATTCGCAAAGGATCCTTCTCGATCTGAAGATCCACCGGCTCTTGATGACCCGGAAGTACAATGCATCCTGAAACGCATTATCCCTTGTGCATTGAATCGGTCTATGATGAATAAGGGTTTGCTCCACTCTGACATCCTTGTCAAGCATAGTTCACTGAGGCTTCTTTTGGAGTCACTCAAGTCAGTGGACCTTTTATTCAGTTCTTTGGATGATGTGATCATGAATATGTCTTTGAAGCAAGAGACTGAAACTAGTAATCAGCGAACAGATGTTCTGGGTATTTTCCCGGGATCTGAGAGCTTTATAAATGTCGAAAAGTTTCTTAATTCGAATGTGGCCAACGTAATTGGTGATGACAAAATGAAATTGGTGCGGCAGAAATGGGTGTCTCTCAAGCAAGACATACAAGATGAAATCAGAGCAGTGTTACCTGATCATCAAACGTTGCTGAATTTACTCTCAGCAACCAAAAGAAAGAAGTCACTCTCATCTTCAAATGACAGCCACTCGGAAAATTCCACTTCCTGCTTGAAGAGATGCAGGAACTCGACTGATGTTGAATGCAGAAATAGTGCAAAAAAACTGAAAACCAGTCCTTCCGTAGAGGATGTAGATGTTATTGTAGGTGGGATAAACAGCGAGCTAAGCATTGACGCGACTGAAGGCTGCGATGGCACTGAAGATGCAGGTTATCGTGGGGATTTGGATGGCCAACAAAATGATCTGGTTGAAGTATCAAAAATTTGGGGTATACATGATCTTGGGACAACTGCTAATGAGTTCGAGGATGCAAGAATCTTCTTCCTTTCAAAATTGCTCGATGTGCTAACCATATATATGGTATGAGGTTGATCACCTGGCTTAGTTGAATTTGGATTTCATAGCTTATCATGAACCATGATTTTATGTCTTGGAGTAGCCCATTTTTTTCTACCTTAAGTTACTACATCTAATTTTCTATGAATTTTAAGGAAATCTAGCAAGTTATGGCACACAGAAACTATATTCCTATGATCGCAGTACACACTTTAGCAATAAAGCATTTTTCCTTTCTCATGACTTATTAGAATCTTAGATTGGATCTGCGTGCTTTTTATTCTTCTTTTCATTACTTCTATTGCATAATTAGTAGCAGAATTAAGCATTTCCCATTTCTTATAATACGTGAGGTTTTCCTTAAGCTTCTTCTATGATCTGCAAATTGCAACTTCCTCTTTTCTTACTTAGACGAGTGTTTGATGGACTTTGACATATCTATTTCTTGTAGCGGGCGGTTCCTGTTGCTTTCGATGAGTCATTTGATTTCTTTAAGCTTCTCTCCGATAATCCTTCAAGTTTATGCAGTGGTCAGCTGCGGTCCTTATTATCTTTGTTGGTGGAGTACAGTGGAAAATCTCATGGAAGCAAGGGTTACAGTACAGTCTCTGAATCGATGTACAAACATCTGAAATCATTGATCGACATAATAATTTATTCACCAGTCAAAGACATTCAAGATCAAGCATATATCTTAGCAAAATCAGCAATGTTAAGTACTGGTGCCTTTGATCAGAATCTCTCAGAAATTGATGCATGGCTCTTGTTTCTACCTGGTTACAGCAGGGGCAAGTGCACGTCAGATATTCAAGGGACTAATGTGTTTAGCAACTTGTCTGGGGATGTTGTTAAATTTCTCTGTGATGCAGTTTCCACGACAGGAAATAACTTATATAAGCACTTTGATCAAATGAGGAAGGCTATTTCCAGACTGGAAGACATTGGTGGTAATTTTGGTTTGTAATGAGATAGTTTCGATTTCCTTATATATACACATTGTACCTTTTCCTATAAAATATGAATTGTATACAAATGGTGGATGCAAGTGGTAGTCATTGTGGATTTGGAGACTTTTGTGAACCATATGTTTTGGAGCGAGTGTTGTTTACCTATTAAATAAAATGGTATACATTACCTTAAAAAAAGTGTATATCTCAAAGCACTAAGCAGAAAAAAACTGAACAAGTAAGATTATACATTAAGTATGAGACCAAGCAATTTACAATTTTCAAAAGCAGCACGCATATGAAAATCAGTAAATCGCCCTTGTCCTCCATGTGTGGAGCTTTCATCTGTTTTAATAACAGATTAACAGGTGATTAACCCCACCTTCAATAAAAAAATGCATAGACATGAAAATAAGATAATATATCATTTAATTAGGCTTCTAATTACTATTTTCACCACTGATTTCTGTCCGAGATTATACCCACTGTTATATTTTTTTTTTCATAGTGCTATCTAGATTCTTTTGAGACTTCTTTTTTCCTCCATATCACCAACCTTGATATCAACCTATACAAGCCTTTATTTCTGTGCTCAGTATTAAACACCTGTTTTTTTTTTTGTCAATTTATCCCAATTACATCTACACCCACTAGTTCCAGAGATACACTCATTTCTAATTCTATCATTGTCATGTAGGTAATAACTCTCACCATTTTGTCCACATGGAACACAGTTATATGCCTTCTAGCTACCCAAATTTCCAGTCTGAAACCATTGGATGTTTAAAGCTGTGTTGTAGAAATGTTCCTTCAAATTAATTGTTTTTCTTTCATGCACAACATCCTGAAGCCACATCTACTACACTTAATCTTTACTTGAACAAAGCTGAGTGGCAGAGAGGGAGTAGAGACAGAGCAGGAGAGGAAAGCATCCATTTTTTGGAAGATGTACTTCGCATTAGCAGGGGAACAGGGTCCCGAGTTGTGTACATCTTAAGTCCATTAAGCAATTCTGTGAAATTTTTTTCATCACCTTTGCAGTGCAAGTTGTATTGAAGGGTATAAAAGTATCTTTCACTCAAATCCTTCCATGATGAAGTATATAGTTATTTTTTAGTTATTATATTTTGATCTAGTTTGTGTGATTTCAATGTGGGCACGTGGTTCCGTGTGCAAGCATTTTCACATATGAGCTGGCCACATAATGTGCCTGTGTTGTCAAAACTGCTTATGCAGCTGCTAATCTCATAACAGGTTATGTTACATAACACTGACATTCATGCAGCTGATGCTAAATTGCTAATAGTTTCATATTTCATGCATTGATAATTTATATGCCCGTGTTTATGTTTCAATGCTGAAATTTAAGTGATCATTACTAATATTTAAGCAAGGTAGTGTTTGGATAATCTTATTATTTTCAAATGTTCATAGTGATATTTTAGTAAAAAAATCACTCATAAGTGGAAAAAAATAAGTACAAAATTTTAACTCTGAAAAATTACATAGAAAGTGGCCAAATCTTATAAATAAAGGATTTAATGTACACCACTTATCACTTATTTTTATTTTTTTGACATGGATAATAATCCAATTCTATTTGTTGACTACTACAGTTTAATTTTCACAGATGCATCTCCTGGTTTTGGCCCCCTCATAATCTGCATTCTAGAAAAATGCCTTAGGGTGCTTGACTCGAGCTCAGGAACCTCTAAGAAATCCGTGATCTCAGCATATGTATGCAATACATTAAGTTATCTCATGCAGAATCAGGTATTTTGCCATTTCTTTCAGTTTCTTGAATTCCTATTTGCTTTATTGCTAACTATAAGTTAATTTGGCGGGTGTGCTTTTGACAGGTAGCTAATGGACTATTAGCTGATCTCATTAATTTGATTCTAACTGAAAAATTTGGGGATGATACTGAAGGATCCTTTTGTGAATGGAGCATGAAAAGCCTCTTACTTTTTGCAAGAAGTATGTCACATCTATCGACATCTATGTTTTGTTCTATACCAGAAATGCCTAGTGTTCATAATGGTTGTTTCGTTCAGATACTTGGTAGTGTGGACAAGCTTTTAGGGAATGGGAATGCTGATGAACATATGGGCATAGGTGTTGCCCTCTCCTCTGCGATTTTGTGCGCAAATCATGGCGACCTTTTGGAACATTTCCCTTCCCTCATTGCCATTTCTCGACGTCTCTTTGGATCACATTTTCCATTCTTGTTTAACACTCTTTTCCTTGGGCAGAAGTTTTTTCAAGAGGTTGCTAATTTATGGCCAGATATGTTCCTTTCTGGCATGCGAATGGCTGTTGAAAGCATCAGCACTGGATGTCCAGGAGTTGATGTACAGATCCAGAGCTTTGCTGAAGATAATGTCTATACTAATGGGAACCTAGAATCCGATTCTGCTGCTGCATTTGCTTTACTGCTGAAGAATGTACCATTTTATATTTTGTTTCCTGCTATCATGAATATTGGTAATTCCAATCTTTTGCATTCCAAAAATATGCTAGACTTGCTTGAAGCTAAGCTCCTCGAAGGTTCAATAGATGATTCAATTTCATCCCTACAACTTGTGCTTTTCTGGGTCTATCAAATTCGGTTATCTTACGAAGTTAAACCATCTTATGAGCTTGAACAACTATCTAGAATGTGTTCTGTTCTCATAGACCGTATCTTGGCAACTGTTTTGGTAGGAACTTCTGATCTTGATAGCTCAGAAACTGCAGGGGGTTCTGTAATAACATATGAACAAAAAATAGCCGAACTAGTCTTTCATCATCCTATTGTGAGTCTGTCACTGTCACAGCCGTTGCCCCATGTATGGAAACAAGCACATGAAAGCATAGGAGATAATCTGGACGACATTCATACT
Source organism: Acorus calamus (assembly GCA_030737845.1). Classification (NCBI taxonomy): domain Eukaryota; kingdom Viridiplantae; phylum Streptophyta; class Magnoliopsida; order Acorales; family Acoraceae; genus Acorus; species Acorus calamus. The sequence continues at coordinate 11,156,532 of CM060858.1, read as the reverse complement.
TGGTTGAGAGAAATTTTTCACCCAATGGACCATCACATCTTGCATTTATTGGAAAAGGCTGCTGATTCGTTTTTGTCTGTGAGAAGTGATGAGGATTCTTCATCTACATTGCATCGTGTTATTGCCAAACAAGTAATTGCTTTCAGAGATCTGATCCAGAAGATAGTGTCAGTATTCATGGATAAGTTTACTTCCTGTATTGCAGGAAAAGATTTGTCTCCCATTCTCCAAAGTTTTTACATCATTTCTGCTTTGATGCGCTTTATATCACCTTTTGATTTGCTGGAAATTGCACACTGGATCTTCAGGACATTCGATCAAGATGATCTAGCAGGTTGTACAACATCAAAATTTTCTGCTTTCTTTGTTGGATTATTCATTGCTGAGGGTGCCATCGATATGCTATCCAGTCTTTTACATCAAATAAACATGAGAACACCATACAGTTTGTTTTGGGTTGCAGATAAGTGTTCAGGTATATCACTTCTTGACAATGTTTACTACAATATTATTGACCTTTCCATCCGCTTCAGACTTGAATGCGCCGATCTGTGTTTGATGAAAGCTGTGAACGCTGTGTACAGCCTGAAATTCACACAACCCCCGCAAGCCCAGCTCCCATTAAGTATGGCAATGGTGAGGATGATCATCAACAGTCCGATCAAACTGCTTACTTATTGCATCCACCAGCCAAGCAGAACAAAGGCAAAAATATTGTTTCAGCTTACAGAACTGAGTCCTCTGCATTTGAGCCTTTTTGGAAAGATTTTTCTATGCATGTTAGACAAAAAATCATGTGACTTGGATAACATAAGTTTGGAAGGTATACAGCCTCTTCAGGGAGAGATGTTCAGTGAGAAATCTAATCATGTTCTTTCCGATGAGGAGTTTGTACTTCTTTTGCCGATTGCCATGTCATATATGAAATCTTATTCACATAAATTTGGAAATCATTTTCATGGATGTCTTAAGCATATTACATTTTTCTATGGAAATGTTCTTTTTAGTGGTTTTTCAAATTGGAGAAGTTTTGTCTTCCTGGACATATTTCAGGAGGATTATGGCAAAGTTCTGCCGACATCTTTTGAGGAGCTTTTGAGGCTATGCAGCAGCAGTATGCTTGGAAAAGCAGTTGATATGTTGAAGTACTACCATATTCTAAATGGGAGGTCAAAGATGAAGAAGATGTTGAAAATATTTGATCTTATATATACAACTGAAGAAAATGATGAGCTGCTTGATTGTGAGCTAAATGAGATCAATATCTCTTCCGTTAAACATTTTATGAATCTCATTAATAGAGTACTTGCTAAAATAACCTTTACTAGGCTGTTATTATTTCCTCAGGAAAGTTCTCAATTTTTATCAGTGGAAACAGATACAAATTCCACAGTGACGCCAATTGAAAAGGAATCCAAGAAGGAAGGTTTGGCAAAAAGAAGATTCCTGAATATTCTAGTTAATGCATTGGATAAACTTGTCAGGAAGTTTCCCCTATGCTGTGATAAGTCAAACCAAATAACTGCTGCTGGCTGTTATCCATTGTTCAGGTTATTGGAAGTTTTTATGCTGAGGAACATTGTTCAACTGTGCATGGAGATTCAGAGTGATCTTATCAAATTGCAACATGTCTTGTTTTTAGAACAATTCATCAGATCAAGCCTTCTTTATAGGTTTGAGGATCCAGTTACCCTGAGAGCAATCCGCAACATCCTTGTTATACTGTCAGAAGGGAAAATTTCTTCGGCTCAGGTTCTTGAGCTTTTGCTAGGTCATTCTCAGTTTAAACGTACTATCCTTTGGAATGATGTGATACCTGATTCCTGTGGTGTGACATTCACTGGGACACTTTTGCAGAATATGCCAAATATTCTTGAATCCATTGATATCCTACCTAAATATCCTGATGGAACAAATGGAAATGGCATGCATAATGCATCATCTGAACCATTAGGTTGTGATTCATACAAGAGAAAGATGGAGCTAATTAAATTACTTAGAGTACTGTACTACCTTGGGGCTCAACAACGACATATGTATCCTGGAAATGTTGACAAGAATAACAGAGAACTGCTTTCATTACTTCTGGCCGGTTATGGTGCAACTTTATGTGAAACTGATTTGGAGATGTTTCACCTAATGCAAGAAATAGAGTCATTTGAAGAATCGGACTGTAGAAATATCACAGAAATGGACTACCTGTGGGGTGCTTCAGCTTTGAATATAAGAAAAGAACAAACACTGGATAGGTTAGTTTCTTGCAACAGTACAGTTGATGGTGAAACAGTAGATGAGCGGCGCAAAAGGTTTTTCGGAGAGAATATCCCAGTTGACCCCAAATTATGCGCAGCGACAGTATTGCATTTTTGCTATGATACGGATGCATCCACTGTGCCTATGTCTGTAGAGAATCTTCAACAAGAAAGTCTGATTGATGTCTATCAGGTATGTTCCCTTTTTTAAAGAAAAATTAGCTTTTTAACCTTCTCCTGTTTGAGTCATATCTTTGGGTGCATCAATGACTTAATGACTGAACAATGGCTTGCAGAGTTCATCTTCAAATGTTAATAGGGTCAGACAATATGATCCAGCTTTTCTTTTGCGATTCTCAGTCCATAGTTTAATGATGGGTTACATGGAACCAGTGGAGTTTGTACGACTAGGTTTGCTTGCCGTTGCATTTGTAAGCATGTCTTCATCTGATGAAGAAATGCGGAAGTTAGGTGATAAGACACTCAACATTTTTAAGACAACGTTGGAGGTATGGCAGTCATGTTATCTTGCGTGCTTTTTTCTTTGATGTAACTTAATGTTATGTTCCCATTTTATACTTAGGAACAGCAATTTCATTTATCAAAAATTTACAAGGTTGACTATTATAATTAGTCTGAAATATAGATTTCCTTTGCTCGTACCATTATATGTCTATAACATTTTTTAGTTATTAGCTGCAGTCATCCGAGAATGAGATATTGCAGTGCTCATATACATTAATCCAAGATTTGTATTGCCATAGCTTATTTGCAGTTGTCCTTTATATATATATATATATATATATCATGATGTTTCCATTGTCATATTAAAATTAGAACAGCAGTTTGTGTAAGGGTGCTGGAAAAAGAGAAGGCGTGAAACGGTAGTTCAATGTTTTTAGCTGATTTTTGTGGACATTTATGGAACTGTCTTCATGGGATTTTAAGTCCCTTGATCCACAATGTTGCTTGACAGGCTTATTTTCTCATTCCTTTGGGAACTAGGTTCAATGGCTTGGTGTTTTCCTCTCTTCCTTGCCAACTGCAATAGATGTAATAGATCACCCATTGTCCGGCATAATTGGTTTGACAAGTGTTAGAAACTCTTTTTCTCACTCTTAAATTCACTGTTCTGCTCTTGTACCAATGAAGATCTGGCTTCTTTTATCATTGAGTTCTAATCTTTGTGAATATATTATGTATTTCAACATACTAGCTTAAACAAAAGCCTTTGAACTGGGTTGTAAGCTCACAGATTAGCCAAGTGGGATCAAAATGACAGTTCCTTCGTTGTTTCTTTTTTTTTTTTGAAGATTAGTGCCCCAGGATTTGATCCTTTGTCATCCTTTACGGAGAGGGGGTACTAGCCAACTTTCCCAAAGCTCGGTTTGTGACAGTTCATTGTTAAAGCATACATGGTCAATAGTTTTTTGGAAATTGTTCAATTGATTGAATTTTTTTTTTGATGAAATGTGTCTCCAACAATGACTTCATTGCTGTATTTTACAATTATGTTTAGGCAAATACTTATGCCAGTGAATATTTTGGTTTTCCGTTTTTTACATACAAAATGCCCTTGTCCTGCACAATTCTGCCTAATATCTGCATGCATCATGACCTTTTTAAATGAACTTTGGCGCATCATGACCTTTTTAAATGAACTTTGGTTCTCCTCACTAAATCTTGTTTATTTGACTTTGACCTTGTACAGAATCAGAAGAATCGTAAGGATGTATTACTATTGCGTCTTCTTCTAACTTCTTTGCAAAATGGCATACCCAAGCCATTTCAGAGAATACCTTCCTTGTTGGCAGTGTTTGCTGCAGAAGCATCTTTTATATTGGTCAAAACTTCTCACCCCCAGTACCGGTCAATCAGTGAATTTTTAGTCCGCTCAAGGGTTGATCTAAAGGTAAACCTTTCCATAATAAAACTATTGATTTATTTTTAATTCTGTTTTGTTATTTCTCAGCCTCGCTGCTACTTTTTTGTGAGCTTGATTATCACCATTCTTATACTACCATATGCTTCTTTGCAGGACATACCATTATTTGATACCCTGTTTTCAAAGAGCTCCAGTAAGACAGATCGTTTGTGGATTCTTCGCTTATTATGTGCGGGGCTGAATGTGGATGATGATGCTCAAATATTTGTTGAAAAATCTACTTTGGAATCATTGCTGAGTTTCTATACGTCCTTTGATATTGAATCAAAATTTTTGGTTCTTAAGGTAATTTAAACTTCAGTATGGAGAGGGACATTTGTCTATTTTAATCTCAAATTTCAGTCAGTTCAGCCAGGATTATAATATTTTTGGATTGGTATGTCAAAATGTCTCACCATAGATGCCAACATTTGCCTAAAAAAGGGCTTGGACTTATAGCTCAATGGCTGACAACAAAATTTGAAACCATGAGGTCTTGGGTTCATGTCCCATCGCTTACCTAAAAAAATATTTGCTTAAATATTTTTTTTGATGGGTAATATATCAGATTCTATTAGTGTCAAAAAGTGTCGAAGGAGAATTGGACTAAGTACCATGTAAGATCATGCAAGTAGAGCAGACTTAAAAATGCCTAAAAACTATTCCAGATGAACATATCGAATGATGCATTTTACTTAAAGATGCTTAAAGTAATTAAATGTGAGGTTGTGCACTGCCATATATATATACTCCCCTAGAAGCTTTATTATATCGCACTCTTGCAAATTTTTCTGTGATCTATCTGCTTTAAGAGATTATAGTTTCTTATGAGTCCTCTTTTTGAAAATTTCTTTTCCTATTTCGCCTTTCAAATTTTAATTTTAAAAGAATGTCAGAAAGAATCTCATGACATTCCACATACTTTATGGTACAGTTTGCAAGAAAACTGACTCTTGAACCTCAATATACTTTTTAAAATCTCACCATGTAATTTTTTTTTTGTGTTTTTTTTTTCTTCCTGGACTGTTGTGATTCAACCAATGCATGTAATACACTCGTCTCTCTGGACAGTATGATATAATATAGTGCCCGGATTGCTTGCTTTGTGATAAGTGCATTTGTTTGAATACATGTAAAATGAAGGGTAAATTGTGTATTACTATTTCCATAGTGAAATAGTTAATATATACTTGGTCAACACCAACCTTCTTCCTTAAAAAGTGAAATAGTTAGTATGTAAACACCATAGTGAATTGAAGTTTAACTAAAAGTGAAAATGTTGATTGATTTATCATACTTAAACTTGTATATATTATCTTTGCAATGTATAGTGGCCTCTATGGTGTATGGTACATGTGAACAATAGTGTGATATATCATTTCTGAAACAGTCAAACAAAAGTTTGATGCCGAGTAAACGGATGGAAATCCACATCACATTCGAGGGCTGAGGTTAGTATGACATCGATAATCTTAGAATTGAGAAGGGATTTTTTTTTTTTTGCATCATATCAAAGGACCTTCGACTCCCAAAACAGACACACACACACACACACACACCAGAAAAGGGAATTCGTCCATCATATGTTAGTATTCATGAATGTATAATTAATATTAAATTAGGAATGTAAATATATATAGAAATGCTTTATTTTGGTCTTCTCATTGAAACTGAAACGTGGTTTCTTTTTGCTCTACAGATTGTGAGAAAATCTGTTAAGTTTCCTAAACTAGCTGTACCTCTAGTTGAGCAATGTGGTTTACTATCATGGTTATCATCAATTATTACGTCATGTGGGGAGAGCCTGCATGGGAATCAGAAGTGTCTTTCTCTGACCCAGATGTCCATTGCTCTACAGGTGGATTTTCCTTTCTACGCTTGTCTTCTTGGTCAATTCTGGGCAAAATTTACTATTTAGAATTCTGTATATGCCATTGTCAAGTGCAATAACATTTTTGAATTATTTATGTAAAATATTCTTCTTGTTTATTAAGATCCAGCTTTCTTATGCTTCGGTTTCTAATTTGAGAAGCTATTTCGAAATGCCATGCTTGATCATGAGTTGGTTGCAAAACTCATTTCTGAACTATCAATGTGTTTACTTATTTTTATTTCACCTGTAACAATTACATTCTTGAATCTTGATCTTGAGCTAAGTCAAATCAATTATGGTGTGATTTCTTTTTACTGTCAAATAACGGTGTTTCTCTGTATCGTAGTTATTGCATATATGGTAACATGTCCCTGTTTTTAATCAAGATTTTGAAGAGTCTTTAGATAAAAAGAAAAAAAGAAGCCTCTCAAACAAAATAGAGACAGGGTATCTCCAATAACAACTTAAGAAGGGCATGAAATAAAATAAGGCAAATCTTCTCACCCAAATTGCCACATAAAAAGTCCTCACCAATTAATCCCTTGATAGTGGAGGTTGACCCTTGATGATAATGTTTTATTTAATCAAGTGACTGGTACCTTGCATGGAAACAACTAGCACAACCAACATCAAAAGTTCATAAATTTATTGTTGAGTAATTGATTAAAATTATTTTATTGTGTACTTGGTTGGTGATACATTTGTAAATCGATCGATGTGCATTCCTACTATATTGGACATTTGTATTTAGTATTTGCTCATGCTGACATCCTAATCCCACCTATTTGGGTGACGTGAGATTATTTTTCATAATCAGCCCTCAATCTCACATCAATCCTATGAAATATAAATTGAGAGACCAGTTGGCGAGTAGGTAAAGAACCCATCATGCCTTGGATGATAGCTGTTGTGGAACAAGGGAATGGTTACATTACTGGCTACCTCATTTGTTGTGCAACCTGGCAGACACTTACCACTAGACCTTGGCAAGTTTAGATGTGGAGTGAAGAAGGTCATTTAGTGTATGTCTGCATTAATCTTTGGGGCAGTTCATTGACCATGGGGACAGACTGAAATACAGAAACAAGTTTAAGATTTTTTCCCTTTCTTTGCAACGAGTTATTCTGGTTAGCATGTCACCATTTTTCCAGCATATCTAATGCATTATGTTGCAACATGTTTGCAATTTTGACATTGTCTATTTTCCACTTGTTTCGTTGCTCCTGTCAACATTACTACTGGAGGTTCTTTTTCCTTTCTGTATTTTTGTGTGTATGGCTTTGCTGCTAAATTCCTTCGTCTACTGTTTCCATGTAATATTTACAGTTAAAATACAATGTTTTTTATATTTCATGGCTACTAATTATTGTTTTAACTTTTTTGTTAATAGGTTGTTAATGATGTAATTTCTATGATGGTCACTAGTGATTGGCTGCAACAATGGTCCGTTGAACAGCTTTTCGAACTTTCATCTCAACTATATGTGCTAACTGTTGGCACCTATAATGTACTGAAGGAGGATGTTGCATTGGTAAATTCAATTTTGGAGGTGCTAGCTTTTACTTTGAAATTTTCACAAAAGAGAGATATAGATCGACCACATTTTACAATATCGATTGATGGCCTATCTCGACTCTACGAAGCCATTAATTATATGAGGCCCAGTATTATTGCTGAGCTCAGTGTAAAAACCATGCTCATGAGTGCACCATCTCCTGTTTCATGTCACAAGGTATCACTGCCCTTCCTCTCCCTCTCCCTCTCCCTCTCCCTCTCCCCCTCTCCCTCTTTCTCTGTGTGGGTGTGCCTCTCTCTATATGTGCTTTCACAGATTTCTCTTGGTACAATGTAAATTAGGGACCAGAGTTTCTATGCTGTTTTTCTATACATACTCATGTCTTTTCTTTATAAAGATAAAAAGGTGTCATCTTATGAAAAATGCAACCTATGCAATGAGAGCATTTATTTCATGGTAGCCCTGCCTCCTAACCCTGTTAACTGGCTTTAACTGGGACATTCAACAGAACCTCTGGGGTGCATTTATGTCAAGTAGACAACTGGTTGTAAAATTTGTATAATCCTTGCATGATGCCTGAATTCTGGAGATGGTGCTTCTTAGTGGATCCGTTCTAAGGTGCAAAACCTTTTTTTTGTTGTACAGGCTATGAAATACAATATTTTATTAACAGAGCATTTAATAAAATGGGTATGTGATGGGTGACTTGTGTCATTATTACATCTTGTTAGATTTTATGGATTTCTAGGCATCAGAGAATGACAGAGGATGTATTGGCTGCATAAGGACTTGAGAATTGCACAATGTGGGGGATGACCAAGTCATTTTGGTTTGGGATGTAAAATGTAATTGAATGGTAATCAGGAGGATGGAACATTGATTTTCTTTTCCTTTTTTTTTTTGGGTTGGGGGGGGGGGGGGGGGGGGGGGGATACTGGAAATTATGTAACATAGTGGAGTATCCACTTGTTCTTTATAAGATTTCCTGTTGGTGCTCCTATCCTTCTCTCAGGAAAAAAAGTATTATTTTAACTCGATAATTGAACAGGAATGTGGTAATTTATAGAAAAATATACTGTTTAGCACAATCAATGTCAAATAGTTTGATAGTCAAACTGGAAAAAATGTCATATTCAGGTTATGGGAGTAAACATATAACTGACGATTTTGTAATTATCTCAGTGGTTTATAATATTTTGTTCTGCATTCCAGTGGCGCTCATGAGGATTTTTTTTTAATATATAACTTTCGATATCATTTGTGGTTCATATTGATTTGCCGCGTATGAAATCATTATATAACATGCAATTAGACATTATAATTTTAGATCATCTGATTATTTACTTCACTTTTGGGATGATTTACTAGGATAAGGCGATTTTATTGAAGCTGGTTATGAGGGCAATTTCAGTTGCTTCACAGTCATGTTCCAGTGAGAATTTTCTGCAAAGAGAATTCGACCTTGATTTGGGAAATAGGGTAGAGGATCAACAAAGTGAAGATTCCATGATTTCAAAACTTTTACGTTGGACAACTTCCTCTATAATTCTAGGATGTACTTCTAGACGGTTCGGGAGATCAAAGTCTTCTCATTCTCTGGATAGATCAAATGAAGAGACTCTGCAGTCTTTCTTAGGATTTTCTACTAATGAAGATGAAAGGCATAAAGATTGTAGTGCTAATGAAGCCCTGGCAATTTCAATGTTGTATCTCCAACAACTTCTGGGAATACACTGTAGAGAGCTTCCATCGGTCGTCTCAGCAATTTGTCTGTTATTCTTCTCCGACTCGTCTGGTTTAGCAGGTATGTAATTTGACTATGTTTATGCTCATTTTTCTATGGGTATTTTCAGGTTGGCTTTCCACTTGGTCTTATGTCCCAATTTTTACTTAATATATTATTATAGCTGATTTTTTTTCTTTGCGATCCATAACTAATCAGTTCATTGATTAAGAACTTGGGGATATCTCCTTTTCTCCTTTTCTGTATTAATGAGAATTTGTTTATTATTTATTTTAAAGGAAAGGAAATTCTTTTTCTGGGAAATCCCTCAATTTTGTTTCGCACCTTCCATGATAATTCCCTACCTTGAGAAGAATGTATTATAAGATAAATGGTCATGGATTACATATCCGAGCCCAAATAGATATCTTTAACTGGTAAGGGTGATTATAAATTTCTTTCAAAAAGAGTGATTATAAATTGAATAAACAAATTTCCTTCAGAAAATAAATAAAAATTTGAACAGTCAATTATTCTTTTATGTTAATGGATTGGCATTCTGGGAGCATAATTTACAAAACAGAGAAGTTAATTTTAGTTTTCCTTTTGCAAATGATTCTTCGTTGATGTGATATTATGTTTGAACAGAAGGAAACCCATTGTGCGACAATTTTGGTAGGGTTGCGGAATCACTTTGCTCGAAGATACGTCGCCCAGCGGAAGCTAACCCCGCCTGGAGATGGTAAAACATATTCCAAAATCTTTGTTTCGTAATCAAATTAGAAATATATCTGATCTTTACCAATTTCCCAGGTCATTTGACTCGCCATGGATGGATCCCTCAATAGCATTGACAAACATACAAAAGCTCGAAGAAGAACAAGCTTGTCAAAAACTTCTCAACAAATTCTCAACTGTTCTTGGATCCAAATCAGCAGGATCTCCAGTAATATCAATCCAAGATGTGGATGACTCAGGGATGTGCTCTTGGGAAAGAAATATCATCCTTGGAGATCAAATGACAGGAGCTCCACCTGAATTAGACCAACTGGGATAATTTTTTTTCTGAAAATGAATCTAAATTTATCGACGGATGTAATCAATTTTGACAAGTATGAGAACATTTATTATTGATCAATGTATATGTATATTTTATCAAAAGGATAGGTTGTACATAATCTTGTATTTCCTAAACTTGTATTTTTATTTAACAGATTAACCTGATTCTCAGTGAAAGAGGTCTTTCATCATGTGAGGGATGTTATAAATTGCAGATTCAGGGCTTGATTTGCTTTATAATTGGATTTCCTTGATTCTTTAATGGGATCTACACCTTATTTATATTTTATCCTCAACTTATCCATGATCAACCAAACAACTAAAACTTTATTATTACGTTTCCTAACAAGAATAACTAAAAACACAATCAAATAAAAAATCACTTATTCCATCGATATAATAATCTATTTCAAGAATAGTCATAACCTCTAAAATAATTTTTGTCTCCATCCAAATAACACCTAAGATATTAGATGCACAGTTCGTCAAACAAAAGTTTTACAATTGATATAAACGACATAACCGAGTCATCAATTTTTTCATAAACATTTAGATAAGTTCAAAGTGCTCTACGGCCATGTGTGCCACTAATATCAAACAGAAGAATATACATAATATATAATACCATGGCAACCACTGTGACTTAGAAATCCTCCCAAAATCATTCCCTTATTCCACTAGCACATTAATCTGTATCTAAAATAGTCATGACCCCAGAATAACTTATGTATCTATACAAATGACATAACCCAGTCACCAACTTTCCATATACATTCAGATAAGTTCAAGAGTACTCAACGACCAAGTGTGCCACCAATATCAAACAGAAGAATATACACATATATGATGATGATATCAACTACTGTGACTTGTTAGAAATCCTGCCCAAATCATTCCCTTCAGACACAGGCCTCTGCGGCTCCGGAAGCTGATCGACGAACAATCTGTGGACCATCCGCACGTGCTCATCGACCTTGTCGGGCGACCAATCGTCGGTCTCTATCGGGGGAAGGAATTTCACAGTGAGACGCGAAGGCCTCACGCGCAGACTATCATTCCTCCACGCGTTGTGGGTGTTGATCAGAACCATCGGAACTATCGGTAGCTTCGACTGCAATGCTATGTGTACAAAGCCCTGTTAAAAACAAACAAACTTATTAGATCGGTAGTGATTGGGGATTTAATTTGCATATTTTTATATCATTATGATATTAAGATGGGAAAATTTCAAATAACCAAGTGTAAACTGCCTTTATTTTTTCTAAAATTCGGATAACCTTTTAAAAAGACCTACTTAGATCCAAATAACCATTTGAGTTAAACTTCACATATTAAGAACATTATGTGAATATTCTGTTTGATTTAATCTGACTGAAAACATAGCATACCAAAACTCCCTGTAGTATGTTAAAAATGTGAAAAATTATTTATTTGTTAATGATGATTTTATCCATTCAGATATGATTTTATAATCTATTTAAAAGGATAAGCTTGTTATTTTATTTTTTTTGAAATATGTTCATTAACACCGTTCGATCCTTATTTTCTTTATATATATATATTCTAAAAAGTATAATATTTATTTTTGTAATATTAAGAACGATTTGCTTTCAGATCTTGTAAAACGACAGCTCTGTGTATACATTTACTCTGAAAACAATATAGAAAGAGTGGAAATAATCAACAAATAAGTTACACATGATCCAAGTATTTAGATATTAGATTATTATCACAAATATTAGGCTAAGGTTATTTTTGTCCTTTTTTTCACTAGTCAGGGATTATATATCTAATTAAATTAGAATTTGATCATAATAAGTGACTAAATAACACATTTTTTATGTCATATATGCAAAAAAAACACCTATTTTTGTATGCCAATTGAGCTGGTTATGGTAATTGCCTTCTTGAATGGAAGCAGCCTTCCTGTTTTGGATCTTGTCCCCTCTGGGAATATGATCAGAGAGAGGTTGTTCTCCACTAGAGCTCTGGCTGCCTGAGAAATGCATTTGAAGTTCAAAAAACAGGTGTCATAAGGTACTACTACTACTACTACTACTATCTGGTTTTCATTTTTGGCAAAACAATGTTGGTACCTCTTTCATCGACTCGATCGCTGCGGAGGGCTTCGATCTATCTATTCGAAGATGGTTTGCGAGCACGTAAAGCTGTCCGAAGAGCGGGTACCATACGATCTGCAAAATCATTACCACATCTTCATTGGTTTCCCGGTCATGTTAGGACTCATCTGAGTAGCCATATCGAGGTTCTATGATACTTAGAATCATTTCTGTTACTTTCCATCACATATACGAACAATAAGAAAACAAAAAAAAAGAGCTAAGCAGAGAAATAACTTTCTTTCACCACTTTTCTTCTAACCAAAATTCATTTGCTTTCTTTCATTTTTCAAAGAATATACACCAAAGCCATTGATAATTCTAAATTTGTATCAGATTGGATGATGTAAGTACCTCTTTTTTGGCAATGCCAACAGTTCCTGTTGGAGTAAGCCACATGACAAGGAAGATGTCCAAGGGAGATGCATGATTACATACATATATGGCCTTTGTGTTGGAGAATTCTAATCCTTCTATCTTTATAGGGTTCCCCAGTATCCACATCTGTGAATTATGAGATTTAACCATCATGAGAGACAGATCCAATTGTAATTCCTCACTCAGCGAAAATGCAATGCAGTTTATGAATAAGTTTTTTTTATAGTGTACCAAATATATTCCACCGTAAAAATTCAAACTTTGTAGAGGTATTTTATTTATATTAATACAACAATAAGTTGAGCAAATATGAATGAAATCCATTTTCATCTCCTAGTATCCATATGTTCACCTAAAAATCAAACTTCTCATATAACCAATTGAAATTCATTTATACAAACAACATCTTCAAAAACAAAACTTATAAACAACTTCCGGAGATTCTGCTTTTGCAAGACTCATGCTTTTTAATCAAATTTGTTTCCAAACATCTCTGATACTCTCACCAACATAAAAAGTGAAAACAATTTTTAGTTATAATAAATAACATTGAGTATGTTTTTCGAAAAACTATTTTCAAAAGTGGCTTTAAGTGGAAAAATGTTTTTCAAACTCATTTTCAAACGCTAAATCATTACCAGCATTCGGCCTGTGACATGGCCATAAACATTCCCCTGCCTTATCCTCTCATAAGGCCACAGAATCAGCACCACCATCACCACCGCCCAAACCGTTGTTGTCACCGTCATCGTCGCGAAGCAGACGACGATCCTGACCCACGACACGATAGCCGCCGCCTCGCCGTCGTCGTCCGATGAATTCGCTCCACATGTCCCACCAGTCCTCCCCGGCAATGGCACAGTCGGACGTCTCTCTGTGTCGTTCATCCATTTCAGCTCTTCAACTCTGCGAGGCCTCCGAGAGCCGAAGCTCGCATCGATGTTCATCAGATATGAATGTCCGGCCGAACCCTCCATTGCAGGAGTTCTATAAGAAACAATGGGTCAAAATTTGTACTAACAAGCCATTGAAGGTATGGGTTTTTATTGATTTTTCAATACTTGTTTTGTTGAATTGATCAGAATTTGAATTTTGAGTTTCAAAATGGGATCTTTTGAGGCGAATTGGGATCTCTCTGTTTTGGGAGTCTTAAAAACCACTACTTTATTGAGGATTCTCAGGATTTCATAATGGGGTTTTTCAAGAAATCACAACCCAAACATGATTCGCATCAAAGAAACATTAACATTCATAACAGGAGTTGTATCAGAAAAAAAAAAAGTGACAATTTTTGAATTTGTGCAAGCCATTGAAGCTCGGGATTTATTTTCTTGCTCTTGAGAGTGTCCAATAGAAGGACAACTGACTTTTCAGTACTTGTTTTGTTTTAACTGACAAAACTACACCTTTCAAAGTTTCAAGAGTCATTCAGGGACCCAGAGAACACCAGAAACCGAATTTAGGATCAAAGAATAAGAATCTTTTGGACTTAAAAATCCCAACTTTATAGAGAATTCTGAGGAATCAAAGAAACAACAAATATTCATACTAACAAGCCATTGAAGTTCGGGAAACGAAGAACAACTTACGTTTCAGTGCTGCTTTTGTTACTGTTAAACAAAGTCTACAACTGCAAAGAAGATTCAGAGATCCAAAGTGGAAACCTTTTCAAGCAAATCCGAATATTTTTCATATGGGTGTCTCAAAAAGTGTTGCTTTCGTTGAGATTGCGATGGAATTCGAGGGAGAGATCGTGTGGAGGGGAAGACTCGGGAGTCTTGACATGAATGATTAATGTGTTCTACAAGGATTTGCTTTATCTGTGGCTCTAATTGTTTTTATATTATATTATTTTTTCTGGTTGAGTTGCGACCATTCGATTGGTTGGGATCATTAGATTGCGTTTTCATTGGTCAGACATTTGTTTTTCGATGCAGCTTCTGGTGTTGGAAAAAACAAAGTTCTTTGGGTGGCAATGCTTTTCTTTGAATGGAGTACAAAAAATTTGAGATTTTGAAAAAGACGAGGCATTGATTCAAATGGATTCCACGTGGTTCGATCTCGTGAGTGATGGTGTGGAAGAAAATGTACAGACAAAACTTGGTTGATATAAATTCAAAGACCAATTTTTTCCCATTATGAGAGATGAGTCACTTGATGCAGGTGCGTCCCTAATTTGATTGGATTGATAAGTGTCATTTTACATGATTTTTACGTATATGCCCCTGATAAATTTCAAATTTGTCAAAATACTCAGTGCAATTATACCTATGAAAAACTTTAAATGAGTGCAATCATGCCCCTGTAATCAAATACAATAAGGTATGGTTAATATTCACCATTTTCATTCCGTTCGCATTCAAATGACCCCTATACCCTCAGGTTACTCAAAATGAGTTTTATTTTTATTTTTTTTACATATATACTCCTATTAGAACTTGTATTTGCATAACTACTCCTTTTATTTTCACCATTATATAAATATTCTTGAAATTTTAATAAATTGTGCAAATTTGCACTTGAGGTTAGTGTCCGTGATGATTAATAAGAATATCTCCGTTAGTTATCTTTAATCACATGTAAATAATCTAGAATACCCAAATGTAAATAGTCTAAAATACTCTCCTCACATTCTGTTTTGGAGTGTTGAACCCTAGTTGTTTTTTTTTATTCAAACTTCTCTCTTTCTTCTTGTTTGAGTGATTTAAGTGAGGGATAAATGAATCATTTTACAGGGTATGGTTAAGACTTTAACGATGGTTGGTCTAACTGCAACTGACGGAGGGGAAAATTTGCTCGACTTATTAAAATTTTAGGAGTATTTATGTAATGGTGGAAATAAAATGGGTAATTCCAAAAATATGGGTTTTAAGAGGGGTATATGTGCAAAAAATTTTTTTTCATAATTAGCAAGGGCATCTAGGTCAATGTATACGTGGAGTTAGACTTTTTAATTATAGTTAATCCATGTTCTTCACAGCATGTGGTGCAGGGGTACGGTTATACTCACTTAAAAAATTTTAGGGGTGTTTTTGCACTGTGGATTTTTTCAAGATATTTTGACAAAATTGAAATTTAATAGGGGTATATATACAAAAACATTATAAAATTTTAAGATAATTTAAGACAAATGTTAAATTTTATTGATAGATTTGACTGGATTATGGATCCCATCTTATTCCATGGTCGGTACATGATTACATAGTTCAATGAATGCAATGCTATGTTTAGAATGATACATATACATATGTATATCAGACAAATTAAATATGAAGATAATTACATTATTTTTTATCCATTAGAACCATGTGTAAAAAAATTTATATGAAAACAATGAAGACTATGGTTTGGATATGATATAAAAATCTCCACTAATCCGTTTGGATACAAAATATGATTTATTCTTAAGTATATATTTATCCGAGCATAAGTGAATATAAATAAGGATAAAATGATTTTGTGTTTAGTTGTGTTTTAAATTATTCTCGTTGGAAATCGTAAGAATAAATGTTTTGTTATTTGAGTAAAATGTGAATAAAATATGGATAAAAATTTATATAAGGTAAACAAGTAATGATAGTTGATTTGACAGGTGATTTACAGTTGATTTGACAGTGGGCCCCACATATTATTTGGGTGGAATAACCTATGATAACTTTTATTCTAGGGGTTGATTGAAATCCATACACCACTTTATACCAGTTTATTCTGATATATTTTATCTAGGTTTATTCGGACTTTTTAAACACATTAAAATTTTTATACGAAGTTATTCAGGGTTATCCGGCATTTAAACATGGGCTTATAATAAATGTTTGTAGAATAAAAAATGTTATATGAAAACATTCATAATACTCTGTGATTATGATGATATCATAAAATAATTCTCCTCAGATGATATCATAAAATAATTGTTTGTCCATTGTGTTATGACACATCAGAAAATGTATGTGTACCTAATTCGGTCACACGTGTAAATTAATACAATATTTAGATCTAAGTTTTGATTGGTTAGACAGATTGGTAGAATTCCAATTGATGCACTACCAATCTAAAGAAAGTCTAAGGGTGTGTTTGGTTGCGCGATTGCGCAACGTTTGCGATTACAGGAAGCCGTATTTACAATCGTGCAACCAAACAGTTTTACAATCGCAGTTTTAAATCTAGCGATTGCAAGTAAATAGTGTCCAAAAGCTGGGATTTCAAAAACTGAGAAAATGAGCTTCCCGCAAAATCAGTTTTACAATCGCAGATTCTTGCAGAATCAGTTTTGCAATCGCGCAACCAAATGCACCCTAAATTGGCACATTCTTTAGACTGCGTTTTGATTGGTCGGACAAATGTATTTTGGATATATTCAGGGACAATTCAGAAGCAGTCTATTTTTTTCACATATTTTAATTTTTTTAAAATTATAAACATAAATATATACATTGATAAAAATTATATATAGTTTTATTTCAAATTAAATAAAACTAATATATATATATTATTTCAAGATTATATCTATTGGAGTTATTTGCATGATACCATTCAATTAAAATTAAAATTAAAGTAAATGCTTAAATTTTTATAAAATACATATTTTTATGGATGATATATATGATTTAAAAATTTCTTTTTTCTTTTTTTTTTGAAAATGGTAGATCCGATCACTTTTATCAACTAAAATTCAGACCACACATGTTTTTATTTTTTAAAAATAGCAAATATCACCTAATGAGATATGTACTTTAATAAAAAAAAATGTATATTGATCACTTTCGAGTTGAATGAACCCATTATTAGTAATAATAATAAAAAATTTAATGAGGTATATACATTGTCTAACGAGGTATATGTTTCACTAAATATGTAATGAGGTATATATGATTGTAATTTAAAATATAAAAAAAACTAAGTGTAATGGCACTCTTTTTTTTTATATAATGAAAATCTTATTTTATCATCACATCAATAATTAGCTGACTTTAATTTAGGGACTACTTTGTTATTCATTGGACAAATTTATACCCCATATGTGATACAACTAGCTTTAAAAATCGTCTCCAATTTATATGCGCGCACCTCCTCCCCCCCCCCCCCCCTCCATAATTTGAAAAAAAAAAGCATTACAACTCAACCGTATAAAAGTTAAACAAAAAAACAAATCTCAATCATTAAAATTTAATAAATAATTGTTCCATAATTTTATCCTCTCACAACCAATTATATATTAAAAAAATTATTTCAGTCATTGAAATTTAATCAAAGAGATGAAAAAGAAAGAAATCTCATGTATTAAAATTTAATTAAGAGATAAAAAAAATTTCATGGTTTTCTCATCTCTCAACCGAATAAATATTATAAAAAAAATAAATCTCAATTATTAAAATTTAATCAAAGAAGTGATGAAAAATCTTTCATATTTATTTGAAATTGATTTATAATAATGAAATAATGCATATTTATAGAGTTAATTGTATTTTGAATACCTTTTTTAAGCCCCCCCCCCCCCCCCCAAAAAAAAAAAAAAAAAAACAAAAATCCTGGGCCTGCCATTGAATACAGAAAAAAAATCTTTTATATAACAAATTTTAAGATAATTTTTAAAATTGGATGTATCATTTTCTTTGAATATGGTTCTGCCCACCATTTAAAAGTCACCCCATTCTAAATTTTTCAGGGAGGGATGGTGTGGAAGAAAAGAGAGGAAGAGAGAAATAATGAGAGAGCTAAAAAGAAAAAAAAAAGGAAAAGAGAGGTGGGCATGGCTGCACGGGAGGGTGGTGACGCCAGGCAGATGAGGTGATAATCGACGGAGAGGGAGAAAGGAAGAGAGAGAGAAAGACCGAGGATGTGAAGGACAATGGTGGATGCCGAGACAGTGGCCATCCGCTCATTCGTCGTCGTAAAAAAAACATATACTTTATTATTAGATCATGTATACTATTTTTAAAAAAAATCAAAACATTTTGTAAGTATATAATGGCCTCTATTTTCATTTAGGGATCTCGGTTAGCCGGTTAAGTCCGATGCCCATTATACAATTTGATTGTTCAACGTGTTCCGGACCGTCCGATTTTTTAATTCTAAGATACATAATGTTACATTGAACTCTAAAAAAGTGTAATTGAAATCTGACATAATATATATGTCAGTCAGTCACAGTATCTCTGTAACCTGATTCATTTCATTTATCCCCCTCAACCTCCTCTTTATACACATCCATTTATTCATCCATTCAAAACACACCCCAAATACGAACATTCCAGATAACACTTAACAAGATTTCACAACAAAATCTCTCACCGAGCTTCACTTCCATCGCATATGGAACCCCTGCAGAGCTTCAGAACCTCCACGAAACGCCGAACCACGCCTACTTTGGCCCCGAAAACGACCAACCTCACTGTTCTCCTCAGCCTGATCTTCAACCTCTTCACCTTCAATCCACATATCCTCAGCCTAAGAAACGATCGCCTTCGCGGATGATCGAATCGATTCAGCGTTTTGTAGATCAGAAACTGCGCTTTTCGATGCTTCAGCTCCTCTGGATCTTCTTTTTCTAATATTGTGTATGAGCAAGGCCTTCTCAGGTAGCTCATACTTGCATATATAAAGGTTAAAGGTTTGGTTTATCATATGAGCCTAATAGAGATTGGTGTTGTGTATATATAGCAATGTTGAGGTGATCATGTTGGCATTATAGAATCAATATATGAAATTGTATATCACTTACTTTAGAAGCCGGTAGTAAACAAATGACGTAGAGTCTCTGTATTCTGGTACAGATAAGTTTTCCAATGTAGATAGCTATACCAGCGGAATAAGTCATTTAACTTTCTATTAGTTTTGTTTTTAGTTTTTCACGTTAGGAAATATAATAATAAATTTTTGTTGTTTGGTAGATTAATAATAAATGTAGATAAAAAAATAAATGAAATATGAATATAGATTTTTAAAATGTGAAAAAACGATTTGACATGTGATCCGTTTGATTTATAAGAGGTGATGATTGAGTAATTTTACATGTGATTTACCCTTATATCAATGGAATAGATTGAATGAAATAATCTAATTTCAAGAGGAGACTGGAATATCAGTACCATTTTATTCAGAGTATCAAATAAGCACAAGTTTTGTTTTGATTTTATTCACCCATATTTAAAGCTATTCTCAACTGTTATTTTTCTACCCATAAATGTTTGCGTATGAGACTTTGGAGAGGGGTTATATAAGGTAGGTTTATATGGTGCACTTGTGACTTGAGCTAGGTTAGCATGCTATCATAAGGTGGTTGTTTTTTATTAAAGAAAATTGTGTTGAGGGTGGCAAAGAACAGTTATGTGTTGAATTTGTTGTCAATCAATGTCTTGAATATTGTTGTGGCATGAAAGCGTCTACTCAAAAGTCTTATTTTTTTAACCAAATTATTGTTATATAAACAATAGTGTTTGCAATTCTTGCAATCTTACACCAAAAAAAAAAAACATGGTGTTTTCAATTCTTACTTAATAGTCTAGCTTTGATCATTATTGCTGTAAACAATAGTTTTTGAACTTAATGTCACGTATTCGTCATGGGTCACAACTCAATAAACAATTTAGGAACCACTATTTTATTTAATTTATATTTGATTTTATAATGTTGATATCAATTGGTAAAAGAATGTAGGATTCATCCCAATGTTAAGCAATATGTCAACGAAGGGTAGTGTGATTTTGTATTTTAAGCCTATAATTTGCTTTATGAATCAATGTTATATTTATATACACACATTCTTTTTCTATCATATCCAATTGTTTTTTTATGGATTTAAATATAGTGTTGATATATTAAGTCTGTTTTGCAGTTCAAAAATGATTTTTTAATTGTTTATACAATGCGATAATGCAGTATACACTGCGCTATCGCAATGTATATTGCTTCATTACAGTGTGTGAAAATTAATTTATTTTTATTCATAAAAAAAAATTATTGTATCACGTTGTATACTTCACTTTCTTTAACAATATGTACTTTAATGGGTGGAGTTTATATTTTTTTAAAAAAAATGATTGTGGACGGTGGTGTTGCACTTGGTGCGGACATATCAGTTTTCTTAAATATATGAAATATTTGGGTATTTTAGGATTTTAATTAATTATCTTGTGAAATTACAATCTTCTTAACAAAGAAAAAAGAATTGAGCCTTTTATCTAAGACTCCATTTAGCGGAGCGATAAAGCGGCGGTGGAGTCAGGCGGATGCCACAGACACGAATGCGAACACAAACGTTCATTTCCATGGATAGCCCATAAATATCTTGTCGTATCCTGTTTTCGGCTTGTGAAAGTTTTTTCACATTTCCCTGACTCTGTGAAAACAACGATTCATGGCACCGTAGACCCCCCCCCCCTGTGTTCTAGCACCGTGGACGCCCGCAGACGTGCTCCCAAATAGAGCTTAAGAGAATTTAACTGGATGAAAAATATAATTAGCCCTTAACGACCCTCATTTGGATAATAATGTAAGTTATTTTGGTATGGAAAATTATTTCAATTTAGATAGCTATATTAATGGAATGAGACATTTTTTGTTTAAATATGTACGTGGCTATTTACGTTGAAAAACGTGATGATAAATTTTTTTGTTGTTTGGTTAATCGAGAATAAATGTAGATAAAAAGTGAATACGATATGAATAATGATTTATAAATGATAAAAAATAATATGACATGTGAGCCATTTGATTTTGAAAATGTGATGATCGAGTAATACGACATATGAGTTATCTTTATACAAATGAAATAGATTAAATGGAATAATCTAATTCTAATGGGAGGTTGGAACACCAATAACAACTTATTAATTCACAAGCATTTTGACATAATTATATTCCTTTATTTCATGCAAACAAACACAAGTTTTGTTTCGAGATTATTGTTCCCTTTTCCAAGCTGTTCCACTGTTATTTATCTACCCAAACAATCAATAATGTTTGCATATCAGACTTTGGAGAGGGGTTATATAAGGTAGGTTCATATGTTGCACTTGTGACTTGAGGTTGGCTTGCTTTCATAAGTTTTTTTTTTTAAAAAGAAAATTGTGTTGAGTGTGGCAAAGAACAGTTATGCGTTGTATTTGTTGTCAATCAATGTCTTGTATATTGACATATTGTTGTGGCATGAATGTGTCAAAAGTCTTATTTTTTTAACCAAATTATTATTATAAGCAATAGTGTTTGCAATTCTTAGTTATTGGTAGGCTAGCTTTGTGCATTATTGATGTGAACAATAGTTTTTGAGTTTAATTAATGTCACTTATTCGTCAATGGGTCACAACTCAATAAACAATTTAGGAATCATTATTTTATTTTAATGTTGATATCAATTGTTTAAAAAACATAGGTTTCATCCGAATGTCAGGCAATATGTCAACGATGTGTAGTGTGCTTTTGTATTTTAACTTTTATCAATATTATATCTAACAATTTTTTTTTGCCACATCCAATTGTCCTTTTATTATAGATTTAAAGTGAACTCCTATTGTCTATACAATGTGATGATGTGAAATACACTACGCAGTCGCAGTGTATATTATACTATCACCGTTAATAAAAATTAATTTTTTATATTTTCAAAGAAAAAATATGTTAGTGTATTCCAGCATATGTTTCACTTTTTATAACAATATAAACTTAATGAACAGAGTGAATTTTTTTTAACAAAACCAGTGAAGGTTGTGGACTGTAATTCTGAACATATCATTTTCCTTAAATATATATCACATGTTGGATATTTCAAGATTTTAATTAATTATCCAGTGAAATTATAATCTTCTCAACAAAGAAAAAAAATTGAACCCTTTATCTAGGAATGCTTAGCTAGATGAATATAATAATTAGCCCTTAACAACCCTACAAGGAGAATTTAAGGTTTGTAATTTAATTGCACAAATAATAAAAAAATTCTACCACTTTATCTTCACCAAAAAAAGAAAAGAAAAGGCAAAGATAGAAAATGATAGGTTGCATTTCCTTAGCACGCGTGCTTGCTTATTCTTCTTCTGGTTTTTTTTTGCTATAATTGATTAATCTTGTGATGCATATACATTGGTCTTAGTGATGCATACATTAGGCTTATTATAAAATAAATAATTTGTGGACAAAGTCTCCAACAACATTATAAAAAATGGTTTTATTTAGAATCTATAAAAAAAAAAGTATTATTTGAGCACTTATTTTGGTAAACTAGGTCCGTTTGAAACAATTATCAAATAGACGTTTTACAAAATCAGTTTTTAGGTAAATAGTCCAAATGAATATTTCTTAATTTGTGGCTTTTTTTTTTATCAGAATGTTTGGAAAGATTAAAAAAAATAGATTTTATGAAAAAGCTGGTTGAA
The DNA here is from genome assembly GCA_030737845.1 of Acorus calamus. Lineage (NCBI taxonomy): Eukaryota > Viridiplantae > Streptophyta > Magnoliopsida > Acorales > Acoraceae > Acorus > Acorus calamus. The sequence continues at coordinate 11,133,320 of CM060858.1, read as the reverse complement.
AGTAATTTTTGTGGAGGCATATATTTTATTAAATAATAAATATACTTCATAAAAAATAAAAATGCATTGAGTCTATAAAAGTAATTGCATTAATATACTGTATGACATCGTTTGATATAGTATATACTTCATTTTGTTAGTGTAAATTAAATTATGAAAAATGTAAAAAAAATGCATTTAATTCGTATAATTTTTTTTAATAAAATAATATATTTCATTAGTTAAATATATACTTTAAAAAAATCAAAATATGTCACGTATCATTTTCCTTTGAAGAATAATGTTCCACCTGTCTTTTTCAGCCTCAAATGCAGTTCATGTGTATTTTGAATTTTTAAAACTATTTTACTTTATCTAATGAAATATATACTTTTATAAAAAGATAAAGTGTATACTTTAATGAATTTTATAAGCTAATTTATAAAAAATATAAAAAGCTCTTAACAATTATTGGTGGTGGTACTGTATTCATCATAATGGAAACCCACTACCCACCACCTGTAGATGAGCTGAAGCCCATTAAGACTCAACCCATCAGCATATGAAACTGCAAGTGGTCGGGCCGCCATGGCCCATGAACTGACCGGGGGCTAAAAACCCAACAATTCCAACCATGAGTGGGCTTGTTAACGGGTCAGGTTTAGGCTAGGTCATGGTAGACCCGGACTTGACCCGTGACATGTCCCAAGCGAACCCACGACCCGCCAATCCCGTCTAGGACCCGGGTTGGACTCAGACCTGAGAATGTTGTTCAAAATACTAAAATGTATATTATCCAAAACATTAAAATAAGTTAACTAAAGTGACTCAAACACATAAGTTTACTACATATTAAACATTTATGGGTTAGTTATGGGCTATGGGCCAAAATGTTATGGATTAAATTTGGTAAATGGTTAGTTATGGCCTATGGGCCAAAATGTTATGGATTAGAACTTCGTAAAGGAGATAAAAATTTATGGGTAAATTAATAGCTTAATAACCATATCGAGTGTTGGGTCCATAGGATCAGATCGGAGTGGATCTAGACCTGATCCGATTTTATGTTTGTGTCAACCGGGTCGGGTCCAAAATCGGGTCAAGTAAATTACACGTGTAATCAGGTCTGGGCCTAGACCCGACCCGTTGACAGACTTCTATCTAAGAGAGTTTTTTTCCATGCTTTTTAGCCGAGTGCTGATATACTTAGTCCATTTTACAATCCCACATGCTATGATAGTGTTGACAGACATATACTGCACTATCATAATATATGAGGTTCTATCATAGTGTATGGAAGATTTTTTTTCAAAGTAAAAAAAACTACACTATTGTATCTCAATATATACTTTATTTCATATAACAACACACACTTCGGTGTATGATTTTTTTAAAAAAAGGGGTGTAGATTGTAATTGGGGCTGCAGTGGGGCTGGACGTATTATTTTTCTTTACAGCCTTCTCATGGCAGGGCTTGATCCCATGCCTCCCCTAAAACGGAGAGTGTCCGTTAAGAATAAGCTAGAGGTTTTTATATATTATTATTTATTGTCTCAAATACAGTTATATATATCTCATTATCTCTCTTCACTCATTTTATCTAGATATATACTTCATTACAAATTTTTTAAATTTTTGATAAATGGTATCATTCAATTTTATTAAAATATATATTTCACTTTTTATAAAAATGCATGCATCATTAAATGAAATACATGATTATTAGAAAATGAAACATGTATTATCTACGTTTTGAACGGTAAAATAGATTGAGTGTAACATTTCCTAAATACAATCGATATACCCATTTGATGAGTCAAACTAGAAATGAGACCCATTTACCTACCACGGTCAGTCAAAGAGAGAGAGCAATGAACCCAACCCCCTTTTGGATAGAGAATTAAGTTATTATGTGGTTCATGACTATTCTTAATATAAACAATGATAAAGTAATTTTGTATTTGATTGTATTTTGAATTATTATCGTTGAAAAAAACATAATAATAAAGTTTTTGTTGTTTGAGTAAAAAATATAAATAAGGTGTAAATAATGATTTATAAAAATGAAAAAATGATGGTAGTTGATTTGACAGTAAGTCTACATATTCTTTTGAGTTGAATATCCTGCAATAACTTTAATTCTAAGGGTTGACTAAAATCTATATATCACTCTATACCAATTTATTATGCTATACAGATTCTCATTTATTCAATTCATCCAAACAATCTTAAACCACTCTTTATTCCACGTTATATCAATTTATTCCACGTTCTATCCCAATCCACCCAATCCAAACATGGGCATAGAGCAAGAACACCAGATGACAAAATGACGGAAAAGTCCCTCCCATTTCTTCTCACTTTCCGTGGAAGCTTCACCATCTTGCCCCGGACTTTTCTCCCCGCCACTTTAATTCAATAATAATAAAAACAAAAACAAAAAAGTTTTTTCAGTCATAAAAGTTTTTTTATATAAATAATCTTTAAACCCTCACCGACATCACCATTTCAGTTATATAACCCCATCGTTCCATATATTACAAATCCTTCGAAGTTCGAAAAGGTGATAAAAACCAAAATATTAAATTTTTAGTATCTACCATGTCAAATATCAAATATCTGAATTCTATTTATATTATAAAATGATAAGTATAAGCTATCTAATATATCATTAACTTCAATTATATTATAAGATTATAATTTCAAATCAATGTTATTAGAGGGTGTCTTAGTAGTTAGTAGGGACTAAAAAATAATAAAAAACATGGAAAACTTATTTTAAATAACAAAATTTTCTGTATAAGAAATCAGAAAAACAAAAAACAAAAACCAAAGCCCTAAAAACGCGTCTCTCTCTCCCTTCCGTTTTCGCGCGAAATGATTCGCTAATTGTCCAAATTCGATCTCCATTTCTAGGGTTTCAAGTGATCCTCTCAAGATGAGCGTGATCGGCATCGACATCGGCAACGACAACTGCGTGATCGCCGTCGCTCGCCAGCGCGGCATCGACGTCGTCCTCAACGACGAGTCAAAGAGGGAGACCCCCTCTGCCGTCTCCTTCGCCGACAAGAACCGCCTCCTCGGATCCTCCGCCTCCGCCGCCCGCAACCCCCGCTCCTCCATCTCCCACCTCAAGCGCCTCCTCTGCCTTCGCGGCCTCGATGACGAACGCGAGCTCCGCTTCCTCCCCTTCGATGTCGCCCCGGACGGCGCCGGAGGCGTCGCCGTACGCGTGAGATGCCTCGGCGAGGATCGCCTCTTCTCGCCCGCGCAGGTGCTGGCGATGCTGCTGTCGCACCTGAAGCAGATCGCGGAGCGGGATCTCGAGGCGCCCGTCTCGACGTTCGTGCTCGGCGTCCCGTCGTACTTCACGGACGAGCAGCGGAGGGCATACGTCGACGCCGCCTCGATCGCTGGTCTGAGCCCTCTCAGTCTCATGCACGATTGCGCCGCCACTGCCCTTGGTTACGGCATCTACAGGACCGACTTCCCCAAAACGGGCGGCCCGATGCACGTCGCGTTCGTCGACGTTGGGCACTGCGACACGCAGGTCTGCGTCGCGGCCTTTGAGGCGGGGAAGATGAGAGTCCTCTCCCATGCGTCGGACGCCCGCCTCGGCGGGCGGGACTTCGACGAGGTCCTCTTCGACCACTTCGCCGAACAGTTCAAAAACCAGTACGGTATTGATGTCTGCTCAAACGTCCGGGCGACTGTGCGCCTGCGGTCTGCGTGCGAGAAGCTAAAGAGGGTCCTGAGCGCGAACGCCGAGGCTCCAATAAACATCGAGTGCCTGATGGACGAGATCGACGTGAAAGGGTTCATTAAGAGGGAGGAGTTTGAGAGGCTCTCTTTGGGGCTGTTGGAGAGGATTGTTGTGCCGTGCAAGAGGGCTGTGGCGGATGCAGGGCTCACTCTGAATGGGATCCACTCCGTGGAGATTGTTGGGTCGGGGTCTCGGATACCGGCCATTGCAAGGATGGTTGGTGGGTTTTTCAAGAAGGAGCCGCGGAGGACGCTCAATGCAAGCGAGTGCGTGGCGCGTGGGTGCGCTCTCCAATGCGCTATGCTTAGCCCTGTCTTCAGAGTCAGGGATTACGAGGTCTGGGGTCTGCTGTTAACTTAGTAAGCCTTGTTACTTGAGAATTATTGCTTTTGTGTATGCATGTCGATTGTGATTGCTGTTTAGGTATTGATGAATAACATGGACCAAACAAAACAAACATTGAAGTGCCACATCAGTTTGAGTTTATCAGTTCTCCAACATTAATAATTTTAGGGATATGTGAATTTCTCTATATATTGAACTGGATATAATATTTGTTCCTTAGCATTTATCTTGTTGCTTGAAATATGAATTAAACATTCCTTTTCTGAATCCAGTTTTGTATGATTGCTAGATTGAAGCCTGAAGGGCTTTATTGTTGCAAATAACTAGTCATCGTAAGCAAGGATTAAAAAGCCTTTTTAAAGATACCTGTTATTCGTAATCTGGAAGAGTCAGTAAAACAGCACTTCTTATTACAGATTACTCTTTAAATATTCAACTTTTATTCTTGAACTTTGTTGTAGCTTAATATTGGCAAAACTTGAGGTTACATACCACATAGCCTTTTGCAGATATTTACTTTGAATCATGTTACATCGGTATAGATTTAAGTTAAGGAACACATCTAAATTTGGTACATAAAATGTAGTTCTGCGGTAAACTGTAGTATGTTCATCTATGATGGAAAGCAGTGAAATACAACCAAATTGTCGTTAGATATTTTTTTCCTTCACTTGGATGGAGACAACACATCGAAATATGCAAGGTTACATGTAATCTTGCTTGTCCCAATTTGTCAACTCAACAGAATTGACTAGTTTCCTTATGGTTTGAAGTGGGCTTATGAATCCTTATGAATTAATGTTAGAGCTCTTAGAAATATCCTTTTTTGAGGGGGAAAAAGGGTAATTGAGTCATTATTGATTTGGTTTTACTAGGTTTTTGTTCCTTAGCATCTAAGCTTCTGCAAGACATCAAAGTTATGCCCTTTTTTTTTTTCTTCAAGTGTATATACTTCACTTTTATGGTGTACTTTTTTTTTTTTGAATCAGAACTTTATTGATGTACTTTCTTTATGTATTCAAGTTAATGACATTTTCTGCTGTCTTTACAGGTCCAAGATTCATTTCCTTTCACTATTGGATTTTCATTGGGAGGAGATTCTTCCATGTCATCAAATAATGTGCTATTTCCCAAAGGTCAACCTATACCAAGTGTCAAGATTCTTAGTTTTCACCGTAGCAGTACATTCAATATTGAAGTTTTTTACGCTGACCCAAGCCAACTTCCTGCTGGTGCCTCTCCAAAAATTAGTAGTTTCACGGTGCGTTATTTGATTAGCTGCTAATGCTTATTATTAAGATGTTTTTGCTGTGCTCTTTATGATTCATTTACATTTACATTTACATTTACATTTACATTTACATTTACATTGACATCAAAATAGTTTCATTCTGGCCCCTGCTATCTGATCTTCTGGTTTAGATTGATGTATTAATCTGAGCAAATTGTGCATTGCACTATGGTCAATAATTGATCTCTGATTTAGCCAAATGTAAAGTGATGACATTATTGTTTTCTTTTACATCTGGAGTGAGGTTGAGGCATTCTAGCATCATTGTATGTTTTTGTTAGAAATTATATTTTGAGAGGTTGAACCGTTGAAGTCTGAATTATATTATATATTCTATTTCAGCTGTCTTGGGTACCTTTAATGTCTGCAAGACTTCCATTGTTCTTCGACTCTTCATGTTTAGAACCACCAAGTTTTTCACTCTTATTAATGATCATGGAAGACGTCAACTCTTCTGCTTGAATTTGTTACAATGAACTGCACTTTAAGGCATCTAAAACTGCTCTTGAAGTCTTAATGTCTGCAGATATTTAGAAGTAACTATACTGCCCAACACCTTTAGCTGTAACCCCGTGTGAGTTATGGTGGGTATTGTTGAAAGAGTACTGTAAAATGCAGCACATTAGGAAGCCCAAAATGTAGGTATTATCTTTTCTTATCTAATTTACTATTCCTATGTTTTAGCTAAATGATTCATTTGAGAAATTAGATTGGTGAAGTCTTCTAGTTGCTCTTGTTCGATAGTATGCTACTAGGCTGCATCACTTAAGGGTGATGATAATAACCCAATCAGACCAGTCCAGCTACTTTAGGTTTTTAAATATAGGATCTATTAGATGCTTCTCAAATTACAAGGTTTTGCCTTCGCATTTTTTTGCTAATTTTATTTTCGCTTATGCTTCTATTAATGGGGATTACTTGTAAATTGTAATGCATTCCCTGCTTGGTGAATTGTGATAATCTGTGAAGAGCATCCTATGATATGTGATGATGATGACACTAATTTTTCCCCAAGTCTTGGATGCCTATAAAGTACAAAAATCAGTGAGTATAATATTCTGACGCTGTTCAATATTATACTAGCTACAAAACAGAAGGGCATTTGTGAGAGTTCTAGTATGTGCTTATATTTTTAGTGGAGCATCCTCCTGGCACATGATATAAATGACAGTGAGTGCGCTTGTCTTGTTTGCCCAACATCCACGATGAGAAATTTATTTATCTTTTTTTTTTTTGGGAGGGGGGGATTTGTTGACTTCCTATGCAGTACCATACATTGTATCTTAATTAAATAAATACTACTGAAAAGTTCTACAAGCTATAAAAAAGAAGGGCTTGTGTGGGGATACTACCGTGGGCCTTTTTTTGATATAAAAGAAGATTATGACCTTGAGATATGTGTCCTTTGGTTCTGTATATGGTTTATCCATCTCCAGTATAACTGTATAAGCCACTCATCCACCAATGTCTCCCCATGCCATCTGCCTATCTGCACAGGTGGTAAATATCAGGAGATAGGGATATAAACCCAAGCCCTTGGAGGAGAATGAGAATTCCACTCGCGTGAAAGGTCTAGTTTTCTTGAATGATTAATTTGGTTGCTCTTCCATGTAGCCAAAATGTAACTGCAAATGGATGCATTAGGAAAATACATGATTTTAGTAAATTAAACTGATGACGATGAAGCGTGGACTGTGAGCATGCTGGCTTAGTCTTAAACCTTACTGCAGTAATTTCAGTTTAAAGGCGTATGTGACCCGTCTGGATGAGGTTATTTTTATTTTTATTCATATTTTTTCGGTTCTACATAACTGGTTGAATGCTCCAAATATGTGTTACAGTGGGTTGAACTCTGTCTGGTGTTCTTCAGGAAGGTGATGCTGTGCCAATTTGATTTTATAGATTTTATATTTAACTTGGTATCCTATGTTGATATAACTTATCTACAGGTAGGACCTTTTCAAGCTTCCTGCAGTGGAAAACCTAAAGTTAAAGTTAGGGTTCGTCTGAATCTACATGGGATCATCTCCATAGAGTCAGCATCAGTATGTATCCATAATCATTGTTTGTTGGTATACAAAATATATGGAACAACCTTTCAATATTTTAACTTTGAATGCCATTAAATGGCAGTTGATTGATGATGTTATGGATGGAATGGGTACACCCAATTCAAATATGGACAATGCAGACCATGAGTTTGCTTCTAGAGGTCCTGATAGTGCAACAAATCCTGTGGAAAATGGCACCAGTACGCATTCTGAAGGCATGTCGCATCCCGTTGTTGATGGCCATGAAGACCAATCTATCAAGGTATGCTTTTGGGTCTGAACTTGGGTTAAAAACTTTAAATCACAGTATTTCCCACCCAGAAATTTTTGTGCTAGATTTTTTATTTTTACTATCATACATGACAATATTCTGGTGCCAGTATATTCTGATTATGCATTTTCTGATGCCCCCAATCTTTGTGGGAAGTGCACTCTTTTCTTACTGAGTTTTTTTAAGTTCTGGCTCATGCATTAGACTCATTTTGCTATATAGTTCATATTTTGACTGATTTCTGTAGGTCAGAATCAGATTTTTTTAGATTCTTTCATCACATAGTTGCTGTAGAAGAGAAAGATGTTTAAATTCTTATACACCTGGCCTCAACTGCTACATGGACAAGCACCACCATGGTGAATTAAGATATGATCACTACAATAAAGGGGGATGCAAGTGGATCAGGGGATCTTTCTTATATGGGTTCATCTAGCATTGACAAATTGTAATATGATCACTTTTTCTTTCTACTAACCCATCATTAACAGGTCGATGGAGCAAGAAGAGGAAGAACATCCAGAAGGCTTGAGATACCAGTTACTGAAAATAAATATGGTGGGATGACCAAGTCTCAACTTTCAGATGCTCAAGAAATGGAACTCCAGTTAGCCCATCAGGACTGGGTTGTAGAGCAAACAAAAGACAGGAAGAATGCTCTCGAAGCATATGTGTATGAGATACGTAACAAGGTATATCATCAAACCCTATAGATACACTTTTTCTGCCCCATGTGTCGCTGGACTATGAATTCTTATAAGCTTAATAACAGCTTCTTGAGAAGTATCGGAGCTTTGCTACTGAGTCAGAGAGGGAGGGCATCTCTAGAAGTCTACAACAGACAGAGGAGTGGCTTTATGAGGATGGAGATGATGAATCTGAAAATGTCTACACTGGAAAACTCGAGGAACTAAAGAAGGTACCGGACATTCTCTCTGTTGATTTCCTCTATTTCTCTTCGGTCGGTGATCATTCTTTCGTTTATAAACAGCTGGTGGATCCTATTGAAAACCGATACAGAGATGAAGAGTCTCGGGCTCAAGCGATAAGGGATCTTCTGAATTGCATTGTGGATTACAGGATTGCAGTGAAATCACTTGCAACCCCTGACAGGGACATGGTAAGAATCTCAGTGTTTCTGAATGTGTTGCTTTCCAGGATGGCAGTCAGGAAAGTTAATACCCCAATAAATGATGTCACAATTGTAGGTGATCAATGAGTGCATCAAAGCTGAACAGTGGCTCAGGGAGACAACCCAGTTGCAGGATTCGTTGCCAAAGAACATTGACCCGGTGTTATGGTCCAGTGAAATCAGGAGAAGAACAGAAGCATTAGACACGTATATTTTTATCGCTAATCTCATGGAACAAGCTTATTCAGTCAATTTTTTTTTTTCATGTGTGCACTTTACATGCCTAATATTTGTATACTGTGCCAATGCAGGGCATGTTGTCACGTTATCGGACACAAGGCTTCTCCGGTGAGAGCAGAGGATAGGAAGGTGGCGGACCAACATGGTTCTTCTGATAACATGTGCGATGATTGATTTTAAGTGAGATCTTTGTTTTGTTGTTGTGATCATTGAGAATAGATATCCAGTTTTGTTGAATCACACACCATGGATGGTTCATGAATTACCAGTTACCATTTTGTGCCGGGTTCTGGTGAGATCTGATTGATAGTGAAGGTGAATTTTGGTCATGGATAATAATGTTGCGTATTTCTTTTTTTTTTTCTCCAATTCCAGTCTATATGTGTTTTGAATATTTTAAAAATAGTATACTTCATCTAATGAGGTACAAGCTTTTATAAAAAAAATGATACCATATACTCAAATGAATTGTATGGATGCATTCATAAAAAAATAATTTTTTTTATTAAAGCATATAACTTGTTAATATGAATATATGTTCAACCCACAAAGGACTTGAATTAGGGCTGGAAAAAAAAAGTTGTAACAACACTCTTTGTTCATTTGTTTTGTGATGTTCTGCTTACTTTGGGTGGGTTGGACTTGACCCAACCCAACTTGGGAACATTGAACCCGACCCGAAAATAATTTAGATTAGGCTTGGATTGCATGGTGGGGATAGACGTGTCCAATAGTTTTGCAATCAATTTTAAACTCGAATATTTTATAATTTGGTGGAGTGAGTTTTTAATTTTAAAACTCAGATTTATACATAATCAGTTTTGCAATCATGCAATCAAATTCACCCTAAATGTTGCCAACGGTTTTCTCTGTATTTTGACTAGTTGCTCGAGAATAAGAGTTAGTCTGACAAGGGATTAAAGTTCTCATGATAAGTTGTTTTAATTTTAAAGAATAAAAAATTCATCAATTTTGTTTAAATTTACATTTGTCAAAATTGGTATCTCAGCCAGGTGTAACAAAATATCTTCATTTTTATTTTAAAATCAGGATAACCTCCCGTAATTTATCTAGATTATTTTTTATATCAAACGGGGATAACCTGTTTTCCCACTCATATATCCCTATAATGATTTCTTATCCCACTATTTATCCCTTACTAAATCAGTCTCAGTTTGTACTCATCTGTTTAGATTTGCACACCCTTCTAATTTCTAATAAAGAAATTGATAATACAAGAAAGGGGAGAAAATTAAAATGAGAGGAGCAAATAAAAACACCCACAAGCAAAGAAGGCTGGATTCAATCAGATGAGAGGAGCAAATAAAAACACCCACAAGCAAAGAAGGCTGGATTCAATCAGGCTTAATTCCATCAGTTGATTATGTAGTTTAATTCATAAGTCGATTGCATAGATACTGATGGTATTGATGATACTCCAGACCCGAGACTCCAAACATTTGGGGCTATTATTTCCACCCATAAGTCATTCACCCCACCCACTTAAAAAATAAAGAATATACATTTTAGAAAGAGAGCAACCCACCACGTTTTCCAATCAACCCATACTTACCAGATTCCTTCCTCGGCGCTGCCCCCTCTACCGGACCCTCCACCGCCACCGCCGCATCCTTCTACGAGCCCACCTCCGTCCTGGACCCCCTCATCACCGGCGTCTCCGACGGAGTCGGCCGCGGTGGCCTTCTCCTTCCCACGGGACCGTCCTCCTCCGTTTCAACGATCTCCACCACCACCAAAACCTCAACCCCCTCGTCGTCCCCGCCGTCCAGACCATCGGCGCCCTCAAGTCCTACTCCGACCTCTCCCCGGTCCCCCACATCGCCGTCTCCAACAGAGTCGAGGAAGAAGAAGGTTTGCTCGAGACCGTCCTCGCCGCAGAGAACCTCCTCGACTTTGCGTGGGGCTTGAAATCCGCCTTTCCTTCAAGTTCGGCCATGAGGAGCGGTGGTTGAGATGGTGTGTCGGGAGGATAGGTGCGGAGGGGGAGGAGATGGAGGTGGGGGAGGAGACGGTGGTGCGTGCTCTGTTTTTGCTGCAGAGCTGCTGGTCCGGGGTGGGTTGCTCACCTTCCAAAAAGTGAAATGTTAATTTTTAAAGGGGTGGTGAAGATAACTGATGGGGTGGAAATAACGGCTCCCTTCTAACTTTGGGGCTCCGAAAAATCTCTCTCTCTCTCTGCGCATCTTCTTCAGAGCATCTACAGTTCTACGAAGTCCGTCTCCGACGCCCGACACAGTCCCATTCGTCACGTACAGGTCTCTCTCTCACTCCCTCTCTCTCTCATCAAAACCCTAACTATGTATGTTTTTGAGGGGCCTGAACACGAAGAAGAAACCACCGAAAATTCTTCATCAAGAACCCTATGTGAAGTTTTTAGCCATTCAAACGTGTTCTGTGGTTCGATTGATTGTAAAATCTGTCTTTGCTTAAATGTTTGTTAGGTTAAAAGAACTAATCAAACAATCCGAAAAAAAAAACACAACTTGAGAGATAGAACCAACAAGAGATCCATGTTTAATTGATATACAGATTAACCAAAAAAACCATGTCGCCGAGGTCTGTATGGAAGGGCCCTTTTGTTGATGTTTGCCTCCTGAGGAGGCTGGCAAGGGAAAAGAAGAAGGCCTTTGAGTCGGCCCGTGGAGCTGTCGCAGGTTCGGATGCGGGGAAGAGTTCCACAAAAGGCGAGCCTTCGGCAGTGAAAGGAACAAAGAAGCAAGGGGGCGGTAAGACGAGATGAGAAGTGAATTTTTTTAGATTTTAGTAGTGATAGCTTGGTTTGTTATGTTGTTTTGTGTGGATTATCTTTTTTTTGGATAATGGATTGTTTGTGTGGTTCAATGATTGATGAATGGATATTCATGTTTCTTGATAATTGTGGTATCTAAATTCGTAGGTTTAACGTGTCATTTTTATGGATGTGTTATGAATTATGATAAAGTGATGTAGTGAGAGATGATGTTAGTGACTGGCTTTTGGGACTGTTGGGTTTGTTGGTCAGTGTCACACAGGTTAGATAGTTGAAGAGGATGGCTAGATCCAATTTAGGGTATTTTGATGTTATTGATATGTTAATCATTGTTGGGGGATATGCTTATTGTAAGCAATTTTAAAGCAATCACCCTAGTATTTTAACCCCTGTTTGGTTTAGGGATTGCTTAGTTTGTTATGTTGTTTTGTGTGGGTGATCTTTTTTACTGACCTTTGGCTTCTTTGGATAATGGCTTGTTTGTGTGGTTCAATGATTGATGAATGAATATTCGTGTTTCTTGATAATTGCAGTTTCTATCTATGATCTGTAAAGAGGTGATTCAGACACTGAGCATATCATGTTTATGGATGTGTTGTGAATTATGATAAAGAGATCTAGTTATGTTAGTGACTGGCTTTTGGGACTATTGGGTTTGTTAGTCATTGTCACACAGGTTAGATATTTTGATGTTATTGATATGTTATTCATTGTTGGGTGGATATGCTTATTCTAATCCTTTTTTGGTTCAGGGATTGCTTATCTGAGAAAGAAATTTTTGTACAGAAAATAGAAGAGAATTAGATGACTTTCTGTTTTTGTGCTATTCGTTCCTTGGTTTTGGTTAATTTTTTTTTTTTGTAATTATGTTTGTTTTATTAGAATTTAGTTATGATTTTGGGTTAATAAGTATGCCTCTCCTATGTATAGTTAATTGGGTTTATTCTAACTTATCAAAGTATATATTTTACAGTTTATCTATACTGAACAAACATGTTTTCTTGAGATTAAACTTATTCTTCCATTATATAGTTGCTTATTCTCGAAATAAACCGGACCTAAAATTATGAAATTAGCAGTTGAATTGGATTAGTCTATGTCACTATGTAATGTATTCGTGGCTGGGTAGATTGACTTATATAAGCAATTTCCAACACAGTACTAGCTTTGACTTTGGAGTTTCAGTTCAGAAATCTCTGTCTGAAGATATTTATATCAGTTATTGATGCATTCATCACGGGGTCGACTGCCTTAGACTAGTTATTTTCAAAGCAGTTAGCTACTGTCTTTGGAGCTAGGATGAGGCTCCTCCTATGTTAATGCTGCAATGTTATGGTTATTATGTTTGAGTTTATACAGGATTAGGCCTTCAGTTTTTTTGAAAGTTGGCTATTGATTGCCATAGCATATCGCCCTATGAGGACATGTAATGTGTTGCTATCGTGCATTTTGATTTTGCTGGTTTCCTCCAAATATATGATGTTCATTGTCAAGTTACTGTAGGTTGTACACTGCACCAATTTGCAGTTCTATTTTTAATTACAGCTAACCTGGGTGTTATATGTCGGCAAATCTCTTGGACTAGGTGCCTTGTTTTCATTATATAAAACGTCCTGGCACTTATTTTCAGCACATCCACATTCCTCTTATCATTTGTCATTAAAAATCCATTCTCATTTGTTTATAGTGGTACAATCAAACTTTAGGCCACCCAATAATGTGATTGAGAAAATTTGTTCTAATGTTCTGTCCATTGCTCGTGTGCTTCATCCTGAAAATCCATTGTCAACAGAGTATAATCTGTGGAAGCTTGAAGTAGTAGTAGTAGTAGTTGTTGGTGGTGGTGGTGGTGTTAGTCCTCTCTTTCTGCAGGCATGGTTTTTTTTTCTTTCTTTTTTTCTTTTTCCCTGCTCTTGCACATGGATGTTGGTTTTGTGAGGGTTTTTTTTTGTGTGTACATCACACTTCCCATTTGATCCATAATTGTATCATGCCAAATTTCCAATCTGAATGGTTCCTCATTGTGTGTTATATAGCTTAGGGAGCTGTTATTTGAAGTGCTATGAATTCATTTGTCATGATTTCTGTTAGAAGCACCTATAGAGCATCAAGATTAAGGTACCATTTGGATTCACGTTTGGACGGATTCCGCGGTTCCAATGCGGACAAATGCTTTTCCTTAAACGCCACATTTGAAAAGCTGTGGAAATAATGTTTAAAAAGCTTACCAGATTTTCAAAATCTCATCTTTTCCACTTCAATTCCAAATGCTACCTAAATTCAATTTGCATAGAGTTATTTGCGATTAACTCATATTTTATGCTGATTACTTTAGACTTGGAATGCCCATATGATATAAATTAGGTTTCTTTAGGTGGTGAGTGTGAAGGCATGACATAGATGACACAAAATTGTTTTAAGGTGAGCACGCTTGATTATGAATGCTTAATTATGCGGTCTCAATAAAAAAAAACACAACATTAAAAAGTCATGCCTTCTTGATACAACGTATCTATTAGATCTCCTAACTTTATGTTTGAGTTTATATTTTCTGTTTTGGTTTCAAAATTAGGGACTTTTAGGAAGACCGCAACTCTTGAGCCCACGTTTGAGTAGCAACATATGCTATTCCAGGATAGATAACTAATCCAATATAAATAAGGAATAAGTCATTTAATGTTTGATTGTGTTTTTTTTAGTTATTTTCATTGGTAACGTAATAATAAAATTTTTGTTGTTTGATTGACCATTGATAAGTTGTGGATGAGAGTTACAAAGGGTGATGATAGAAGAGCATCTTTAAACATATAATTTATGGGAGTTTCTTTTAGTAAAATATGTGAAAGACTAGAGTGATCAGTTAAATAAATCTCCTCCCTTAGGAGCTCCTTGGAAGCTCAGAGGCAGTAATCGAAAAACAGTGGAGTCCTCTTTTTTTTTTTAATGTATTTTTTAGCTTTTTTATGTTTTCTTTTTGAGTGAACCAATTTGTTTTTAAATTTATATAATTTTTTTTATAAAGAAAACTTAGACCTTTTATAACTAGGCGAAAATAGTTACAAGATGTCCAAATATAGAGATAAGGAAGAAGAAAGTTCTTCGGAGATACAAGAGAAGAACTAAAAAGCAAACCAAAGTGTTAGAATAAATGAAGAGAATTCTTCTTATTGTATTAGATGAGTCAAATGCTCTATTTATAAATACGCAAATGAAATTCTAAAATACCATAACAGAAAAATAAAAAACTAGGAAAGTAATAACGATTCAATATTGCCATAATAATAACTTTTTAACACAAAGTAAACAAAACAAGCAGAGCTCACACCAAAGAGAACCACACGAGGGCTTCCCCCTCGATACCATGCTTACTCCTCAATGTGAAGCTATTCCCCATACCAACCAATACTTCTCGCCCCCGCTAACAAGCACCCCCATTGCCTGATCAGCAACAAGTCACGGGGGTTTTCAAAATAAAACATTGATTTCGAAAAGACAATAGTATTCCTGATCTTCCAAACTGTCCACGGTCTTATAGCAGACCCCTCTAGCGGGGTGGTCGAGATGCATCCTCCCCAAAGGGGAGGTCGTGAATTGACTTGTCCCCTTTCTTCGCGCTCCTTAGCATCACCTCCCATAGCGCTTCTAGATCCTGGTAGTCCACACGCAAACCAGAAAACCTAGAGATCCCTGTACAATTTCGTGAGGAGTCGCCCTTGAAAGGTCAACCATAGAAAAATCTGCCCAAACTATGTAGTCTTCTATCACCTCCGATGGCTCAGAATCATGAATTAAACCAAGAGGAGACTTGTCCAATTTTTTTGTTGAGTTATATAGAGGGAAGAGAGCATGGTTGAAGTTGATAAAACATTTAAATTAAATTCTTCTCGTATATTCGGCAAATTTGTTAATATATTTTGGTCGAGATGCTCTAAGTATCACATAATGTTTTGACATAAAAAAGTTTAGCTCATAACAAAAGACAAAACTTTTCCTTATTGGGTGTTGTTACAACAATCAATATATCCAGATCTACATGAAAATTTATATCTAAATAAAATGTTCTAAATTAAATTATACTTTTTTAATTTTTATGATAAAATTTGAATTGTACAGTTTATTTTTATTTAAATTCTTAACTTCTATAGTTTCAATATCTTTATTCTCTAAATAAAAATATTATTCATTTTCATTTTATTATTTTTGTTGTTCGGAGAATTGAATCTTATAACATTTTAATTATTAGAAATAATACATTTTTCAACCATTTGAATCAAACCTGAACCCAAATTGAACCCGATGGATTAGACTCAGGTTGAGTTTATCAAATCTGAGGGTCAGGTTAGATTTGAGTTGACTTTCTCCAACTTCGAGTTGTGTAAGGGTTGAGCTGTAACCCAGTCCAACCCGCAGAGTTGCACCCTTAACTGTTGTACCCCTCTATAATATTTTGCTTACAAAGAAAGGGTCTACTGATCGTACGGTCCAATATTTATTATCTTCTAATTAAACCAAAAAGGTCAAAACTACCCCCAGACAGTCGCGATGTCGAGAGGGGCAATTTCGTCCAAACGGTGGCGGTTCGCTCGATAGCAAAAGACGAAAACGCCCCTGTTGACCTAGATCATTTGAGGGTCATTTCAGTAAATATATTTCACTATAAATAAACCCCACTGCGTTAGGGTTTCTTCACTTCCGTCTCATTTTTTCTCAAGCAGCGGCAGCAGCGGCGGCGACTGGTGAGTCTCCCTCTCAAACCCTAATTTTCGATTCTGATTTCGTCTTCAGATCCATTTCATCTGCTGTTCTTTTGATCTTCGTCTAAAAGTTCTGGTTTTTTTCATGGATCGGTTGCTCATCTAGGGTTTGTTTGTATCTATATGTTAACAGATCTGCCCTAGTTTTGTTGTTCACAGCTTTACATGTTTTGTTGGGTTTGTATGTGTGTTGTAGTTCGTATGAATTCTGTTTTAATACAACATGTGATATCCATGGACTGTGTATGTTATTGATTGTGTTTTTTTTTTATGTATACATTTTAGCTTCATTTTATTGGATTTGTTATTATTGCCTTGTATTCTTGTGTCTCAGTCTTCTTTACTCGTAATAAGGGATGGTATTTAGATCTATGGATTGTGGGTGAATGAAATGGTATATTTTTGTTTTTTTTGGTGTTTAAGTTTTGTTTTTGCTTGGTGTGTTTTCTAAATTTTTTTTTATGTATGGAGTTAAAGCAATGGTGGTTCTGTTTTGAACAGTTTGGTTTGGTTTTTTAAATGGTGACAAGAATGGCTTCTGTGTTTTTTTTAAAAAATATTTTTATGGTTATGACGAAGAATGAGGTGAGCACCAGTTTCGTGTGTGGCTTGTCGGCCAAATTTGTTATATAATGTTGAGGATCTTGTTTTGGTAAGAATCTTTTTCTTTTGTTTGATAAATTGAATTAACATTTTTTGCAACATGTTTTGATTTTTTTATTGCATGTGTTAATATTGTTTATTTTATGGATTTTCTGTTTTTTGGGTATTGGAAATGGTGTGATTTTTGTGATGCCCATTGTATTTCAGTTGAATCCGTATTAGGAAAGAAGCATAGTTCATCGAGAATTATTTAGTTTTTTAAAAAGATTGTGTTCGAATCTGATATTCTGATGGCATGGGTAGTTTTTGTACCTTTAATTTCATTCAGAAGCATAGTGTGTACTTGTTGTTGACGACATTTGATTTTTTTATTATGTATAGCATGGAAACCTGTAGTTGGCTTATTGTTTGCTTCATCTAATGCTTTCGTTGAGTACTCTTTTTGCAAAGTCTAATATTTGTGAACTAGAGATCTCTCATACATGTCAGCCTTTCATCATTTTATTTTTTGCAATGAAGTTTCGAATGAATATTAATGTATCTTTGTCTATCATGCAGTGCTTAATTTTTCAACACTTTGACAATGGGGAAAGAAAAGTTTCACATCAACATTGTGGTTATTGGCCATGTCGACTCCGGAAAGTCGACCACCACTGGTCATCTCATCTACAAGCTTGGTGGGATTGACAAGCGTGTCATTGAGCGTTTTGAGAAGGAAGCCGCTGAGATGAACAAGAGGTCATTCAAGTACGCATGGGTGCTTGACAAGCTTAAGGCTGAGCGTGAGCGTGGTATCACCATTGACATTGCCCTCTGGAAGTTTGAGACGACAAAGTATTACTGCACCGTCATTGATGCTCCTGGCCATCGTGATTTCATCAAGAACATGATCACGGGCACATCACAGGCTGACTGTGCTGTACTGATCATTGACTCCACTACTGGTGGTTTTGAGGCTGGTATCTCCAAGGATGGTCAGACCCGTGAGCATGCTCTCCTGGCTTTCACTCTTGGAGTCAAGCAGATGATCTGCTGCTGCAACAAGGTAAATAAAGTCATACAACCATCATAAATGCATATTTGTTATGTTAATTTTGTCCATTAATCTTTAATAACAATTTTCCCCCATTTGTAGATGGATGCCACCACACCAAAGTACTCCAAGGCTCGCTATGATGAAATTGTGAAGGAAGTCTCCTCTTACCTCAAGAAGGTTGGGTACAACCCTGATAAAATCCCATTTGTGCCCATCTCCGGATTTGAGGGAGACAATATGATCGAGAGGTCGACCAACCTTGACTGGTACAAGGACCCACCCTCCTTGAGGCCCTTGATGGGGTCCAGGAGCCCAAGCGTCCCTCGGACAAGCCCCTCCGACTTCCCCTGCAGGATGTCTACAAGATCGGTGGTATCGGCACCGTCCCCGTCGGCCGTGTTGAGACCGGTGTGATCAAGCCCGGTATGGTTGTCACCTTCGGCCCGACTGGACTGACCACTGAAGTTAAGTCTGTTGAGATGCACCACGAGGCCCTGCTGGAGGCCCTCCCCGGTGACAATGTTGGCTTCAATGTCAAGAATGTTGCTGTGAAGGATCTCAAGCGTGGTTTTGTTGCGTCCAACTCCAAGGATGACCCGGCGAAGGAGGCTGCCAACTTCACTTCCCAGGTTATCATCATGAACCACCCTGGACAGATTGGAAACGGCTATGCTCCAGTCCTCGACTGCCACACCTCCCACATTGCTGTCAAGTTTGCCGAGATCCTTACCAAGATTGACAGGAGGTCCGGAAAGGAGCTTGAGAAGGAGCCCAAGTTCCTTAAGAATGGTGATGCAGGTATGGTGAAGATGATTCCCACCAAGCCTATGGTGGTGGAGACCTTCTCAACGTACCCTCCACTCGGGAGGTTTGCTGTGAGGGACATGAGGCAGACGGTCGCAGTGGGTGTCATTAAGAGTGTGGAGAAGAAGGATCCCACTGGTGCTAAGGTTACCAAGGCGGCTGCCAAGAAGAAGTGAATGGATGGCTGAGTCAGGTAATGCTGGTGATGTTTTTGATGTGTTAGTTGTGGTTGTTATGATTTGGTTTTTAGTGATGTGTTGGGTGTGGTTGCAGAACTGGACCGGCGGTTGCAGATTTGCGGAGTCTATGAGAGTGTAGTGCTATCGTGAGTTTATTTTACCCCCCTTTCGTTTGTTTGTCTTTGTTGGTCCCTTGCTAGCTGAAACTGTTTTGCTGCAAGTATTTGAAACTCTCTCTATGTTAGTTTTTTGAAGCTATGTTGGATGGATGGATATTCTTAATAGTTCCTTTTTGTCATACATGCTCTTAAAATAACTCTTCATGGATTTGGTTTATGTCTCTCCTTTTGTGTTGGCAAAAGCAATGGAAGATGAGCGTGAACAAAAAAAAAGGCATGAACAACTGTCCATCTTGTATAAATAATTTTGTCCAAGAGATGGCCTTAAGTGATTCAGATGATTCTTGCTGAGTCTGGGTCATTAGAGGTGTTTTCTTCTCAAATTGAAAATGGTTGGAGTAATTTTAAATGACAAACTCAACTAGTTTAAGGATTCCATCTTAAAGTGTCCTACAATTTATTACTTGTAATTGGTGTCGATTGGTAGGGGTTGGTAGTAATTGATATGAATTTGTATGAGTTGGTATTGACTGGTACCAGATGGTATGAATCAATTCAAATTCACACGAATTAGTACAAATTGGTATCAATTAACACCATTTGTACTAATTCGTTGGAAGTTGTATGAATTAGCAATAATTTGTAAGAATGTGTATGAATTAGTAATAATTTTTAACAGTTCGTACTAACTAGTCAACTTACATGTGTTGGCACTTGAAATGTAATGGAAGGACGAACATTAGTTAGGATTATTTGATGCTCACTTACTATGCCTTGTTGATGATTTTCAAATACAAAATCTTCCACGTCTACTGTGACGGATGTAAAAACTCTTTTGCTTCCTCAAGTGTTCAAAACACATTTTATGTATACATTAATATATCTGGAATTCCATTTAGTATTTTGTAGAGAACTATACCATGTGATGAAGCATGCCAAAAAAAAAAAGAACATATACCTCAATAAAAAGGGATAACTTAGATGAGAAAAGAACAAGGGGTGTCATTCCTGAAAATCTACCAAAAGATTTTCCAAATGATTTAGATTGAGAGAAGATGGAGAGAAGGTGTCATCTGTTTTTCTTTTTGCAGTCACATGGGCTGTTCATTTTTGTGGATCCAGATCGAACGGGTTCGATCTGCATGCACCATGAAGAGGTGTTATGATTAGGCCTGGGTCACAGATGAAGGATCTGATCAACCAAACGGGGTGGGTCCGGGTTTATCCCTACTCGACACCATGGACCCGTTGGACTCGATAATAAGTAATAACCCTTCTCTTTTTTATAACCCAACCCAGGTATCCACTACCCAATCCAGGCCCAAGCCCAATAAATCATTAACTCACCCAATAACCCACTCAAATCCCAAACCTTAACATACCCCTCGGCCTCTCTTGTTTTTGACCGTCAAAACTTAAAACCTCCATCTCTTTGATGAAAAAACCCTAACGAACACATCTCCATCTCTACCGATGACAAAACCCAGACATCTCTACGTCACGGATGTGCTATTCGAGATCTTGGAGGATAAATTGGTGGCAATAGAAGTGGGGGGCGCACTGCCGGTTTGAAAGAGGAAATTGATGAAGTTGAGGTGGTTGATGGATTGTAAGAGGTCCGTGAAAGGGGAGGTCGAGTCGGATATCATTGATGTTGATGAGATTGTTGAGGTTCTTGTTTTGGAATTGGGGTATGTTCTTTTGGGACAGTTGATCTTTGGGAATAGTTTTCTTTCTTTCTTTCTTTCTTTTGTTGAATTCTTTGATTGTCTGATTTGTTTGAGTGGGACATTGAAATCAAAACTGTTCTTGTTTGAGTGGGACATTGAAATCAAAACCTCCATCTCCATCTCTACTAATGATAAAACCCTAACAAACACTCCTCATTTCACTGGGTCCGCCAGGTCTCACCCAGGACCCGGGTCTGGCAGACCCAGGTCCAGGTCGGGCCTGAGTCCACCCCGATCCGGACCTGACCCATTAACAGACCAAGTTATGATGTCTGCACCATATCACCTAAGGGTCAATATTTTGTCTGAAGCCTGTAAAACACTAAAACCAACCGGAGTGAGGCACGGGCCCATGGGTTAACTCTGAATGGATCCAGGTCGGGTTGCGGGTTTGTTGTTCGCTTGACATTGGATAAAGTGAGGGCTTGACATTGGATAAAGTGAGGGTATGTGATGGATAAGAGTTTATCCTTTCGTAAATTTGCTTGGTTTGGGGGTAATTGTAAGAGGTGTGAGTTCAATATGGTAGGGATGAGTGTGTGAGGTGAGATAAACATTGAAAAATATTTTCATTCATTGGTATAAATAACATTTATAAATAATTCTAGCACCCGTTTATAGTAGTTATCGGGTCTATTCCTAGCTTATCTAGGAATAGCTATAGGGGTTTATCTTTTGTATTTCCCCCTCATTACCTATGTCTATAGTTTAAAAAAAATGGTACTGAGCATGTATCTATACTGATCTAGTGTATGGTACTGATTCATTACATACATGCTTCTTTACCACCAATTCTGGAAGGACTTGTTAGACCTTATTGTGTCTTCATGATGGATCATATTATTGTATTGGAAAAATCTGAATTAATCGTGGGGCGAGACAGACAGCCAAGGTTTACTCTGAAGAGATTCTCAGTTCTGTCCATCTTATGATGTAATCCATGCTGGGATAGCTCTTCGCTTTATCTTTCACCTTGTTTTGTAACCTCCCATTTGTCCAACCTCTTTTGAGCTGCTTCAACCTGAGTTTGAACAGATAAAGAGATTATACACGAAAGTTATTATGAGGTTTATGACTATTCTAATATAAATAAAGATAAAGTTATTTTGTGTTTTGAAATTTTCTAGTGGGAAAACGTAATAATAAAGTTTTTGTTGTTTAGGAAAATGTGAATAAAATGTAAATAATGGTTTATAAAAGATAAAAAAAATGATGATAGTTGATTTAATTGTTAATTTATTAGAGATTGTGAAAGTAGATTTGAAAGTGGACCGTATATTCGTTTGGGTTAATAATTTAGAATAACTTAATTATAGGGGTTGATTAGAAATTATATACCAGTTTATTCTGACACATAGATTCTCCATCCAAATAGTCTTAAACCCCTCATTCCACATTATACCCATTTATACCACCACCTATTTCCAATACAAAAATATTAGAAGAAAATTAAATTTTTTTGGGGGAAATTAATTTCAAAGTATTTTTTTAACCCCCTGTTTTTGTCTCGACTTTTTTTTAACATATCAAAAGATTTCTAGGTTTTCTAGGTGAGTGATTACATTCTTTATTAGTTCATTGTTTCACTTTTTTTTCATTGTTTCTGTCATCAAGTGTCATTTTTTTACATTTTATGTGCACTTTGTTAGAGCATCTCCAATGGACATGTTAACTCACTAGTTAGTGTCATTTTTATAAATGATGTAAAAATGGTGTTCCAATGGAAGTGTTAAGGGTATGTTAAATGTGAGTCCCACCTGTCATATGTTAGTTTTCATGTTAATTTTAGCTAGTGCTTTAGCCAACCAAATGTGGGTCCCACCATTTAAAATATTCAAAAAAATATTATTTTGGGTGGGTGGAGAGCTTTGAGTGGGTGGAGAGATGAACTCACTATTGTTTTAACTAGTTATTTAGCTAGTCCATTGGAGCAACAATCACCAACTAAATGAGAATGTAGTAAATGAGGGTCTAGTTGATGGATAAAGTGCTGACATGTCACTTTAACATCTTAGTTAGTTAACATGTTCATTGGAGATGCTCTTTAACTCATACACTGTATACTCTATCTGTCTCCTATACATAATTATTATATCAACCCTGGATATTGTTACACATCCTAAATATTCAGATTACAATTGGACAGAGAGACCTAGAAAAATCACCCTTTTTAGGGTCATGGTTGAAAAAAGTACTTGGAATTAATTTTTCTAATTTTGTTAGTTTTATTTTTGTATTTATCTTTTTATTTATGGTATTTGCTTTATCGATAACTATCACCATGTATATAATTGATGAACCATAAATTTATTGATATCATCTATTTTTTTTTGTTAAGATGTATATAAATATTTATGAATATCAATAATCTTTAATCGGAATCCCCATTTGTATTTTATCAAACATGAGAATATATAGTATATATAGGAGCGTTGTTATCCTGGATCTTTATATTTGTTATAACATCGCCTGTAATCTTATATAGCTGTCCAGCTATGTACATATCTAATTATTTTTTTTAAAATGATTCTTTATATTTCATTAGAGTAAATATATTTCATATTTTATAAAATTATATTTTTATATATATAAAAATTGAAACAATTATGAACCTAAGATGGGGTTGAATATATATATGTATATGTATTGATGAAAATGTACATACCTCCTTATTCCAGTCTGTTCTCCAGGTGACCCAGAGGAGGATAAATGTCTGCATAACTGTCCCTCCAATCATGCCTCCCCATATCCCCTGCATTTCATGCACCCCAATTCATTGGGTGTCTTTTTATAAATTTTTAATTTTAAACATAATAATAATAACATGAAATGAGTAGGAGAATATTCACCTTGGCTCCAAGATTAAAATAAAATCCAAGAAGAGATCCAACAGG
Organism: Acorus calamus; assembly: GCA_030737845.1. NCBI lineage: Eukaryota > Viridiplantae > Streptophyta > Magnoliopsida > Acorales > Acoraceae > Acorus > Acorus calamus. The sequence continues at coordinate 11,109,359 of CM060858.1, read as the reverse complement.
GATGCCAATGATATAATAGCATGTCACATTCACCCAAGCAACAAATGCTTGCCATCCACAACCCACAGCCACACCTATTCAATTTTAGATACACAAGGAATTAAATTAGCCAATTGATTTAGTCAAAACATAAAATAATTACACAGGGAAAAACAAAAATAAGATGTTTTCCTTTTCTATATATATGCTTTTTTAGAATATAATCAAATGTTAGATATAAGAATACAATTAAACTTGTTTGGTTTGAGAATAGGCACAAAATAAGTGAAAATTAGTCGGAGTAGTATCATTATGGATGGTGGAATAAATTAGAATTTGTATGTTATAATTAACTAATATAAACAGTATATGGATTCTAGCTCACGTTATTCAACCCAAAAGAATATGCAGGCTTATTATCAAATCAACTGTTATCACCTCTTATACATTAACTGTCGTTAGCTTTTATTCATCATCTATTAAATCAACTATTATTATTTTTTCACATTAAATAAATATATATCCACACTTTATTCACATTTTATTCAAATGATACAAAATTCATTACTGTATTTTTAATCACTTTATTTTTATTTTGTTAGAATAGCAATGAGACTCGTGATAACTTTAATTCTCCAAACATTATTTTCTGCTTAAAGATTTATTTTACAGCATCAAGATATATCAATCGTCAGTGTCGATCACCATGTCATGGAAGTCACAGTCAATCCATATCACCACATTGACCAGATCAAATTGTTAGACTGTATGTCCATCAAACAACACAAAGCCACAAAAATATGTACATCTTCTGGACACATTGAATTTATTTATTTTTTAATGATTTGACAATGTCATTGAGTATTTGCCAAATGAGTCGTGATGTTCTTAATTACGTGGGGGTGTGTGACACTGACTGGTAGTCTAGTGATGGCTTACTGAATTATTTACAATATTAGGTCGCTACTCACAAAACCTTTATATATATAAAATATATATTTCATGGAATTAGACTTGACAATGCTTTAAAACGTAATGGAGCAGCTACGAAGTTTACGTGTTTGCATGGATCACGTTCAATCTACTCATTATAGTTCTAATTTGAAAAATAAAATTTTAAATAAAATAGCTTAAATAAATTTGATTACTAGATAACACAATTTTTATGCTTTTTAAAACACATCCATTTTGTACTAAAAATGATAAATAATTTTTTAATTAAATATGTTTTTTGAGAGTTGTTTGGTAACATGTTTATACTTTTTCTTTATTAAAAAAAATAAAAACATGCCTAAACACGTTACCAAACACCTAATTTTACCAAACACCTAATTTTAAGTGAAATGTATTTTTTAAAACTTGTTTCCAAATGTATCCTTAGCCCATGTTTCGTTCGAGAATTAAATTATTTTGATGTTTATGATTATTCTAGTATAAATAAGGATAAAGTGATTTTGTGTTTGGTTGTATTTTGAATTATTCTCGTTGGAAAACGTAAGAATAAATTTTTTGTTGTTTGGGTAAAATGTAAATAAAGTATGGATAAAGATTTATAAAAGGTAAAAAAATAATGATAGTTGATTTGACATATGATTTATAAGAGGTGATGACAATTGATTTGACAGTGGTCTCACTTATTCTTTGGGTGAAATAACCTAGAATAACTTTAATTCCAGAGGTTAGTTAGAATCTCTATACCACTTTATACTAATTTATTCTGGCATACCTATATCATGTTATACCACTCATCCAAACACATTTTTTTGTTTTATCCTTCCCTATACCACTTTATACTCATTTTATTCCCCAATCAAACATGGGCTTAGGCTTAATTACATTACACAACATAAACAGGAGGAAGCTCACCTGAGAGCACGGGTTGTATTCCGTTAAGGATGAGTGTGGAGGCAAGCATCGGACAGAGGTCGGAGACGGCCGCTGCGACAACCTCTCCACCTGTGAAAGCGTAGCTAATGACATCGCGAAGGACCAAGACGATCACTGCGGCGATCACAGAGACGATGAATGACAGCGACGTCACCACCACCACTGAGAACGCCGCCGATTTAGGGTTCCCCGCCCCGAGCTCGTTGCTTACTCGGACACTGTTCCCAATGACAATAATAGTTAATTACAATAGGTATGTGTTTGAAAATTGATCAATTTGATGACCTAAAATGACAGTGAATCACAAAAATGATTACACCTAAACTAAAAATTAATATGATGATATATTTAGGCAGCACTGATGTGGCATTACTGAGCAGATTATAAATTGTTTTTATAAGCGGTTATTTGTGCTAATATTTAAAAATTGAGGTTGTGCAAATTGGCCTATAAATAAATGAAGCTTGCAGAGGAGTAATAATAGTTACCTTGCAGCAGCATTGAATCCAACAGATATCATGAACACCCATCCAGAGATTGTCATGCTGCCACATGCAAAAAGCTTAATTAGATCTGCATTGACATTTATGTATTTGTTATACGTACACTCTCTTCAATGTTGTGCACATGTTGATGTACATAATATAGAAACAACAAACATAAATGGTTACAACTGTATGAATGAATGATCAACCAATCACATGAGTGACAATAAAAAAAACATATATATTCATGGTGTTTTAGATGGATCTAAATTATTCGATTATTTTCAAAAGTTAGACTTCCGATGCCAAACATGCTCGGGTATCACATGATATGCGCTGCTCGATCGCTGTTAGGGACTCTTTCATTCGCCGATTTCTTTCCACATGCATAGAATCACTTCGGCAGTCGTTGGTTGACTGGTTGTAGCTAGTGGTGTTAATGTTATGTTTTGTTTGGATGTTAACACCTTCTGCTCTGTTCTTTTGAACAAGAGCCTTAAAAAAAAGAAAGAAAAGACTTCCGATGTCAATGTTCTTATGCATGTCCACATTTTAACTTCTATCATTTAATTCTACCACACCAGTGACCATTAAATTAATAGGCACAAGAGACAGTTAACATTAAAAAACAAAGTTGGTGAGATCTGCAGTTAATTAAGAGTACAGCCAACATCATAAAAAAAGAAAAAAAACAGAGAGAAAAAACAAACTCTGTATCAATCTCTCTTTTCTTACATTACACATGCAACACACATGCATTTATATGAACAATATGACTATATTTATAAAACAAGACTAGTCTACTTTAGAATATAAAGGAAGTTTTGTCTTAACATTCAATAGTTAACCAAAAGTTATGACCAACAAAATTGTCAACAGACTCATTATATAGAAGCATTTTTATTCTACGAGGTTGTAAATGAAAGTCATTAAATAAAAAAGGGCACGGATACATTCACTACCCAAACTTAATTTTTTCACTGCCCTAAATTATGAAAATGCCATTATTTATTTTATTTTTTCAATCCCTTTCCCACTACCCAGTTTGACAGCGTCCAGTCGAAGTGTTCTTCACTGGGACGACAGAGGTCTGTCAAACTGTTTGAATAAGTGTCGACAGAGGCCCAGTCGAAGTGTATTTCACTAAGACGACAGAGATCCGTCGATCTGTCTGAGCAAATGTCGACATGGATGTGTCGAACCCTTCAAAACAACAATCTTTTTGTAAGAATCAATCACTTATACAATCATTTAAGTCCTTATGAAAAACAAAATGTCATTTAAGTTATTTAAGTCTTTTTGAAAATCATTCACATATATATTTATTTAAATATAAGAAACAAAAATATCAAACAAACAGTTATTTCATATAAAAAAAACATCATTTGCTTTTCTAAACAAGTGGAGTTTGTTTAGAAAAGACTCCACTTGTTTAGAAAAGAAAATAATGTTTTTTGTCTGTATGAAATATTTACTGTTTATTTGATCTAAATAGCTATTTTTTATATATTTTTGTTTCTTATACTTAAATATATATAATATATATATATGAATGATTTTCAAAAAGACTTAAATAACTTAAATGACATTTTTATTTTTCATAAGGCCTTAAATGATTGTATAATTGATTGATTCTTAGAAGAAAGTTGTTATTTTGAAGGGTTCGACACATCCATGTCGCCACTTGCTCAGACAGATCGACGGATCTCTGTCGTCCTAGTGAAACACACTTCGACTGGCCCTCTGTCGATACTTATTCAGACAGTTCGACGGACCTCTGTCGTCCCAGTGAAGAACACTTCGACTGGACGCTGTCGAACTAGGTAGTGAAAAAGGGAGACGAAAAAATAAAATAAATAATGACATTTTCATAATTTTGGGTAGTGGAAAATAGAAACTCGGGTAGTGAGAATAACTTTGCCCAATAAAAAATAAGGTTTTTGTTAGTAGAATCACGAAACTCCTCTGGAAAATTGGAACATGAGCAAATATTAAAAAAAGTGATAGAAAGAAAAATCATTTTTCTCTTTGACTAATTTTCTTGTTTTTTGTGTGTGATGTGAAACAAGTTTGAAAATAATTCTATCATTTTCCCTAAATTAATTGAAAAGGAGAGGAATAAAAAAAATATCTTTCACTTCTAATTAGAGGTGGTAAACGAGCTGAGTCGAGCTCACGAGCCTAACGTTCTTCTTCATTTTAAGATTTTTAAGAGTTGAAAGCCTAAATCAGCAAAGTTCATGACTTAAACGAGCATAATTTTGTATTAATTTAATGTTATAATTTTATAAAGGAGTTTAGTTAAGCTTCAACTAAGTTTTTATAACACAAATGAGTCAAGTTTGAACATAAAATGAAGCTCGATCCAGTATCTGAACCTAATCGAGCTTTAAATTTTTTTTAAGCTCGCTCATTTATTTAATTGAACGAGCCTGAACGAGCTCAAACCGAGCCGAACCCGAGTGACTTGATTCATTTACCAGCCCTACTTATAATAAGACAAAAGATTAAAAGAAACTAAAATATTTTTCTCTCCTTTTGTATAAGACAAAAACCAAATTTTGTTTAACACAAAAAAATAAACAGCGCTTTCAGTATTTTATAGTAAGTTTAATAATAATAATAATAATAATAGTTTTTGTTTCTTGCTATCAGATAATTATAACCACAAATTGAGACCCACCACCCAAACAGTACAACCCAAAAAGTCGGATCAAATCCTATGGGACCGGATCCAGTCAGGATTGGATCCGGTCACTTTGATCAGTACTAAACTGAACGACGTGAAAATCAACCAATTGTTAGATATATATTTCACTATCTTATTAGATCCAATCTACTATTGAATGAAATATGAATTCTTAAATATCATCAGTATTCAATAGAAGAGTGAAAAATATACCCAACAATTGATTGTGCAGTTCGATTTATATATAGTGCAGTATAGTTTTCACGTCATCCAATTTGATACCAACCGAACTGACCGAATCCAGTCCTGACTGGATCCGGTCTCAAATCCTAAATAGCCCTTGCAACCCCTACAGTAGATTATATATTATATTAATCCAATGTATATTTCACTAATACAATATACTCAACTAAATATGCATCATTTTATTTAAGTATATATTTTAATTTTCATAACAACATAGAGTATATATATTATATAAAAAAAAATCAAAATGGTTAGAAACTACAGATATGACTAGATATATCATTTCCCAAACCAACTAAATCATAAAAACCAAAACCTCAATCAACATAAATAAACCATTGCATTTCTTTTCTTTAAAAAACAAATTTTTTTTTAAACTTCTATAAATTACTATAGCACAGTGTAAACTGAACTACCACAATTCAAAAATTACAAAGACTGTAAAAATGACATAGTATAAACATCAAAAATACCAGATAGATAGCGAGTCGAGCGCGAGCTCGGGGTTCTCAAGCAACCCGGCGAGCAGAACCAGAATCTGAAAATACCAAGTCTCCAAACAAAGCATGACCGCCGACGCCACCGACAGCTTCAGAAACCCGGGCAGACCCGAGAACGCCTGTAAACTGAACCCGGTCCATGTGCGCTTGCACCTCTCGCTGCGCACGATGTACGCGAACTGTGCCCCCACTATGACCCACCACGACAGACTCAGCACGAGCGACGCCCCCAAAAGCCCAAGTCCAAGCACATACACGGCCACATAACTCAACAATAGATGAATGATTAGTGTAGCTGCAGATATGTATGCTGAAGGTAAGACTATGCTTTGTGCCTGTAGAAAAGGTAGACTATTTTATAACAGAAAGGGGTTATAATTTTAGATAAGGGGGGGTGGGACCTGGAGGAATTTTTGGATGGGGAAGTTGGCGGCGTAGGCGAAGATTTGGGGGATGAGGCCGTAGACGAAGACGGCGGCGGCGGAGGCGATCTCGGGGGACTCGCCGAGCGCGATGAGGAAGGGTTTGGAGAAGATGTAGGTGAGTGTTAGGGGTATGCCGGTGGCGGTGAGGAGGATGGTTGAGCGTTGGAGGTAGATGCCTAGCATGTCATACTTGCGCGCGCCGTAGGCCTGGCCGCATAGGGTTTCGACTGCGCTCCCCATGCCTAGCTGCACGTGCACAACCGGATTGAATGAATGTTCGTGATCATGGTTGCGTAAGAATTCGTCATTGGAATCAAAACATATAAAATTGAGGTTTTTACAACAAAAAAAATTGCTATTGTTTTCATGTGAATCAAAACACATAAAATTAGTTTGAAGTGTTTTTGAGTTTCCAGAAAACCGAGTTTCTCAAGTTTTCAAATTAAAAAAAAAGTTATAGCTTAATTAAAAACTGTAGATTCCTTTTATAAAAAGATAGTCAAAAACTAGTTTTTTGAAATTGATGGAGAAACAACTTTTTATAAATTTAGCTTTTGGGGAGGGCCTTAATACACGTATAACAAAGTTTATGGATAAGAACCACATATGTTTGTTATGACATAAGAAAATTTCTCCCTTCATATAAATCTAATGGCCATAAACAAGAAATAAATAGAAGTTTGTCAGGAGAATGAGAATGGTTACCAAACTCGGTCTGTATGAGATTTAAAAATGAATTTGAGGAGTACCATGAGGCCATAGGTGAAGACTTTTATGCCAGTGTTGCCCAAAGAGGCGGCAGCGAGCTCAAGGTTGCCGAGGTGGCCGGAGAATATCTGGGTGGACATGGACATCAGATAGTTGATCATGTATACAAACACCGCTGGCGCCGCGAGCTTCAATAAGAGCTTCATCTCGATCGAAAGCGCCCCCCAAGTCCGCCGGATGAACGGCACTGATGCGTCTGAAAGCACGCTTTCGAGCCTCCCATGGGAGCCGTGATCGGCAACGGCGGCATCAGACGGCGGCAGGAGGGGTTCATCCACAGAGCCCATGTTTGGAGGTTGTGTGTGTGTGATGGAGAGAATTGTTTTAGTCTCCTTCAGATATGGTGTTTGTGGAAGTGTTGGTGTTTGAGTTGATGTTGTGGACCTTTATTATGGAGGTTGTGATTGGTAGTGAATATGATTTGTTTGATGTCACTGATGAGCTATAAATGGTAGAATTTTCTTATTGTTTTATTTAAGACTATGGTTGTCTTCTCTACATAGATTTTTATGATTGAGATTGGTTGGTTATGTTGTCGCTGGTCTGTTGTGGTTAATTATTGCAATGTTGTGTAGCCCTAATTTTTTATTAGAATGGATCAAAATCATGAGATGCACATCAATTCCAAGTAGCCTTTTTTCTTTCGTATATTCTGTAATTTTTTAAATTTTTTATTTTAAAATACTCCCGTTGAATTATTATGTTCAACTATAAACCTCAAATGAGTTTAAATTGTGCATGAAAACATTTTTAAGAATTTTTCATATAAAACTTATAATATTTATATTTCATAAAATAACCCTAAAAAGGTATCTGTACACCATTCAACCTTTTTTTAAGGATATTACCGAATTGTGGTGATAATAGAAGTTTAAGGGAGGTATTTTGATATGATTCTCGAAGGGTGTGTGTGTGTGTGTGTGTGTGTATATATATAAACCCCTAAATTCTTGGGTGGCTTATTTTGTGGTGTAAAGAGTTGCATTATTTTAAAGGTCTTGATAGATGCAATTGGGATAATATCTAATCTAGCCAGTATAAAAAAGGGCTTTATATAGCATATTGAGTCCCCATGTATATATATATATATATATACGACCGCGATGAGGTGCGGCGGCCGCACCGTGCGGCAGCCGTCTGATCGCGGGTCCATCGCATCCAACGGTCGACGTGAATCGCACCCGACCGTCCGATGCGATGGACCCGTGATCGACGGCCCGTGGTCGACGCCGCACGGTGCGGCCGCCGCACCTAATCGGTGCTCTATATATATATGTATGTATGATTAAATCCATATGTATGATATATATATATATATATATATATATATATATATATATATATATATATATATATATATATATATATATATATACGACCGCGATGAGGTGCGGCGGCCGCACCGTGCGGCAGCCGTCTGATCGCGGGTCCATCGCATCCAACGGTCGACGTGAATCGCACCCGACCGTCCGATGCGATGGACCCGTGATCGACGGCCCGTGGTCGACGCCGCACGGTGCGGCCGCCGCACCTAATCGGTGCTCTATATATATATATATGATTAAATCCATGTTATCCCTTCAAATGGAGCCCCCCATTCTTTAAGTCAACATAAATTTTCTTTTCATAAAAATAAAATTTAAGGGATTTTTAGTTTTAAATCCCTTTAAACATGTTTATTTAGGGATTGATCCTTCCATTCTTCATATTTCTTTTCAAATCCTCATATTCAACCACCTATTTGATTTTTAGTCCCTTTGAACGTCCGTCCATACACCGTTAAATTGTGAAATGTTATTTATTTTTAAATCCATGTAAACTATGTTATTTAGTGATTAGTCCTTCTCTTCTTCATATTTTACAGGAACTGATCACTAAATAACATAGTTTACAGAGATTTAAAAATAAATCACATTTCACAAATTAAGGGTGTGTGGACAGACGTTTGATGGAGGGACTAAAAATCAAATAGGCGGTTGAATATGATGACTTAAAAAGAAATATGAAGAAGTGAGAGACCGATCCCTAAATAGGCATGTTTACAGGGACTTAAAACTAACAATCCCTTTTTTTTATTGTATTTAGGAGACTTCTTTACATGGGGGTTGGCCGCCTATGGTCATAATTGACCTAATGATAGTTCATTTTAGGCAAAGATAAATAGTTAGATATATGATTTTCTGTATAATAATTATTCATTTCTCCTTTCTAGAATAGCCTTCCAAGTTTTGGGGAATGGGAATGGACAGACGGTTTGGGTGGACGACGGAAACCAAGGGTGGGTGGACGACGGTTACGAGGAAGAGGAAGTTCTCCCCAGGTGTCTCCGACAAAGGTGCCACAAAGGGAGAAAGGTGCTTCCGATGTTTGGGGTTGGGCCACCGTGCCTTCGCCTGCCGCGACCCCCCCAAATTAATGTTGGAACTGCGGGAGGTTTGGTCATCGGAGTTTGGCTTGTGCGGAGAGGTCTCGGGGTGGGGCGAGTCGAGGGTTCTTCCTTGACGGGTGGTGGGGTATGCATCGAGTGGAGGGGATGGGTCTCTGGTGGTTCCGATTTCGGACACAAGTGAAGTGGTAGTCATTCCGTGGTCGAGAGAGCTAGAGACAAGGGAGGAAGGCTTCAGAAGGAGTGTCATCCTGGAATGGCAGGGGATGGGGGCAGCGGTCTGGGAGGAGGTGGAAATGTGGAATAGGCGATGGGCCGTCAATGGAAGGGCCTTCCACCACTGCATTGGTGGATTCTGAGCTCCTCTAGGGCTCTGATTCGATGTCCGTCCATCTTGGTAAGGGATGTGGTGTTGGGGGAGAGGAGCCTCCCCTGTCACGGTGGGGAGGTCAGGCTAATGACATGTGATTGCGGTGTGGGGGGCAATGCAGAGGGTCACATGGTGGAAGTGGTGCTTAGGGGTGTTCCCCTACTTTGGAGGACGCCAGCGTGTAGATACCTTATTTTGACCAGTTTATGATCCAATTTACTTATTCTTAGCGATATCTGAATCAGTTCAATACTTGTTCTAAATACCTTATTCTTCTACTGTGCTATGTTTTCACAAAATGTATGTTTAGAACCCATATAAATACATGCATCACACACACTCATTGCATCACACATCACACGTACTCTCTCTTTTAAGCTTCCATACACATCACCTATACCCAATATTGTTATGACATTTACCTCTATTAGTACAACCTCACCTAAGCCTACACTCCAAAATCTACACACATCATAACCTTGTAATCTCCATGTCCCATCCATCACTCCTCACACATACTCTCACTCACACACACCACCACTTTATTCTTCATAACATACACGTGGAGGGGAGTAGGTGATCAAAAGAAATGGCCATGCATAAGGTGAGATATCAAACAAAGCATGGGTTTGATTTGAGAGGGGATGAGGTGTTCATTTTAAAATGTTTTTTTAGGGGGTAAGGAAAGGATGGGTGGTTGTGATTTATTTGAAGTACATGAACAAAAGGAGAAGTGATGGGATGATCATTGGGATGTCTTAGTTTTGAATAAAGGGGAGGGGTTGAAACAGGGGGTATAGTTGGGGTGGTTTTCAAGGGAGTATAAAAGGAGGAGGCTTCGGATGATTTTAGGGAGGAGGGGGAGATTGGATCATCAAAGGTGTGTGTTTGTGTGAGAGAGAGAGACAGAGCAGTGAGTGAGAAAGAGAGTAAAAGAGAGTGAGTGGAAAAGTTTTATGCTTGAGAGGGAGTGTAAAAAGAGGACGTAGAGGAAATTGATAAAGCTTATAAACGGAGCTTTCTTTTGTTAACTTATCTTTTATTTTTAGTTTACTAGTTAATTTCATTTGCATCATTTAGTTAGAGCATTGTCCCCTCAACTCATTTTTATTGCATTTTAAAGGGGTAAATCTTTGGGGAGGGGACTAGTAATGATATTACTAGTCCCCTCCCCAAACAAACCAACGCGGTGCGTTCCAATATTCACATTTTAATTTATTTTAATTTATTTTTTAGAATAATTTACTACACTCTTTTTCTGACTGGATCTTAATCATTTTGTGCGAGGTACCTGAGCTTCACCGCGTTGCGTGACCGGCTGCGTCAATGTGAAGAGAATCCACAATCCCCCGCGAGGCGATCATTTCTTTTCTTGCTTTTAAGTAAAAGCAAGTGGCGATCACAACAACGTCCTTGGGAACAGTCAAACGAACTTGGATGATCTTTTGAACGGCGATCCGGTGCGTCGCATACGGACCAGAACCAAGTTCAAAAGAACCCGGATAACGACGACCTTATAATTTCGTCAAAAATCCACATCGACACAGCGGTCATTAGGAGTCTTGTGAGGAACTTTGGATACCTCATGGAGATTCGGGAAGTTGACAGAGTTTTTTTTTCTGGATCTTCGGATAGGGGTGTGGAGGGCGGTGGATTCTATCATCCCGCAGAAGATCTCAGCAATGCTGGATGGCTGGTCTGTGGAGATCAAGGTGGAGGTTCTGGGTTTGGGTGTTGCTCAGTCCTTTGTGGAGGTGGTTAGGGGCAGCAGGGTGGTTAGGGCCTTGGGCTCAGCCCACGCGAGGGAGAGCTCCGAGATTTAGGCGACGTGTCGAGAGGCGGTGCGGAGGCCAGACAATCCAGGGTGTGGATGGATGTGCCACGTCCAGGTTTGGGTCACACTCGGTGGTCTGTTTCGACGAGATCGCCCGAGGTGGTACGTTGAATGCCCTACTATGAAAAGGTGGTGCGCAAGGACAAAGGAGACAGGGGGGAGGGATGGATGTACAGAAGAAAGGATGGAAGAAACGGCATCAGAAACTGTACCTGCTTTTCAGACGGTCATCCTTGCGTCGGCCCAATCAGACATCGGGTTGGAGGCACGTGGAGACCGTGGGTTGACCACGCTGGGGGAAGGGAGGGCGACTCAATGGCTGTCTGCGCCTGCTGTACCTCACGTGGAGGAACTGTCGAAGACCAGGTTTGCCATTGATGGTGATGAGGTCTTGGGGTCGAACGATCATTACCAGGGGATGTTTGGTGGAAGACAGCTAGTAGTTAGTGGGGGACATTTGGAGACTGCAGGGGGTCTATCTGGGTGGGCAGTGAATGTGGGCTTGGAGGGGAGTTCAGTGGGCCATATCGATAGGGTCCGACCCAATCCCGAATGTGGAGGACGAGCATGGCCCATTCCTCGTATGACTTGTCGAACAGAGGCCGCCATGGGTCTGGAGGACTCGAGGTGCATTGAGCAACCCACATTGAGCGGGCCTTCAGACCCAGGCTTTGAACTATACAAAATTAATGGGGGTTCATGGTCTAACTGTATGGACGAGGTGGCCAGGGTGAGATGGTGCTGGTCACCATATCCGGATCGCTACCGGGCCAGCCCAGGATCTGGTGATTCCTTTGTTGACTTCAACTCACAGGGTGGTGATAGGTCGCTTCCGTGAAGGGCGATTACGCTGACCACTTGGGAGGTGGAATACCCGGTTAGAAGGTTGAAATCGATCGTCGTGAGTTCGTTGACTACTCGCGGGGGTTCGATGTTGGAGTTTGAAAACAGAGAAGGTCTGGAGGAGAATCCATCAGGGGATATGCACTCCTTGGTAGAGGATAACGTTGAAGTAGGTGTTGAGGTCGGGAAGGGAGAGGGCGAGGGATTGACTGCCGACAGACAGGTGGTTTGATTCCTAGAGCAAAGGGAGAGGGGGAGGGATTCAATTGCCGAGGGTGTCATGGTCCCTCCGTGGGGAGCCTATGCTAACTCCCCGGGGTGCTCAAAGGGGGTTGTGGTAGGGGTGGACAGTTCAATTCTTAGGTTCAAAGAATTTATCAATGACTATATGGTGGAGGTTCCCAGGACAGAAGAGTCAGATAGGGAGGTTTGAAGGTGGAGGTTTGGGAGAGGGATAGGGCACTCTTCGATTTTTTATGTTGAACATCTTATGTTGGAATGTGCGGGGTTTTAATGACCAAAGGAAGAAGGCGGCAATACAAGAACATATCACCTCGGAGAAGATATCGACCTGCTGCATTGAGGAGACAAAGATGCGAGAATTCTCTCAGGCGGACATCCAGGCTATTGGTGGGGATTTCCTTCAAGGTTTTACATACAAACCAGCAGCGGGAACTTCTAGCGGCATCTTGGTGTGCTGGGATGGGAGGCTTAGAGACATAGTAGAGGAGAGGAGAGGCGACTACTCGCTTTCGGTGCTATTTGAAGAGAGGGAATGCCATTGGCGTTGGGTTTGCTCCGTGGTTTAGGGTCCTCAGGACGATTCTAGTAGACAGGGGATGTGGGATGTATTGAGTTTAGTGAAGCGGGATTGGGATCTTCCGTGGTGTGTTTTGGGGGACTTTAACATCATCCAATATACGAAAGATCAAAATTGGGAGGGATCGGTCACTCCGGCGATGGAATCGTTCTTTGATTGGGTCGACGAGGAGTGGCTACTTGACTTACCAATTAAGCAGCAGTGCTTCACATGGAGTAACATGAGAGAGACGCCGACTCTTGCTAGGCTAGACAGGGTGCTGTTAGACCCGGAGAGAGAGGGGGCCTTCCCTCTATGTTCACTGCAAGGACTTCCTTGGATCTGGTCAGATCACAATCCTCTAGTCTTCGAGGGGGGAGGAGGGTAGACAGGCACCACATGTTCTGATTTGAGAACTTGTGGCTTTTGTGCCCAGATTTTGATGGACGGGTGCGGTAAAATTGGGATATTGGCACATGGGATCTTTCGGGGGCAAGGAAGATGGCTTTCAAGATTAAAATGTTAAGGCGATCTCTCAAGAGCTGGAGCAAGGAACGCGTGCGGGAGAGAAGGGAGAAGAAACAAGGGTTGGTTGATCAAATGCTCAAATTCGAAAGATGGGAGGAGGCATGCTTGCTTACAGAAGAGGACAGAGTGTTGTGGTGGGCAAGGAGGGAGGAGTGGATGCGAATTGCTAAGATAGAAGAGCTGTCTTGGAGACAGAGATCGAGGGAGATTTGGTTGAAGGTGGGGGACAATAACTCAAAATTCTTTCATAAGGCGGCAAATGCAAGACATTGGATGAACAGAATCAGCAAGATTAAGGTGGACGGGTAGGTCATGGAAGGGGATTGGGCAGTGCAGGAGGCTTTGGTGGCTCATTTCATAGACGCATTCAGACAAGATAGATGCTGGAGACCGCTATGGTATGACAAAGACTTAGGGAGACTCCCTGCAGATGCGTTACATAAGCTCGAGCGTTGTTTTACAGAGGCTGAAATACAGGCGGCGGTATTTGGGGTGGATGCAAATAAGGCACCTGGGCCAGATGGGTTTGGGGTGCGTTTCTTCCAAGAGTTTTGGGGGGTGGTGAAGAAGGAAATCTTGGAAATATTCGAAGAGTTCTATCAATCATCTAAGGGAATTGGTTGCTTGAATTCCACATTCATCACACTAATTCCTAAACATGAAGGAGCAATTGATGTTGAAGATTTCAGACCCATTTGTCTATTGAATGGGTGCTTAGATCATCACAAAAGTCATGGCTAACATACTCAAAGAGGTTATAAGGTCACTGGTTGATGAGAACCAAACAACGTTTGTTCTGGGCCGCCTTCTACAAGATGGTTTCATGGTGGTGCAGGAGTGTATTTCGGCTGTACATAGTGCGGGGCATCACGGGGTTGTGATCAAGCTAGATTTTGCAAAGGCATTTGATAATGTTCATTGAAAATTCTTGTTGCATGTCATGAGTTGTCATAGCTTTGAACCCAACTGGTTAAGGATGGTCAAGGCATGTATATCTACGGCGAATGCCTCCGTGCTCGTGAATGGAAGGCCGTGTGGCTTCTTTCATATTCATAAGGGTATTCGCCAAGGTGATCCGCTCTCCCCTCTCCTATTTGTGATTGTTACAAACACCTTTAGCATGGTGATGAGGATGGCGCTAGCAGATGGGTGGGTTAAGGGATTACAGTGCGATGCAGGTGGGACACCCGTGTCTCATGTACAATACGCTGACGATACCATTGTGTTGAGTGTGGCGGAGGACGATGCGATGAGAGGAGTGAAGTTTATTTGCCGATGCTTTGAGCTTGTTTCGGGTTTGAAGGTGAACTTCCGGAAGAGTGCCCTATTAGGGATCAATGTAGAGGAACAAGTTCTATCTAGACTTGTGAGGATACTCTCATGCGAGGTTGACCCTTTCCGTGCAAGCACGTGGGGCTACCTCTCCATCTGGGGAGGATTCATAAGGGGGATTGGGATCCTTTGGTCAAGAGGTTCAAAAAAGACTCCAAGGGTGGAAGAGTAAATTCTTAAGCTTGGGAGGTTGGCTTACATTACTTCAGGCCATTCTATCTAACCTGCCTATATTCTTCCTTTCAATCTTCAGGGTCCCAAAAGGAGTTTTTGAGAAAATAGAGAAGATTCATAGGCAGTTCTTCTGGTGCGGTGCAAAGGAGGCTCAAGAACGAGTGCATCAGGTGATATGGGAGACGGTCTGCACAGGGAAAAGACAGGGTGGGGCAGGTGTGCTTAATCTTGTGGACATGAACAAGGCTCTACTGTTCAAATGGCTGTGAAGATACATGGTTTCTCTGGATTTGTTGTGGAGTAGGGTGGTTCGCGAACAGTATGGTTACATGGGATGCATGGCGGGCAATACACCTCGAGGGGCTGCCCAGGGGTCAAGGATGTGGGGGGATATACTGCAGGGTCAAGAGGAAATGCTAAGGGCGATCAGATGGGCGATTGGATCGGGTACGACAGTCCACTTCTGGGATGACGTTTGGCTAGGGGAGGCCTCATTGAGAGTCCGATTCCCATGCATTTTCCAAATAGTGAGAGATCAAATGAGAGTGGTGGAGGCCTTTTGGCATCGGTGACGGGACAATGGATATTGGGAAGTAGATGTGCGATGAAATTTAAACAATTCAGAGGTTGAGGGCTACTAACTCTATTTGAATTGCTACAAACAATGAGGGTGGTTCAAGATAGGGAGGACTCCCCGGTGTGGCATCCATCTCCAACGACGGGATTCTTAGTGAAGAGCTGCTATGAGTGGCTGCGTAGAGAAAGGCCGATAGTCCATATAATGGTTGTCAAGCACAAGGAGATATGGGGGTGTAAAATCCCTTTGAAGGTTAAGGCTTTCCTATGGATGGTATACCTTCGAAAGACCCTCACTAGGACCTCCATAGCACGCTGGTCCCCGGGGATAGACAGGACATGCGGTCTATGCAGCTCTGAGGACGAAACGGTTGATTATTTGTTCATAGCATGTCCAGTGGTGTGCCAGGTTTAGAGTTGGCTAAGGGGGGCCATGGGGATTCAGGACGGGTTCATTGACATGGAAGGGATGTGGGAGGTAGGAAGGAGCTTGAGATCACCAGGAGACCGATCGTTGCGAGCTAAGGTTTCTCAATCCTACATTCCAGCATTGATATGGGCTGTTTGGTTGACAAGGAACCTCTCAGTCTTCTGGGGGGCAGCCGCCTTATGCAGAAAACATCTGGGAGTTGGCGGTCACACTAATTCATGAATGGGGGAGGTTTTGCGTGGGGGCAGCGGAGTTGAGGGTCGTGGATGGCAACGTGGTCATTAAGTAGGTCCAGTCTGGGGAGGCGCTGGGGCAGGGACTTATTTTAGCTCTCTAACCCTCTTCCTTTCCGATTTATCTTTAAAATGTTATGTAACTCTAAATTTAGGCTTTTGCCTTTCTTAATACAAAGGTCGCCTACCTTTTCCATCAAAAAAAAATTTCTCCTTTCTAATTTTTTATTTTTTATTTTTTTTACTCTGTCTTTATAGAAATAGTTAAATTATAGATTTTATATATCAATATATGATATCCATTTTTATAAGGCAGCGTTTAGATGTGAAGTTGAAACGTTGAGTTTGAAACATATTGTTTTATTAGTTTTTCAATCACAAAATTTTTTGACATAGAAAAGGAAGATGGTGCTTTGAAAAGCTAAATGCTAAAAATATATTTAAATTTGCGTTTGAAAATTTTTACATTTTCAAATGCGAAATCTACCCGGGTACAGATCCAAACGAGACTTAAAATCTTATGTTTCAAATTCAACTTTTAAAAAATTATGTTTTATTAGATTTTGAACCGTAAGATTTTTTTATCTAAAAAGAGAATATGGTAATTAAAAAACTAAATGTTAAAAATGTGTTTAGATCTGAGTTTACAATTTTTAAATTTTTTAAACCAGAATTTACTATCCAAACAAATCTATTCAATTTTTTTTTTATATTCACGAAACAAGTGGAGATGTTACATTACTTATGGCCATCGTCATTAATTACCATGAAATCTACTTTTGAGTGACCAACACGGGGGTAAGTGTAAGACAACAACGCACGATGACAGCACACGTGTGGAGACACACACCTTGCTCACATGAAATGACATCCATCATGTTCTATTCATGTTGTTTTGGATCCCAGTCTGGTCTGATTTTGCATGTTGATCCAAATTCACATGGAATGATTTTTACAGCAAAAATTCACGTGTCCGATTTTTATAAAGTAGTAAAAATTATCTAAATAAGTTACATATTTTAATAAAAAAAATATATATCGATTTATTTTAAATTGAATGAATTTATTTTTAATAAGTATGAAAAAAATAATGAGGTTAGATGATATATACGTTTTATTGGATTTTATAACGAGGTATATAAAATTATATTTTAAACTGTAAAAAAAAATTAGTATATTAGAATATTTATAGTTTATTAGAATATTTATTTTACTTTTATAAAAAAATGTTTCATTATACCTTAAAATAATCATGTGAGAATGGTAAAAAAAATAGATACTCCAGCTAAAAAAAAAAGTGTTGTCACACAAGTTGTTTTTCAAGCTCTAATTCCAGTCTCATATACCTCACTAACATTATACACTCACATGAATGAACAAATATATACTTCGTCAAAAAGTTTTTATATTTTTTATAAATGGATCCAAACAATTCATTTGAGTATATACTTCATTTCATCTATTATAAAAGTAGATGTCCCATTGGATGAGTATACTACTTTTAAAAATTTCGATACATGTAGATACTAAAATTGGGGCGGAAAAAAAACTAAATGTAAAAATATTATGATATGAAAAAAAAATGAATACAAAGTGTGTCAAAAGAGCAGTAGTGTGTTAGATCTAAGTATTAATTTTTATTGATTTTTTTTAAAAATACAGTCAAAATCAGAAGTGTGCATTTAATTTAAAAAAAATTCAAAGGTATTTTCATCATTGATATTATGATTTCATAGAAACTGTATAAACATATAATAAAAATTATTTCATTTCGGTTCCAATAGCTTATTGAATAATGACGTGGGTAGCAGCCAAATGTACTGATAATAAATAACAATGTCATTTCATATTCAACCTCCATGTGAATGAAAAGATGAATCAAAACAAAAGGCTATAAAATCCAAGAAATCAAACGTACAAGATTCCTGTCTAATTTGTACCCTGCCTGATAATTAGGCCTCTGAACAGGTTGGCCCGGATCGGATCGGGGTGGACCCGGACCTAATTCATCTGATTGTTAGATTTTTTAGGTCGGATTCATATCGGGTCTCAGATCAGATCGGGTCAGATCGACCCATTAACAAGTCTAAACTAGACAAAGAGAGATCGATGAACTTCTTAAAGGTCTCCAATGAGTTCATTATTTTTTTTTAATAGAGACTAGTGTATTATAAATATTTCTTCACTATTTTGATTTTTTAATGTTTTATGAGAGAATATTTGGAATACAGTTTGTATTATTATGTTTTTACGTGAAGTCAAAAAGTAGTAAAGATATTTTAAATGCTTAAAATTTAAACTGATTATAAATGTTTGGTTGAATCATGAGTGTTGGGTTGGATTATAAAAAAATATCATATAGTATTTGGGTTGGGTCAATCGCGTTCATAGGTTCAGGTCGGGGTAGACACAGACCCAACCCGTTTTAATTGTCAGATTCTTCAAGTCAGATACTTACATCTTTTATCGGGTCAAATTCGGGTCGGATCCGGGTTGACCCGTGACCCATTAAGGCCTACCGACAATGTTTCATTTAGGGGTCGGCAACGGGCCGGGCCGGCCCGTTGAAACAGGGCCCAAGCCCGGCCTTGGGCCCAGGCCCGCGGGCCTGCTTGGCCAACGGGCCCGGGCCGGGCCGGCCCGTGGCAAAAAAACAGGGCCCGGACCCTGCCCACGGGCCCGGGCCTGAACGGGCCTCACGGGCCGGGCCTGGGTTTGGGCCCACGGGCGGGCCTACGGACCCAAATTCAAAACATTTTATTTTTTTATTTTACGTTGTTTATTTGTATATAATGTTAAAATAACACAAAATTTAAAGTATAATGTTGAAAAAAATATTTATTTCTATTGAATTTTCAAAATAAAAATATTAAATGAAATAATTACTTACAAAAATAAATAATTACATGTACCTAACTAGGTTAACACCTATATAAATATTAATAATTTGTATAACTCAAACACAATTCAAATAAAAATTACATGTTACTAGTTCATTGGATCACCCTCCATGGGCCTACGGGTCGGGCCCGCGGGCGGGCCTACGGGCCAGCCTGAACGGGCCGGGCTCGGGCGGGCCGGGTTTTCGGGCCACGGGCTTTTTGGTGACCCTTAGTTTCATTTATCACGTTGGGAGGGTCACTACAAATTACCTTCAAAGGAAATCATAATCAAACAGGATTAATAATCATCGTGATACATCAATTATCAAGCAATCATTATCCCACCAGCCTGATTTGTGGATAGTTTTATCTGAACATAAAGTGTAGAAGTAGATTTTATTTTATTTTTTTATTTACTAATTTTTTGTTGTTGTTGGAAAAGCTATGTAACCAGATCATGTTAACATTTTCGTATGTTACGTGGCTTTTATATATTTATATATAATTAGCTACCGGATGCTATCTTCTAAAAAAAAAAAAAAAAAAAATTTATGAGAATAATTGGTAGGTGAACCAGTTAATTTATGATATCCAAAAAGATTTCATAGACAAAGTAAAACATCCGTCGTATCTGAGATGTGTTTCACTTTCATTCATATACAAAAATTAAACTCTATTAAAATGTTCAATGGAGTAATAAAAAAACTCAATGTTTTTTGTGGTTATGAGTTATGAAAAATCAAAAGCC
This sequence comes from Acorus calamus, assembly GCA_030737845.1. Lineage (NCBI taxonomy): Eukaryota > Viridiplantae > Streptophyta > Magnoliopsida > Acorales > Acoraceae > Acorus > Acorus calamus. The sequence goes on along the minus strand of CM060858.1, from coordinate 11,089,245 downwards.
TTTGGAATGAGTAATGAAAATGTCAAAGGTTATTGAAAATTCATGTATCTTCATACATAACTCATGGATTAATGAAAACTGTGTTATGAAAAATCCTAAAAACTCATATAACTCATGGATTAATGAAAATAATGAGAATACTAATTCCATACATAACTCATGAATTAATGGAATACATTATGAAAATACTAATAATCTTTGATGAGAAGACCAAATGGTGATGAAGATGTTTATACAAGGATAAGGTCCCAAGTTACTCTCATACTTACATATTCACAACTTGTGTAAGAAATTCCTACATCACACTTGCTATCCACTAAGTTAGATGAGAGTAGTAACTTAGATCTCTCGACAAGAAAATATGAAGTTTTGAATACTTTTGACACACCACTTACCTTGAAATCATGAAACAAAGTTAAAAATATTTTGTATAATTTGTTATGAAAAAATTTGCTCTATTTTTTACTTCAAAATTCCATATAATGATATACTTGGTAGGACTAGGTCTTTTAGAACTACTCCTACATGAAAAAGACAACCTGCTTCCTAGGTGATGTTCTGTGTCTAAAAGAAATACCAATAGCTAGTGACTTGCGCCTCAACCTATTGGGGTTGCATCTGCGGTCTATAGTTTAACAAAACATAGTCAATTGGGATGTAGAGCATTAAGCAGACAAAGGGAGCAGGAGGGGGCAGGAGTTGATCCTGGGTCATTTATTGGAGTGGCTGATGTCCCAACCGCCCTGCCAACAAGTGGGGGACAGGTTGTTCTCTTGTTTAATTATTATTGTTTTGCATGGGTTTGATATGGATAATTTTGCTTGAGTAAAAATAAATTGTACATGTATCTGCATGAGTCGTCGATCAATATTTATTCTAATTAACCAAGACATAACCATTATAGCTTATGGATATACCTCTTACATTAAACCTATTCTTACATTATCTCCCTTACTCACAAAACAAACTACCTCTACCTCTTGATCTAACTAGGAAAGTTTGTATATTTTCAAATGAAATTCATCATATCTGACTTGATATAATTTTTAAGTTTTTCACAGGTTAATCTATACAGTTACATTGATTTAATGTCACAATAAAACTGCACTCTATTAATGAGATATAAAACTAATTGACAACAAACTAAGGGTGGTAAATGAGTCGAATGAGCTGAATTTTGCCCATTCGAGCTCGGTTTTAGTATCAGGCTCGGCTCAAAATCAAGTTTAATTTCATATTCAAGCTCGACTCGTTTGATTCGCGAAAAACTCAGTTGAAACTCAACTCAACTCATTTGTTAAACAAGCCAAGCCAAAGCTCCAACCAAGCTCGGCTCGAACTTGTTTAGTTAAAAAAAAACTTGTTTAACATTTGAAAAATCACTTTTCACAAATCACAACACCATAAGCTCGAGCTCGGGCTTGGCTTAGATTTTTTGTTTCCCCATTTTTATATTAAGTAACGAACTCGTATAGGCTCGAGCTTTAAAAAGTGTTCAAGCTCAGTTAAAGTTTAATCGAACGAGTTTGAACGACCTTTAACCAAGACGAGCCAAAACTGCTTGGTTAGTTTACCACCCCTACAACCAACCATGAAAAAATGAATCAATCTTATAGTAATTTTGACTTGGTTTTCTAAGTTGTTCATAACCAGCTCCATTTTGTTATAACAAGACATGCTGTAAATCCCAGTTTCACATTCAGATTCTCTACACTCTTAAACTGAAAATACAAACAAACTTACTCATACAAGGAATTTCATGAAGGTAAAACTACAAAAAGTTAAACTAATAACATGGCCCACATATAGATACAAAGTATTCGTGTTTCTGGACCACATTTCATGAAGATTTGGTGTCAAGATATCATGGACTTGAAAATGGCCATTGCAAAGGTAACAAATGAAAAATAACTCCTCAGCCAAAAGAATCTGATCAGCAGAGTCTGCTACAACTGAAAAAAAGATGCATAGGTAGATATAGTTACAGAACCAAAATGATAAACTACTTCAGTATGACAAAGGGAATGATCCAATCCATGAAATTGTCCAAAGGTGCAGGTCAATACAAATACTATGTTGATGATAAATGAAATGCTTCAGCAACCCAATTGAGGGTTTTGATATCATGCTTGAGAAAAGGACTGAAAGGAGACCAAATTGCCCCTTTCAAAAGTTGAATTTTTGGATTACCTGCATGAGTGTGGTAAGCTGAATGATTTTCCCAGGTATTCCACCATGCTTCTGTTTCTGAAATCAATTCTCAAACAAAACATAACAATATATGTTCAAACACGCAGAGAATCAGAGAGAAGGGATAGTCAAGGCAAATATGGTAAGCTTGATTAATTAAAATTGTTTGCAATTCCATGAGATGACATACAACAATAATTTTGCACTGATTTACATCGGCTTTACATGTCCCTCATCGTTTAGATTTTTTCTTTGCTGCAGTTCTCTTTTTTGATCTTTTGTATCCTGCACCAGAATCCTGTCCAAGACAAGGTCAATGAAAGCAACGTTCAGTATTTATAAGTTTCAACAGAAAAGTTGGTCAGATGTCATTTGATTGAACAGAGGTAAGGAGGTGCATGTAATATAGACCTGTCTATAATAAATATATGAACACTGAAAATTTCTTAAATTATCTCATCCCTCGGCGAAACTTCATTTATTATTTGTAAGTTTGCATGATGATAAAATAAAAAAATAAAAGAGTAATGATGATCCACAATTAATTGGTTATTGTGAGGATCCACTAATGGTGAAGGAAGATGAACAACTATGTCCAATAAAATCATCAAGAGGATGCAAGAGTATAAATTATTAACACTATGACTTACAATATAATTCTCATTGAAACACAGGTGAATACTTCTCATATGGAAATTTACAGTAAGTATTTAGAAATCCTAATTAGATATGGTATCCGACATATCAATCATTCAGTATTATTTTGCAGACATGCACTTTAATCATATTGCCTGAACCAAGCAAATTAAAGACCAATAATTCTGTTTTGTAAATTACGATTGGCTGTTTATTTATTCATTAATGTATGACAAAGATTGTTGCTTGCATTTCAAAGATCACTCATTTAGTCAAGGACATTTGAACATGTTATGTATCAAGGTGACTACTATAGGTACAATCTGTGCTGGAAATCTTCTCAATACAGTGATTCAGATTCATATAAAAAGCACCACTCCCAGCTGAACTGCAACTACAGAATTACAAGATTCAAAAATATCATGCAAATTTCTATTGAACACCAAACAAATAGTCATCGAGAAAATAGAAACCACATAACCAGATCCAGAACAACACTCTACTTCAAATGCCATATGTACATTCCAGTTAATTAAATGTAAACATATAACATTACTTTTCTATAATGCCTGTAAGCAGTTTGGCCAGACAACTCTTGTCCATTCTTGGCTACATACACCTGAAAAATGTAAATGTGACATGTAAGCATGATTTCTGGAAGGACGTAGTTATAATAGCAAATTAAAATTGCTGGAGCAATCACACATAGTTGTGAAGCAAACCAAATAAATATAATATATTGCATGGTTGCTTAATAGTTTGAGTAAAACACATGCTAATTAACTAAAAGAAAACAAAACTTGGGAGACAGATCAATCAGAGGTTTAACTTTCTGGTTACCTTTCTTCCATCCTGTCCAGTATACCAATGACCACCAGAACGACCATCTGCACGAACTCGTCTTTTTCCTGCATCCTTTGGGACGGAAGCACAAGCCCTTGGATTCACAAAACTCATAGAACTGTTCGAGATCTCTTCATTTGTTGAATTTTTTGAAGTTCTTTCGTGTTTCTTGGAGTCGCCTCTGGTACCATTTTTACCGGTCCAAGCCCCTTGACCATGGACATTTCTAGGGCCGAAATGACTCCTGAAAATGACAGCATTGATATAGTTACAACATTTATAGGTCAGCTTGCAAAAAAATAACCAATCACAATAAAGGGGATTAGATGATTTACATGTAACCAAGATCTGTAGTATCCAAATGTTGGTTCTCTATGTGATTGACTGTGCCAAGAGGGATGAAATTTGGTAAACGGTGGCGTACAAGTTCCCGGATTCTTGGATCATCATGGTAAAAATAACGAAAAGAAGGGAGTTGAGGATCAGGAAGTTCCGACCATCTATCTTGATGTTTGTCCATTGAGTCCTGATACTTAGCTTTGCTTTGGTTCATACTTTCATTTTGATCGAGCACTCTAGAACTCCCAATGATGATGTTTCCCTCCTTCCTTGGACCTGTATTCCTGATATTTGCAGATTGGAAATATTCTTCACAGAACTCATCGAAAGCAGGTGTTTCCAAGTTTTTCTTTGGGCTAAAATCCTTCCAAAAACTATCTGTTTGAAATTTTTTGGATGAAATATTTGCTCTCGTCTGTTGACTCCCTGTTGCATATTGAACAGGGGTCCTCCAATTATTTTCTGAACATGCACTACCCTTTCTGGCATCTTTATCCCGAATTTCAACAAATGAAGGCTCATCTGAGTCAGAGTCTATTAGTTGTATCTTCCTCAAAGGACTAATGCTTGTTTCTGGTAACTTGGAATTCCTGGTGTCCTCCAAACCTCTTGGAGTTGAGGCATTTGAAACTGCTGCTAGTTTCTGAAATCTTGAATCACTTCTTGACTGGGTCTTAAGTACCCCATGATCAAGCAAGGAAAATTTTGAAGTGCTGCATGCTGAATGGATCTGCGTAGCAGAATGCTCTGCAACTGGAAAGACAAAAATTTGGATTAATAAATTGCTCACACAAAGCATAGAGGTAACCTCCATTCTGTTTCCTTTTTCTTTTGTAGTTACCTCCTTACACTTATTATGTAAGACCTCTTAGAAAAAAAAAACCATAAAAGGTTATAGACAGGTACGTTGATATCAAAGCAATCTTTGAACAAAAAAGAAAGAAATATTATTAGTACAACTATGTTGTTGAAGATAAAATTTTCACATAGAAACTCTGAAGTACAACAAAACAAAAGATAGTATGCTTATATATTCTTCAGGCATTAATGCTTTTCTACACGTACAACCCAAAGGTGTTGATACAGACTGAGTCTCTTTGCAACAGCACAAAATAAATAACCAGCAAGTCTGAGAAATTAAACAGCTGATCTCTGGATGCACGAGCTCAAAGCCTCAAACCAAGTAACTAATAGGAAGGTCTTCCTACTTGTTGACTGGTTTGGCCATAACAGAGGGAATTAATACACAAGAACCAGCCTTTACCAAAGTCACAAAATTTGCCAAACTTTTCCAAATGTTTGGAGAAGTTTGGAGAGTGGATAAAAAACTTCTATTTGCCGAACTGTGCGTTTAGTACATACTGGATCCAGACATCCATTTAGTTTGGATGGTTTACCACATCCTTAACAAGATAAATAAAAAAAACTAAACCTATGTCAGTCACCCCATCTCTCCTCATACTTTTGCATTTGTCTCTTAGTACTTTTTTTTTTGGCCAAAATGTATTTCTTGTACTAATGATCAAAATCCAAATAGAACAGCTTAATTATCTCCACACTTTTCCGGTGCTTATCTTGTATATTTATGAATATACACTTACCAAACTGAATGAAACCCTGGCCAAATATTTGCAATACACAAACTTTGTGATTACGGATTTTACTAAGATTGTACTTCTTAGAGAGTCCATGTATAACTAATTAACAACTCACTGTCCATATAAAAACAATACAAGAAGCTTATCTAAACTGACTTGGATGCCCGTACATAACAATATGACAAGGAAGAAAAGGCAGACTGCCAACTTTGTTGTCAATCCTTGGTAACACTAATGGTGTTAGCATAGACTAGCATGCAAATATAAGTAGCATGCAAACATAAGCCATCATTAGCTGTTTAACATCTAAGTCATTAGGAGGAGTCAAGGAAATGAATGCAACTTCATTTCAATCTCAAATTTTCTTAGGGTGTTGAAAGCTACACTTTTTATATTTTCCAATCAAGAATTTTTGTTTTCCAAGAAAAACTGTGAATCTCGGTTGCTTCCAAGATGTCATTCCAAAAATGTTTCTTTTCTTTCTCCGACAACAGATTTCAATCCAATCTCAGAAGCAATTCAACATATACCATCTATTCAAATTAAGAAAAAAATTATGTCCAAAGAAACCAAAGACAGAAAAATATAACATCCCAAGCTCCCATCTTGTCCAATAAACAAATCTAACAACAAAAGAACAAAATAATTTCAAGAAGGTCTCTTTCTTTCATACCCACCACAAAATATCAATCAAAAACGTTTTTTTTCTTTGCACGATCACCCTCACCTGTATTCGGTTCCTCCTGCGACGAGAACTCCTCGATGTCTTCATCGCCATCAACGATCGACCTTGTCGATTCTTCCCGATCGGACGGAGGCGGCGGGGGTCCCCTTCTCAGTCGCTTGAGCACCGGACGCAGCGGAGAGTCCTCCACCCCCGGAGCCTCCTCGTCCTCCGAATCCGGTACGTACGAGTCCGGATCGAGGTCGAGACCCAGAGAAAACGAGGGAGCTGAAAAATCCGCCATTTTAGAGAAGAGAGAGAGAGATTGGAAATATGTGGAGATTTTTTGGAGGGAAATTTTGAAATGTCGAAAAATTGGGGTTTTTGTCACCGTGAATTGGAGATTTGGTCGGTGGCGATGGTGGTGGAGGTGGTGAAGGGCATTTTCGGTATGGACGGCTGGGATCAGCTTCGATTGGGGAATATGCAAAGGACGGTTAAGATTTAAGGAACAAAGAACGTGCGGTGTAGATGATGGTGGTGGGATCCTCTGGTTTTATTACATAGATCCTTGTGTTGACCATTAACAATAAGACACGTAGTAGTGCAATCAATTGAGTTTATTTTTTAATAGATTTTTATAGGTAAGAATTTATTAAAAATTATGTTCTATCTTTTAATTGACTCTCACCCCCTTATGCCCTATGATCGCTTTTATAAGTTGCCACTGGGGGTGCTAATCGAGCCAAACCCTAACCTGTTCAGACTCAGCTCGTTTAGTATCAGACTCGTTTAATTTAGGATCAAATTTATTTTTGTGTTAAAGTTCGGCTCGTTCGACGCGTGAAAAGTTCAATTGAAGCTTGGCTCGGTTCATTTGTTAAACGAGCCGAGTCGAAGCTCGAACCAAGGCTTGTTTAGTTAAAAATGAACCTTGTTTGGTATTTGAGAAGTCACATTTCACAAATCACAACACTTTATACATGTAAAATAACAAAAGCTCGGGCTCGGGTTCTGCTCGGCTCGTTCCCCCTTTTTATGTTAAGTAAACGAGCTCATCTAGTTTCGGACTCTACTTGTTTACAAACCGATCTTTAAAAATTGTTCAAACTCGACTCGTTTATCTAATTGAACGAGTTTGAACAAGTTTTAACCGAGCTAAGCCTGAGCTGTTCGGCTTGTTTACCAGCCCTAGTTGCCACGAATATCTAAAACCACAGATAATCCGTGGTGGTCTAGAATATTATTGTACCTTTTTTCAGAGGTGGTTTTACACATTATCCCTCTCAATCATTTTTATAATCATAAATGCAATCCCATTTATTTTGTTAAATTTTTTAAATATTTTTTAATAAATAATATTTTCATTAGAATATATACATATAAATGATATTTTTATTAGAGTATATACCTATAATAATGTTTTTATAATAGTGCATACCTCATTAAATGAGATATATGATTTAAAAAAAATAAAAAAACATGTGTGATCTGTGTTTATAAAAAAAATGAATTCATGCAATTCATTGAATTATAAATATTAATTCATATTAAGTAATATAATTTTAAGTTCAAGTGAAATAAGATAAGTAGTTTGCAAGAAATAAGACTATCATCATCATCATCACATCCAACATAAAAGCATTTGTACCAAGCCAAAAAAAAAAGAAAAAAGCATTTGCATGTATCAAGCGAACCCTTGTCACACACTTAACTTAACGGTCATTTCTGCAACACTAATTGAATATATAAAACTTCAGGAAAAAATCTTCTTTTAACTCCCACAAATCTTCATAAAATCACAAAAAGTCTCTCGAAACTCAGAAAATCGTTATAGGTCCCCATAAAATGTATATGGTTAATGAATTTAGTCCCCGATCAAAAGTATATCGAAATAAGTTCTCAAAAATTTACTAAAATTGGATTAAGTTCCTAGAAACTTTATAAAACCAGATTTAGTCATTTTGTAAGATAAAAATACTCCTGTCATTTTTCAACATTCTCATCTCCTGAAATGTCATCATTAACTGAAAAAAATAGCTCTCGAACCTCATTTGATATACAAAATCGAGTCATTTTTTAATATTTTCACTCTCAATCCCATCACAAAGATCGAACAAAAAAAATTACAGTTTCATTAACTTCATTACAAAATAAAAGAAAACAAATTAAAAACAAAATCAAAATTCTATAATAGATTTTCAACTCAAAATTACTAGCAATAAAAAGCACAACACCTTGATTATAAATCTACAATTTGTTTAATAAAATTTAAATCAATCAGTATATACTTTCAGATAATCACAACGATTTTTTGTGATTTTAAGAAGATTTCAAAGAGTTAAAAGACGATTTTTTTATTTTATAATGATTTTTTCGATTTTCATGAGTTTTGAGGGAGTTATATCAATTTTTCTAACAAAGAAATAAATTTTAAAAGGGTATAACAGCAATTTACCATGCACGGTTAGAGTTAATCACACATCTGATTAATTATAAAAACTAAAATAAATATTGTCTAATAAGATAGAAACCTAAAGAGATTTATCAAATTTACATGGACTTTCTGATTTTCATAAGTTTACATCGATTTTTCCCAAAACTTTAATATGGTATATAATGAGTTGTGCAAGTATATATATATATTTGATTATAAAAAAAAGGCAAGATAATATACATTCAATTTTCCATTTATTCAAACCTATTTGGAAATGCAAAAGTGACATCAAGAAAACCCAAATACCAATTTCACTAATAAATAAGCACACACATTAGGACCCCTTTTCCCTTCCTTTTTTTTTTGAAAAAAAATACTTACACATTGGCCTTAACTCACTGTAGATTTTCTCTTTTTACAAAACTAATTTTTATTGGATTTAAATTACAAGAATCTCTTTTTTTTTGTCTTCACTGTATAGAAATCATGGAGCTCGATCGATGCAGAAATAGTTTCAGCTTCATCAGCTGAAGGGACTGCAGCCTTCTCCCACCTGGACCATGGTCATAGAACTGAATTGTGTCTTCCCACCGTCGCTGCTCTGATCATGATTGCGAACTTCGAAGATTTGAAATCATGGCGAATACCAATAATGATGTGATGAGGAGGCGGAGCATTGCGACTCCACGTTCGCCTGCAAAAGCGAAACCATCACATGTTAATTTTTCCTCTATATGTCCAATTAATCAAATTCATCAAAGGTTGTCTGATAGAATGTCTTTTTTTTTATTGGTACGATGAAATGTCTTTCATAATCTATTACCTACCCAATCAATTTTTTTGGAAACTGAAATGGTTTACAAAGGAAAACAAGATATGGAATAATATATTTTAGGAAAATGTCATAGTCATTAATGCAGTCATTTTGTAGATCGCACACGCTTTTTTAAAGCATATACTTGTCTAATGAATTTATATTCTTAACAAAAACAAAATAATAATAATGAAGTACACGCTCAATTAAATTAAATGCATACATTTTTCATAATATAGTATACATTGGCATAGTAGAGTATATATTTTGTGTCGTGTGATTTCACATATTGTATTAGGTGACATGCATAAAGGTGTTTTGAGTGTAAGAGCGCCCTATATTTTATGAAACAGAGAGTTAAGAAGAATACTACACACAACAGTTTGTTTTCTTCGTGAACGCACCATGGATATTGAATAGACATCTCTCAAAATGAATATTAAAAATCTTACCTGTTGATGTCGCTGCCGGGATCTCTGGAAACTTAATTGCTGCAATTCAAGAAAGAAGATTTATTAAGAAAACAGCATCAATAAATCATAGAGTTGAAATGTTAACCGCACGATACAAGCACCATTCATCCAATGGTGAGTTTAAAGTGTATAAACAATACATTGAATTGATGAAATTAATCATCATCTAATTAAATGTTACTAGAGAATAAACAAGCAGATGCACCACTAAATAGCTCTAATAGAAAGCGTAGGAAGAATAACATCTGTTAGGAGTAGAAGACATACAGGGTGAGAAAAATGTAACATGGAGCATTAGAAGGGTAGAGATATTGATAATGCAGAAAGCCCAAAATAATTTGACTCTTCCCTTACCAAAATTATGTACTGAAATTGAACACATCAAATCAAAATCTGAACCAACTGGATGTGCTTAAAATGTTGAATTATTCCTCAAGTTTTGCAAGATTATAGAAAAGTAAGAAAACATCACATTAATAAGGAAGTTTAACTTCTATAAGGAATCTGTTTTCAAAGTAAAGTGAACAACACAGGAGAGTGACATGATATTTCTAAAGGAAAAAGCATGAACACATAAAACTTACATTTATTACATGAGGATGCTGATGTTTGAGATGCAGAAGGCCAGGGAGCCGCAATATTGTCATTCAGATCACAAGTGAAGCTAACCCCTGAAGATTGATCGAGTGTTGCATCCGAAGGCAAGCTTGGTAGGAGGCATCCAGACTCTGGCACGAAAACATAAATAGCATGAAAAACAGCACAACTGGGAAAGAGAGAGAATTGTCCACACAATCTTCATGCACATCATATATTGCACGTTTCCATGCACATGCATGGAGGGGAATTTACATGCATAAACAAATTGTCCACATCACTGACATGTGTGGGGTGGCACCACATATAATGTGGTGGGGTCAATTGACCCCATCACATATAAAAAAAAAAACTAAACTACTACAATCACATTTTCAAACCATGGCAACCCAGTCCCCCAGTGACCCTGTTTTATACTTAAAACCCTCAAATTGTAAAAGCTCATATATTGGAAATCATTCATCTCCTTTCTTTGATGGTTTATATTTTATTAAAGTAAGTTGTTCTATTTTCAAAAGAAAAATTTTAAATATATGACGAGTATATTTTTTAAAAATTGTGGAATTTAATTTTTTAAATGCTATCTATAAAAATTCTTGAAGCCTCCACTTGTGAACATACCTCATTTGAAATTCTAGGCAAGAAAATCCATTTTTTTTATAAATAAAATATAACAAATGAATTCACATAATTTAGTTAATTCTATAAAGATAAATTTAAATGTTGGACCTGCAACCTGGAACACATCCCTATCATAAACTTTTACGACCAAGATTCTTCATAATTCCCATAAAAAGTTAAAGTCAGTTTTGGTGAGTTATTGTAACAGATAATGTCATGATACTACTAAGCACTATACCAACCTTCATCTTCACCACGCACTAGATTTGTACATCGATGAAAATGTGTGATTCTGATGCCCTCTTAGACCACTGCCCCTCTACTACTTTATGACAAGAAAATCCCTCATAAAATTATCTTATAAAGAGATCAGTTGCCTCTCACTCGGTGAAAATCATTCATAAAGATTTAACCAATTAAACTTTTAGAATGATACTACCAGCTTAGTTTTGACCCTCTTAGACCACTGCCCCTCTACTACTTTATGACAAGAAAATCCCTCATAAAATTATCTTATAAAGAGATCAGTTGCCTATCACTCGGTGAAAATCATTCATAAAGATTTAACCAATTAAACTTTTAGAATGATACTACCAGCTTAGTTTTGACCTTCAGGCATTTCATTCATCATCTCCACACACACCACCCCCCCCAAACCGCCAAAATGACCAAAAACAAACATTTTAAGGCAATTTTCCAGCTTTGGAGAAGACACCTATCCCCACTGTTGCCAAAGATCTTCATTTAGATTGATCTTTCTCTTTCTTAGGGAAATCCATATTGATCATCAGCCATATTGATCATTAAGAATGATAAGCCAAATGGTTCAATAACAATGACTAAGTTTCCAAATCTAGCATATATCAAGGGAAGACAAAATCAAGCATATAGCCCATGCACCAATTAGGTTTTAGTAAACACATGACAGCCAATAGAAAGGCAGCTATGAGAATTGCATTCTGCAGAATTTGTTGCTTATAGGCTTATAGCCATCTCAGCAATAGCCTTTCAGCCTTTTCCCTTAGTCATGCTAACATTATATTTCACACGTCACGCTATCTTGTGTTTCATGAAAGGATAGACAGGTTATAGATCAGCTAGAAAGATTACCTTGAGTTCCAACTGGCATTCCATGTGTACATCCCATTGGCCCAAAACACCAAAAAAATTCAAAAAAATGTGTCAGCTCATCAGACCAAAAAAAAAAGAATTGGATAATGCATCTCTAAAGCAGTTGCTTATAGTGTTGCCTCATTTTATTTTATTTTTCAAAGAATAAGAACATAAATTTTGCGAAATGTGGGAACTATTTTGACTGACCTTGGAGCGAAAAATCCTTGAGAGTTACATGGCAGAGACGGTACACATTGTCACTGATGTTGGCTTTCTGCAACTGCATTCCAAGTAATGCAGCACAGTCCAAAGCTTGAAGATTGGTTATGAAACTCTGCTTTTGCAAATGGGATACATAATTCTCCATAGAACTACAACAGGCTGTCCGATTCTCGATCACATTGCCACAGTATTTTGCAACACTTTTAGTGTTGGGAAATACCAGTGGACAAGCTGCCATAAAATATGACACAATCAATTTAAAGACCATATAGGAATGGAAGCATAACCTAATAGTACACATTGAACATAAGGACAAAAATAAAATCTGTTATTCAGTTCAATGCATTTATGGTATTGCAATACCTAGAGAATCTCCATCATTACGACATTTATATCTTACCTAACCATGACTAGTTTCACGAAAATCTATGCATGAGAAGAAGTGCCAATGAGTCAGTGAAATAGATCTGTTAGAAAGTGGCAATCTGACAATGGAGCGAGAGTTAAAACCACAGATGGTTTTGATGGAATTACCTGATACATTTTTAGCTGTACAAGCATGAAACACATCATTTCTAGCCCAACCAAGCATGGGTAGTTGCAAGCTTTTTTTAAAAATCATTGTAAGTTATTATGACTAGCCAGTCAAAAAACAAGTGGCCAATTACTTTATGACAAAGTTTCAATGATTATGTTATTAAAACAAAATATCACAACACAAAATCATGAATATTACATATAATCATGGAAAGCGGCCCATCGGTTTGGTTGTTTAAAAGTTCAAGTTCCACATGAGTGGGAAGAAGAGCAAAAGAATTTAAATTTTTGCCTGGTCTTTTGAACAGCTGATCAGTACTTGACGGATTCAAGGAAGATTGGCATATTTCATGTAAGGATGCACCAGTGAACCATTTTAATGAAGGATCATAATCACCACAACTAAAAACGAAACTCAGACAAAATGCCTACCTTTGTTAACATTGCAATTGGATATTTGTCTAAGTGCTTGTTTTGCTTGATCTGGGTCGAGTTTGCTGGCTAGCCATCTGAGAACCACACTTTTACAATCGTCCATTATGGATGAGTGCACGGGCAAGATATGGGCACCATTCATGCTGGGCAGACTCCCATCTTTCAAAGAAATTTTCGTCGCAGCTTCAATGATAGCATTCTGGCATATTTGGGTACAACATTCATTAACAGGATCAACTTTCTTGCAGGCCGCCAATAGTCTTGAAGTGTCCACAGAACTCTCAAAAGCATTAACATCATTCACGGGGCAAGAAGCTTCAGTGAGGTTTGACGGATGAATAGAGCATATCTGTTGGAGATCATCATTGGCACCCTGACTTGCCAGAATCTGCTGGACATCAGATAGGCAGTGGTTCGCATGTGTCACGCTCAAGGAAAGCATTCCGTTGTCTTTACTGGATTGCCCGATGAGGATCACAAGTGTGGCCTGCAACTGTGGGCAACAGATTACATTGGCTAGAAATGGTGCAAAAAAAGCCCAGCAATCAACTGCTGTTGTTTTCATCATGCTCCCCGCAGAAGAAATATTCAATGGACAAAGTCCTGCAAAAAATAATTTTCTTCTTAAGCCCTTTATTTTTGGGAAAAAAAATCTTCTTCACTTACAATATATAAAGTGAGTGTCATGTGTAAAATCAAGGGTTATTTGCACAAATACACCTAAAAAAACCCCACATTGTCAAAAAAGCCTTGTTGAAATGCTATTCCAGCAATACCCCCCAAAAATGCTTAAGTTGTGCATAAATGCCCTTTTGAGGGATATTCGTGCATGACTTGAATTATATATTTGTTATCATGGAAGGGCCTTCATACACAACTTAACACTTTTTGAGGAGTATTGCTGGAAATAAGGTTTCCAATGGGGGTAATTTGACAAAATAGGGTTTTTAGGGGTATTTATGCAAATAAGCCTAAAATCAATTATTTCACCTGATAATTTTGGAAAAGTGTCTCCTGATGGTGAAGGAGCTAGAAGAGGAAGAAATGGTTGAGGGGCTGTGGTTGGGGGAATGTAGGGTAATAGTAAATTCTTCTCTTCTCCCAATGATGCGAAATCTTGATGCAGTCTATGACCCGTAGCTTCACGAAAATCAGGTTCATTTAGTACTGGAAAAGAAAAAAAGAGAGTATGATCAACCAAAATGAATGGTATTGTATCTGTCCTTATCATGTACTGCAACGTCAAAAGACAAGAAATTATCAAAAAGTAGGCACCGATAAATAGATGATGCAGTATCAATTTACATTAAAAATCTGGAAACAAATTTCAAATGATTTGGGATAATCTAAATGCATTACATTTTAGGAACAGTGCCCATAAAGTTGTGGCAGAGTAGATAATCATGCAATGGTTTACAAGAACAGAGGTAATTGCAATGGTGCATACAATGCATACATGCACCTAGTTTACAATGCATACATAAAAAGAGAGTAGATAATCATGCAATGGTGCATACAATGCATACATGCACCTAGTTTACAAGAATATATGGAGAATTCCAAGAGATCAAAATTGATGACATTGTCAAAAGATTCATAATTGCAATCTGATGGGATACACCCCCAAATGAAGAAATTATGCTCGTCTCAAAAGAATTTTCAGTTAATAACCAATGGAAATTCTGCTGAAGTGTATAATGACCAAATCAATTACAGAATTAGTTTCTTCTTGTTGTTTTACCCCTTTAAGAACTGCTTATCATATCAGATTATACAAACAAGTGGTAAGAATTCAAATAACCCATGCAGCACTGCCAGATGAGCTAGTAGATTGTTTGGAGAGGATGTTGAGATAACTTGCAACTTGCGAAATTCAAGATCCCTTGATCCTTCAAGATCCTCATCAACATGTTAAAGTAGGTGAGTCTTCATAAAAATAAATAGAGATCTCCAGAATGCACAGTTTCTTCCACTAAAATGGAGTAGCATAGTGTATGTTCTTGAGTTGCAATGTTATCGTGGACCATGGATGATCTTCCTCAGAAGAACAAAGGTGAAGCTCGGCAATTATGTGTCAACTCAAATGACACATTCCCAACACAACATTGACAGAATCCTGAACAGACATCATCTTGATATATGTCTCTCTAATATAGGCTACTGCTAGCGACTTTAACTCCACCAATTAGCAAGGTCGTCAAAATTACAAGAAGTCCATGTAAAAAATACAGTTCTACATATCAGGTTTGTGGGAGGAAGAGCCGATGCCATAAAACTCAGTTCCATATAAAATCATCGTACATGTCAATGTTTGTTAGACTTTCACATCCAAACTACTGCATGTTGTACAAATATGCCACTTCTCAAATATGTTCCCTAAAACAAACTTGTGTCCAAGTTAATTCCCAAGTAGAACCAAAACCATACAAAATAAATTATAGCCTCAGCTTATTATTTTGACCAATTCCTTTGTTTGGAATCCACCAATTCTCCATTGTTCTGCCTCTGTTCCAATATCATAAGAACAACAATACAACATACAACTATAGTGGAAGAGGAGGATGTTGTTAAGTTTAATATTACATAGAAAGCCCATCAGGAGCTCCAAACCAAACTCCCCACGAAATCAAGCAAGTTATTTATTAAAAAAAGAAGAAGAAAAAAGATAACTGTCATGTTGCAAAACAAACAGGAAAAACTGTCACCCAAATCACAACATACCAAAAAAAATACATAAGTCACTCAAAAAAGGGATGGATTACTGAACCCAGTTGAGTAAAGAAACAGCAAATTGCAGAAGCACAGCAAGGATGAGATACATTGGTGGAGGGGCACTTGCAGTGGGTCAAAGGAATGTCAAACGACTTTCAGTTCCCCATAT
The DNA here is from genome assembly GCA_030737845.1 of Acorus calamus. Classification (NCBI taxonomy): domain Eukaryota; kingdom Viridiplantae; phylum Streptophyta; class Magnoliopsida; order Acorales; family Acoraceae; genus Acorus; species Acorus calamus. The sequence continues at coordinate 11,072,845 of CM060858.1, read as the reverse complement.
TTATATATTTTCCCTTGTGTCTAGATCTTTTATAAGGAAAATAAAAGGTTTACTGAGAATCATTTCACATGGTATGTCCACTAGTAATCGAGTATTTGAGAAGGAAGGACGCTGAAGGTAAGGCTTAGGTTTGTGATATGCCGGAAATAAATTATCAGTGTATCAATGTATCATGAATCCAGTACTTTCAGAAACTGTGATTCTTACCAAACCGCTCCAGGTCCAATCACAACATCAGCAATTGCCCACTCAGCAACCACTCTGTGGTTTCGCAATGCTTTCATCCAATATCAGCTAAACTAACAAATGCAATCCTGGCATTGGAGGTAAGCAAAATCAAAACTGCAATCTAAAAATGCAACATATCACTATGGTTTACACACATCACGGCCTACACCATGAAAATGCATCTCGATTTAAATAGATGTCAATATGTTCTCAAAATCATCTCCACATCCAAACTTCAACCTTAGTAGAAACTAGAAACCTCTTGAACATATCCCAAACATAAACCAATACATAAACAAACTCCATATTGAAGTCAAATAAACCCTTTGTAGCCTCATTTCTTGAATTGCCTTTTTTTCCCTTCTCAATTAGGAACCAACCAATCCTCTATTTCTTCTACTTAAATTTTTTTTCAAAATTAAAAGCACAGCACATAAACATAGAAGAAGAAACCCTCAAACCTAATACACTCACAATACCATCATGAGATTCAGAACCTTCAGAAATCAAGCCACCCATGAAAGCAACAGACCCAAATTAAGCAAGACAAGTGAAAAAAGTGAGAATAAAAAACAACCCATTTGCAACCATTCAACCAAATCACAAACCCATGTAAACCCATCTTCAAAAACTCAAAAAACACTCAAAAATACCCAAAAGGAGGCATCTTTCGCCAGACCCATCTGAGCAAAAACCAAATTTTAAAAGAAATGTGAATCACAGAAGAAGCAATCGATGGAGGTTGACTTACGGAAGACCAAGAACAGCCCTCGGAGGAGGTTAACAGCCAGCGGAGGTCCTCCTCTTCCTCTCATGGTTGTGGAAGGGCTGCGACTATAAGGCGGAGGATCACATGCGAGGTTTTGCAGCGACACACACAATACCACAAAGAGAGAGAGAGAGAGAGTTTGTGTGTGTGAGCGAGGTCAGGAGGTTGAACTGAGTGTGCCATTAAAGGCGGCCATTGATTGCGGTGGGGACAAAAAGCAGGCTCCGCTGGAAGGAGCTGTCCGAACGACCACGCGTTAGTTCGGGTTCAACCCGGCCCATGAACATCTCGGCCCGTATTGTAGTCTTCGGGCTGGGCTGGGCTGATTTTGTTTTGAATTGATTTTTGAGTGATGTTACCCTCAGTTTTTTTCTCAATCCAAAACATAGTCTTATCTATCATATTAGAAATTCAGTGAAGCATATACCTCGTTAAATGTTGTATATACCACATTAAATATTTTGTTACACTTACTAAAAATGAGTTCATTCAACTCGAAATGATGCGATATGCATTTTTTATCAAAGTATATATCTCATTAGATAATGCTTACTATATATTAAAAAAATAAAAACATATGAGATCTGTGTTTTGGTTGGTGAATGTGACTGAGTCTAATATTTTCCTTGATTTTTCCTGAGATGGGATCATCTCTAACTAACTACAGGCCGTCGGCATTCTCTGTAGTAGTGAATGAGAATGCGCCACCTAAGTCTGTAATTGTAAATATATTTATTTTATTAGATATCGATAAGAGTTTTTTTGTTGGAGGGTTTAACTTTTTTTCCCTTATACGTGGAGCATTCCTATTGGTTCGCTACAGGTGATCCGATCCCATTTTTTGGTGTTATTTTTTAGTGCGTCATTTACAGTCGTCACTTTACTAATGTTTTGTATGAAATATCTAATGTATTATATAATTTACACTATTTCAATGGTCGGATGCTCACGTGACATGACTCGCTATGTGTGCTCCCTACACAATTAATTTTTATTTTATATGACACCTTCCAGTACTATCCGCGTCACAGCCTCACCTGTAATCTCATGTGTTAATAACTATCTGATAACTGTTTCGTTACATTTTTTTATATAAATAAATCTATGTGATTCATTGGAGATTGTATTTCATGTAAAAGTATATATCTCAGTATAGTCGACCTTGATATATGAAACCAACTCATATCACATAAGTGGGGGACATGGGATCTTGATCTTGAAATATGGTGAAGATCATGTGTGTCCTTGCAACAGCCACCTACACAGTTAACGGAGCTTACCAGACAATTCCAAGCTGTGCATCAGTTGTAGCCTGACATTTATACATTCAATTCAAGGTTCAGAAGTAGTTGTTGCATCCCATCTATTAATGTGGGCTTCATCAATACATCATTTACAGTGTGTATATATATATAAATGAATTGGATCGTTATCCAAGAATTACTAGATTCCCCAAAATCGAATCAAATTTGTGTCGAAATATATATTCTGTGTTTTGGCGCAGTGGATGGACACCTCACATCCCCTCCGAGGGGTGTGGGATCGAATCCTAGGATCCCCAAGTGAAAGAAAATGGTTATGGGTCACAGCTCACAGGCCCGTGTTGTTGTTGTTGTTTGTGTGTGAGATATGAGCCTATGAGCCCAGGGTGCTCACTCACTTAATTGTAAAAACCAGTTCATTGGGCTGAATGTGTAATAGCCATACAAAGACTTCTAGTCTGTAATCGCCCTAAGAGGCATACATATGTACCAATATATACATAGTGCAAGAAAAAAAGAAAGAAGATAACAAATTAAGAAAAAAACAAACATGTTGGGGAACTTATTTTAGACATTTATAAGAGGTTGCACATGTAACACCTTTCTTTTTTTTACACCGGAGACACCACACATATATAACGCCTCCTTTTTTATACGAATATATATATATATATATATATATATATAGAAATACTTACGTGCGGTCGCGAGCCGTCCGATCGCGGGTCCATCGTATCCAACGGTCAACGTGATTCGCATCCGACCGTCCGATGCGATGGACCCGTGATCGACGGCCCGTGATCGCGGGCGCACCGACCGCACGGCCGCACGTAAGCACGTCCCTATATATATATATATATAATTTAATCAAAGAGATGATAAAGGAGAAATGAATCTTCTATGAAGGGAGACACAGTGTGTGTGTGCGCGCACACACACTGTGTCTCCCTTCATGGAAGATTCATTTCTCTTTTAATTAAATTTTAATAGTTGACAGTTTTTTAAAAGTTTGATTGAGAGAGAGAAAATTATGGAAGAATTGTTTTTCTTTATCACTTTTGATAGGGGATTTATTGATTTTTTATGGACCTTTTTAAATATTCATAAGTTTTTAGGGAACTATATCGATTTTGCGAAAATATGAGGTGAGAGCATTTTTATAACTTTTAATATATAATTAGGGTTAACCGATGTACCTGGTTAGTTTAAACGATATTTTTTTTTGGTGGGTTGAAACGATATTTTTCTAAAAAGATACCCGTGGTAAATTTTCAATTATATATGGACTAAAACTAATTTAATTAGCTTTCCATGGAATCATATCAATTTTTCAAAAAAACAAAAAGGGGTCAATGGGTCCAAAATCCAAATGCTAGAATATGCAAATATTCGATTAGAGATGCAATTTTTGCCAATATTCAAAATCATAGGGTTATTTTTGCAAGTTGCGCAATAAAAAAAAGCTGCGCAGCTTTGATGACAATTCATTGTATTTGATATTATACATATACCAATTTATATATGTGTTTATATACTGATATTGATCAGTAAAGATGTATCATCCTCTAGTTGAAAAATTGACACATTAAAACAAGTCACTGGGGCAGCCACACGTACATCATGTGCTGATTTCACAGCCCAAAAAATTCAATGTTTCATGCATGAATCACGACTTCATGAAAGCTCACTTTTCTATATTTGCATATGATTGCAGATTTACTGGGTGGAACCCATTGTAAAAATGAGTTGGTTACGAGTTTGGATCCAGTCAGATCTAGATTTGATCAATACTATCAGTATCTAATATGAGAGTGACATCTATACCCAACAATTAGATCTCAACCTATGAATCGAATCGCACAACCAATTGTTTGATAAATTGGATCCTAGCTTATTGAATAATCAAACTTAGATATGACTGGATCTGAACTCGTTGGTTACTATTTTTTTCTATACGATTTACAAACTTAATAATGTAGTTCACACATGTTTTGATACAACCCACTAACAGTGAACTTTCACTAGTATGGTAATTTAAATAATCATTTCAATAATACATGCTTTTGAAAAATTTATGGGGGTGCATGAAGAAAACAACATAAATATCTGAAATCCCACGCGTTATGTCTTCAAGTCAGAAAGTCTAATTATTAAACAAATCTGATTGTCACTATCTAATGATGAGACTCAATACGTGAGAGCATACGTTTGCACTAATTGTAAATCTAATTAAATTATTTAAACTATATATCCTATGTTTCAATCCCATTTTCATCATCCTGTGTGCACCTTAAAAAAACAAGAACAGAATTTCTATGTGCCTAGTGCACAATCAGAACAATATTTCTAAATTTTTTCAAAGGCAAGGAAGACCTCTTACACTAATTAATTCACCTATAGTATGTTGTTGTATGACTAAATGAAAACACTAATTTTGTGGTTTTGTAATCCATGGTTACTGATGTAGTACAGGTTTAGCACTGCATTTGAAAATAAGTATAAAAATAATTTTCAATATGTAATCATAAAATTAGTTTTTAAATGACTAGAATATGTTTTTCATGTTCTCTAAAATTGAGATGGTTGAAAGTGTTGGAAAATGTGTTTGGATTAGGTACGCCCAAGAAGGCCTAAATTTCAAACAGTTATAGTTCTTTTTTATCTGTGTATTGAAATGATTTTAGTATAAGAAAATGTAACACTCATTCCCGCGCAAGTCCAACCCCAAATATATTAATCTTACGAATGATGGAATATATACTCTAATTAATTATATATATCTATTTATAAAAAATATAATTTTTAATGAGAAATATATCTAGTTAAAATGAATGTAGGTAACTAAAGTAAATGAGACTATAAAAATGACTTAAGGCCCGATCGAAGTAAAGATATCTATCTTGATAAAAAAAAACATATTCAAACGAATAATAGTTAAATAAGTCACATGTGTGTGTCACATGTCAAAATTACTTAATTTATCAATTATATTAATTTTTTATAAGTAAATTTCATTATATAAACCTAATAGCCTGCTTTTATTTTTCTTAAGCAAATTCCGATCTTTACTAGCCTTGTCATTGCGTTACCACTATTTTTAGAAAATTTTGTAATTCTATAATTAAAAGTGAGTTTGTTACTATTTAACTAAATAAGGAGTGACAACACTCTTGAATGGTTTTTCATCAAAAAAAAAAAAAAACTCTTGTATGGTCAGCCATAAAATTATTTTATTTTGATTTTGATTTTTTATGGATTTAGCCCCTGTTGGATATAATTAAATTATTCTGATATTTATACCTATTTTAATATAAATAAAGATAAAATTATTTTTTCTTTTATTATGTTTTGAATTATTCTCGTTGGGAAAAGTAATAATAATTTTTTATTATTGTTTTGATAAAATGTAAATAATGAATGAATAAAAATTTATAAAATTTTAAAAAATGATAATAGTTGATTTGACTGTTGATTTATAAAAGATGATGATAGTTAATTTGATAGTGCACCCACATATTCTTTTGGATTGAATAACATGAAATAACTTAATTCCAAAGATTGACTAGAATTCATATACCACTTTATACCAATTAATTCTGAAATTTATATATTCTCATTTATTCTAGTCTTTCAAACACCCATTTTAAGACTGATTCCCACTTATTCTGGGTCTTATTCTCTAACCAAATGGGGGCTTAAGATGTATTTTGAAGAAGACACGTGATTTATTCTTTCTTTTGTGCTACAGATTATATCAACTTTTAAGTTTGCAAGACTAATGACCAACTTCAAGTGGTATCACATGTCATTATAACAACTTGATTAGTGAGTTATAATTAAAATCATAATCCTTTAGTTTATTCATTCTTTTGCATATTCATGCATGGACTTTGTTGTTGATTCCAAAACACAACTGGATTACAGCTCCACTGACTTCAAAACAACAAAATAAAAAATCAAAATCAAAATCAAAATCAAAACAGATCACTTTTTCTCCTTTGAGTGGATAACAACCATTCCTGTCCAAACAAATCAATGGAGCCCACCATGTTGTCTCTCTTTGATCACATCTCATTTGTTAACAAAAGCGATATCTCCTGTCCGTGTATATCTTTAAAGTATTATTAATAATTTTATTTTAAAAATATATATTTGTGTATTAAAATATATATTATTATAAAAAATAAAATATATATTGAAACACACTACTATACTTTTAAATAAAAATTCATTATCATATACAATGATGGCGTAGGGTATATTATCCTATTGTAGTATATAGATAGTCAGATAATTGATTCTGGACTATAAATGGAATTCTAAAACGGATTGAATGTGTCGGCACTATGTTGTGAAAGATAGCTTAAAAAGTTGGGAGTTTCACAATAATGGTATAATAATAATAATAATAATAATAATAATGAGACTTTTTATTTTTCAATCCTTTTCAAAGTTAATGATATATGACTTTTATTTTTCCAGTCCTTCTCAGAGCACAGCCGACTTCCATGTGAATTCTTTGATTCAAAACGATACCAAATCATAAATAAAAGTTTTAGGAACATTCATTCTTCTATTGCCTCTCACAGCTCAAAAAATTCTAAAGTTATTTTAAAAATATATTTTTGTCAAATATATATATAATTTTCATATATGGGGAAGTTATTACATGCGGCGAACGGCGGGTGCGGCAGCGACTACGGATCGTCGATCACGGGTCCATCGCATCGGACGGTCGGGTGCGATTCACATCGACCGTCGGATATTGCGATGGACCCGCGATCGAACGGTCCACGTCGCGGCCGCACCCGCCGTTCGCCGCACGTAATAATTTTCATATATATGTTCGATCGCGGGTCCATCGCATCCGACGGTCAACGTGAATCACACTCGACCGTCCGATGCGATGGACCCGTGATCGACGGCCCGTGATCGCTGCCGCACCGCCATTCGCCGCATGTAATAACCTCATATATATATATGGAACCGATTAGCTACGGCGAACGGCGGGTGCGGCAGCGATCACGGGCCGTCGATCACGGGTCCATCGCATCGGACGGTCAGGTGCGATTCACCGCACCTAATCGTTTCATTTCACTATATATATATATATATATATATATATATATATATATATATATATATATATATATATAGTGAAACGATTAGGTGCGGTGAATCGCACCCGACCGTCCGTCCGATTCACTATATATATATAATGAGGAGTGATTAGGTGCGGCGTGCGGACGGGTGCGGCGTCGATCACGGGTCCATCGCATCGGACGGTCGGGTGCGATTCACATCGACCGTTGAATGCGATGAACCTGTGATCGGATGACAACGTCGTGTCCGCACGCTGTCGCATGCCGCACCTTATCATTCGACTATATATATATATATATAATATGCGGTCGGTGCGGTCGTGCGGATTCGACGTGCGTCGTCCGATCGCGGGTCCATCGCATCCAACGGTCGACGTGAATCGCACCCGACCGTCCGATGCGATGGACCCGTGATCGACGGCCCGTGAATCGCGACCGCACGACCGCACGACCGTATAATATCACGACTCTATATATATATATATATATATTAGTTTAATTTTACTCATAAGAAATATGTAACTCCTTTGCAAAGTAACATAAGGTCTATCAGATTTTTTTTTTTAATTTATTCATGAGAAAAGTGGAGACGGCAAAAAAGGTGCACGAGTGGCTACGTGTCAGCGGCTGATAACATGAACCTTCACATAAATAAATAAGTAAATAAAGCAAGTTTTGATTTATAAAACAGTGGAGACTAATCATGGAAGATATCTGATATGCATATCTGACATGCATGCATATCACTAACCTTCATTGAATTTTTTTTTTACCTTCATTGAAATTTATACAAACTCATATGTACATGTCCAGGAAATGCAATTCAATTGAAAATGTTTCTGAAGTTATTCCCAATGATCATAGTTCATGTTATCACCCCCCATAGTCGAGAGTTCAATTCCTTTAATCTCACTATCAATTAAATATAAAAACTACATAGCAGAGATGGAAAACAGTGGGTCCACAAGCAGAGCTTAATATCAATTCAGATTAATTCAAATTAGTTCTAGCATGTATATAAAAACTAAAAACTGGTATTAGAAGATAGGGACATAAATGGTCAGTTATAATCACTATGAACTCCAGTTGTCCCCTTCACTTCTTGTTCAACACATATAGTCCACTCTCATAATGCTGCAAATAACAACAAAAAATTGACTTTTGAAAGGTCTGCTTATCCAATTTGAGCTCTCCTTAACCAGCTGCATTGGTTGAGTTACTAGCTAGGGACATGGGTTAATAAAAAAACTCAAGAATAATGAGTTTCAAATCTTTCTCACTCTCTTTTTTTTTTTTATCATACAAATGATATTTGAAACCTTTCGTTCCTACAACTACTTTTGGAAAGCTAGGCAAATCTTTTTTTAATTCATCGTTTCAATGGAACCTATCGGAATTGGATTGGAAAAAAAAGTAATTCTTTTTATAAACCAGGGTTATCAAACTATATCGTTAGAGTTTGATGTATATATATAATTAAGAAAAAAGAGCACAAGAATAAACCTATCTATTTATTTGAAATTTTTTCTTTTCTACACCTGAAAAATAAAAACTATTATACATCTAGCATAATTTAAAAGCATATATCGATGTGTGTTAATAATTTTTAATAAATTTTGTAATTATATGATTAAATATTATGGGTCTCAAAATTTAAATAACTCATGTGTAATCTTTATAGGGTCCATTTAGTTTTTTTCCGGATGGCACCAACTAGATGTAAGAAAAATATACACATCCATTCTGAAACTTTCAAATCTAAAGATTTAGGATTTGATGCATATATTAAAATACATATTGAAGAGTTGTAACAATTATCCATGTTTATCTTGCTTTTATAGCCTAAGATGGATTATAAGTCCTTAATTACGCAACAATGGCATGGAGAGAGTGCTTTCATGATCATGACCAGTCGATCGATCACTCACATCAAATTAAGATTAATAATTCAAGATTTTTTAAAAAAAATATAAAATAAATTGAGGCCAGAGCCTCACATCACATCCATATATATAAAATTTCCCCAATTGTCACCTTAGTTGTCCATATTCATTTAAACAATTAAAAAAAACCATAAAAAGTAAGGCCACTTTATCAACGTTTTCAAGAATTCAAGTCTCCCAGCAAGTTCCAGCATGTAGATTTCTTTATGTAGGTAGAGATTAACACCTAATTAATTCCATGGTTTATAGATTAACGTGTGAAACACTGTTAATCTGATCAATCAGGACATGTTCAACTTATAAATTTCTACCATTCATATTTCAGTAATACATGCATTTTCAACACTAAGGTCCAGTTTGGATGTGTCATTCCACTAACAGATTTTCGAAGAGTCCATTCATTTTTTAAAAGCAATATTTCAAGAGATTCCAAAAGAGTTCAGTAACAAAGATAACTCAACAACTGTGAAAAAACAATGCGTGGAATCTGAATTATTCAAAATAATTGTGAAATTATGTATGCTTGTACCGGAAAGGGGAGAATCCAAAAAATAAAGAAAGAAAGAAAGAAAGGGGAGAATCCCAGGAGTCCTATATGAATATGAAAAGATCACCCCAAGTCTTATTTGAATATGATCAGAAGATTATCCCAAGACACGCTGTGGTGGATGCCCACTCTCCATTGAACTTTTTTTTATTATAATTGTCCATATGATCTTATCTTAATTAACTTTTATTATCAATTAAACTTCACTAATTCTTTTTAAAGAAATTCAAAGAAAAGCAAGATGAGCTGCCAACATAATAATTATTTGTCATCAGTGATTGTACATGATTTCAATCAAAGATCAAATAAAAAAAATGCATAAAAGATCTAGCTTTATAATTAACACAAAATATATGTTAGTGTCATTATATTAAATCCAAAGTTTCTAATATTACAAAGTACAAACACATGCTCATCTCTCCTTCTATTCACAAATTAATTACCCTTCTAACCCTCCATTTCTCCTCCCCTCTCTCTCTCTCTCTCTCTCTCTCTCTCTCTAAAACACAAAAAAAAAGACAAATTTACAAAGAAGAACCACCAAGAGAAATCAAACAATAATAACAAAAAAAAAACCATATCAACAAGACCTACTCAGGGATGCTCTGAAGGGCCGGCCTCCAGTTCCCACCTTCACCACCACCGACAACACCGCCGTAGCCCTCCTTCATCGACGACAACAGCTGCGCTATCACGTTCTGCAACGGCACCCCCTGCGCCTCCACCCTCCTCAGCATCTCCTCCAACTGCCTCTTTGTTATCTTTATCTTCAACTCTGTCGCTGTCGTCGTCTCCGTCGTCGTCCCTAACAGGCTCTCCTGCTCCACCGCCGTCCCGTCGACGCCTTCATCGTCGTCGTCTTCTTCGTCGGCCCACATGGTTGATCTATGTCGATCCACACAGTTCCCCATATTTTGTTTTTTGTGTATTTTTTGTGATTTATGTGAATTTTTGAAAGGTTTATTTTTGGTGTTTTGTAACTATATATATAACGGGAGGGGGGAGGGAAAAAGTCAAAGACGCCACTCCATGCAACCACGTAGGATTGAATGGGATTGTTGATCCGACGTGGCACATGCCGTTTTGACCAAGTCGTCTTCATCTTTATCTGTTTATTATTATTATTATTATTTTTATATATTTGAATCGGTCCATTCGTGGAACGGCTGACGCCAACGTTTCCTCGGCTGAGCCGCTCAGGTCGCTCGACTCGGCTCACTCGCTCGGTTGATCAAATTTTTAATAAAGATTTGGGAAAACGCCAAAAATAACGTTTCCTCGGCTGAGCCGCTCAGGTCGCTCGACTCATCTGAAATGCACATGACCGCTTGACTTTTTCTGCCCATATGACATCTGAAAACACCTGTACAAATTCAAATAATCCTTGAGTTAAGCTTCTGTTGATAGTTGATGTATGTTTTGTAAATATTCCGTTTGGTTAACCTTTATTGAAAACATAATACACTAAAAAACTTTCTATAATGTGTTAAATTTTTTTTTTTTTTTTGTAAATGATGATGATTTATCCCTTAAGATAGAATTTTATAATCTATTTGGAGAGGTAAAATTATCATTTAAAGATGATTTTTAGATTTTAAACAAATTATATGAATTTTTTGATATACTGTGTTTTTTTGTCAATGTTTATTAAACTAAATATTCTTCATCTCTCTTCAGAAATTTAATTCAGATGGTTATTTGGATTTACATAAGTGTTTTAAGGGGGTTGTATGGATTTCAGTAAAATGCGGGATGCGGGGGGTTATATGGATTTTAGACTGTTTACGGTGGATTATTTGGATATTTCCCTAAATATTTATGTGATTTGATTTTTAAAAATATTATATCATTTTTATTAAATTTTTTAGGGGTAATTAATTCTGGGTCTTCCAGTAACCCATGAATTATTTGTTAGTTTCTAGAACATTGACTTTAGATCCATACATTAGTTGAGGGGTATTAATTTTTGGTCATTACATTCAACGTGGGTTATCTTTTTATCATTTTTCCTATTTTTGTCCCTGCCTTCATCATATATTTGTATCTCTTTCTCTCTCTCCCATCCGCGGCAGCCTCCCATCATCACCTCCCTCTTGTGAGTCTCCCTCCTACCACTCGCTTCATCACATTTTAACAATGTACCCAAACCTATAAACAATGTACACAAATATGTTAACAATGTACATAGGTTTGTTAAAAGTATATACAGTTGATGAAAGGGAGGGATAAAAATGAAAATGTTAATAGTGAACTTAACTACTGTTATTCAAAAATGCTTGAAAATGATAGACAAATGGGGTATGGGGATTCTTCTAAGGATCTGAAATTAATTTCCTCTTTATTAACTTTTTTAGTTTCGGGCATTTTGACTAGTTTAAAAATTAATTAAGTGGATTATTCCATCCCTCACATCAGTATGTTTGAAGAATACTAAGATTTGGAAATAGTGTACTTATGTAAATATTTCATTACACATATAGACTGTTCTATTCTGGATTGGACCTTAGTTTGAACCCTAAATCATCAACCACGCCAAAAAAATTTTGTTTCAATGAACACTTGTACTTTTTAAAATATTTCTTTTATATACGTGTTTTTTAAGACAACCAAATTTCATAGTCATCAAAAAAATTACATGAAGTATATTTTGTAATAAAACACAGTTAATTACAACTAGCAAGATATAATTAATGTATATTTTTGTTTCAATGGTTAGTTTCTGATTTCACAGAAAATTCTTTTGAATTTTATCAAATAAACATAATTTTTAACACAACGTCAAAACTCGAATTTAAGACATATCCTTAACACAGATAAACCTTATGCTATGACCACTGGCATCTCTACATATTGCTGGGGTAGGGATTTATTTGTTGGGCGAGGTTCTCTATTTGATTCGTTTTTGCTTTCATGTTTTTTTTTTGTTTTTGTCATTAGGTCATGTACTCTTTTTTCTTAATGCAAAGAAGTAGCAAGCTTATATACCATTCATTTTTTTTAAAACATAATATATAAATTTGTTATAATTGATTATATATGCAAAGTTCAGGTTGAAAGACACTTATTCTCTTGATAGTACGGAAAAAGAGAATATTTTTGCTTTCTGTTTTTATTAATTCCATAACATACTTTTCTAACTATATGAGATTAAAACGCTAATATTTTTAGAATCTTGTATTTTAAACTCAGTTTTTGAAAATCAATGTTTTATTAGATTTTCAATAGCAATTTTTTTTTTTGTCTAGGGACTGTTTGGATATAAGTTCAGGTAGATTTTGCATTTGAAAAGTTAAAAATTCTCAAACTTAGATCCAAACACATTTTTAGTGTTTTTCAAACCATAATCTTCCTTTTTATGTCAAAAAATCTTGTGGTTAAAAATCTAATAATAGCTTTTCAGTTAAGTTTGAAACATAAGATTTTAAGAATCTTAGTGTTTTAACCATGGGCAGATCCAGGATGATATTTTAGGGTGGCTACATAGCCTATTAAATATTTATATAGAAGTTTTTTAATCTTATATTTGATAGCATATATTAAATATTTATATGAATGTTTTTTATTCTTATATATCTTACACGGTATATCAACAAATTTAATAATTGAAATAATCAAACATATTTTCATAAAAATAGAAAGAGTTGTTTTATAGATATAAATGTTTCTTTATTGTTCCATTGACATTAAATTAATTCTTATGATAAAATTTGAATTTTAAATTTTATAATTGTTAAAATTTATAATAAGTTTGAGACTGTGTTTGGTTGCACGATTGCAAAACTGATTTTGCAGGACGCTATTTATCCATAACTTCTAACAAACTCAAGTTTTGGAGACTTTTTCACAAAAATATGTCTGCAACTTTTGGCCCCAGTTTTTTTGTTTGAAAATGGGTTTGAGAAAAAAAGTTTTCTGCAAATCCAAAATTATCCAAACTCTTTTTTAAAGAGCTCCATTTGGTTTATTAGATTGAGATCTAGTTTATTATGATACTATTTGATTTGCTATTAATTTGTTAGGTTGATATCTAATTTGTTAATTAGAAATATATTTTATGTATACGTTAGAATCATATACGTTATGATAAAGCAATATATTGTTTTATCATAGTGTACGGGCTGCAATGACGGACTGTCTGCTTACACCGAAAAAAAAAAGTGTTTTAATTGACAAAACATACATATCACTAGCAAAATAAGACTGTATATAATGCATGATTGATATTCCCTTGCTGTCATATCAGATAGATCAGCCAGAATTTTCAAATGAAAATGCCACTTCAATTAGAATTTTTATAAATTCATAAATTGAGATCATCATCAAATAGTTTGATCAAAGCTAAAATTAAAAATATTACACTTGAGAAAGGATAAGACAAAATTCCTTTATTGGAATGTGAATGCTTGTTATTGAATGGAATCTACAACATCTACAACTTTGACTCATTTACTCAGACCCAAACTCATAATACCCTATGTTGTTCATTATCTTCTCTTTTCCTCTTTTTTTTCATTCAACAATAAGTAACCTCCCATCATATTTGAATTCTAATTTGGAAACCGCGTGACCTTGGTTTATATGAATATCCCTCGTGTTAGGAGCTTTGATGGACCAATCACTTCAAGTTAGAATAGTTAGCACGCAATCTTATATTGTGCATGAAAAGATGCACTTTCACATGCTAAATCATCTCATTTGTGTTTGATTAGAAGAAACTATCTTTTCCAATATTTATTTTATTTATTTTTGGTCTTAAGGAACCAAAAATTGAAAATATAAAACCCACATTGAGCCACTGTGTGTGTAGAAGAAAATACGTGGAATAAGATGGTTTATATGGGTGAATAATCCCAATTAATTTGCTAGGATAATTATTTAGAATATGTAGAAATAAGTTGATATTGATATTTTAGATCACCTTGTAATTGTGTGATTCTAGGCCATGTCTAATTGTATGTAATCTCACTTCTTTTAAATTTTGATCATTTTTTGTCTTTTATGCTTGTATCACTATATATTGTAGTTATATTTATGGAGAGATAAATAATAAAAAAAAATGATATCTCCCTTCTCTGAGTATAGTTATCGATTAATGTTGATTTTAACTTACCAATGAATATTTACTATAATTTATCAATGGTAAACAAACATGTTCATTTTATGATCCATGCCTTTATAAGCATGTGAAACAAACTCAAGTTAATATATCAATTGATAAAAGTTTAATGTCAATTTATAGAATGTAATAAATGTCATATCAATGTCACATCATTTTATTTTTAATTTTTTTTATAGAAATATAGGCACACATTTGATTTTGTAAAATCAGTTAATCTTGCGTCCGGCTAACGCACAAAACTTCAATGAGATTATTTACTTATCAAGCACTTGTTCTTATTTCATGGTATGACCAACCAAGTCCATCCCCCAATTAAATACCTTGCTTGAGGAATCATGATTTCTAGATCCCTTTTGCTTGCAAATTTGAAAGAGTTGATTGTAAAGAAACTTGAATAACCAAAGACTTTTCATTAAATTTGCCTTCTTATTTTGGCAACCACATCTTCTTCTTGTCCTGTGTTAGAAATTAATGAAACTTTCACTTATTAACTAGCTAACATCAGCATGCGTGCTTACATGTGCCTCAAAGAAATATTTTCATGTGCTGATCTCTTCAACCATCACAATAGTTGAAAAATAGCTTTCCAATTATTGACACAATGACATACATTCACATAAAATCTCATGGTTTTCTGCAAGCTTTGAAAGTAGCAATGTTTATCCTTTGATGGAACATATAGGATGAGTCGATGAGACCTCGATCTGGTAGGACTATTGTATTTTGTTCTTTATTATTAGACTTAGTAATCAACAAATTACAGTTACTTTATTAAACTCAGTAATCAACAAATTACAATTAGCCCCCTAGAATAATTTGACGCTCAACAAATAATAAATAAATAAACCTCTTTTATCTGTTCTTCAGCTGCTAATCAACTCTATCTTCTCACTTATTATACATGTGTGTAAAAGTTGGCACAAAAAAATATATATTTACATCTCCTCCCAGAATGGGAACTTAGGGTGGTCACCTCGCTTGTCTAGGATTAGGGTTGGGGAATATTATCCAATCTAACTACTTACGTTAATATGTTGCACATGTTATGTCATACTTATATATATATAAAAAAGCTTATATAGATACTTGGAAGTTTCATTTTAAACGTTTTCAGAGACCCTGTATATCATGCTTACACTCCAAACTTACCCTGATCTGTTAAAGCTAAGCATATCCTTTTGCAAACTAGGCCAATAAATGTATATTTATGTGTTTGGGCCACCAAGGTCTCCAAGTGTAAAACGGGTCGTACCAGCATGGCACGAGACATGATAGGTTAAGAAACAAGCCCAACACGGCACGACACGACAAATTATTGGCACAACATGACACGTTATGGTACATGGCCGTGCCGGGCTAGTCTCGTGGCACACATGTCATTTTTTGCACGGCACGTTAACACTACAAGAAAAAGGGTTTTTAGCCATGAAAGTTTTACCAAGGAAACATATTTCGTAGGTAATTGGGTATTTTTTACCTATGAAAGGCCCAAGAGAGTGGTCAAGGATTACCTATTTAATGAATCATTATTACCAAGGAATGTCTTCCTCGGTAAAACTAAACATTTAAGTGAAAAAAAACAAAATTAAATCCATACCAAGGACAAATTTTGTCGGTAAACGAACATTTTTTTTCGAATTAATACCATTACCCTGGAAAACATTCTTCGGTAAATGTAAGGTATAGATTATTATTTATATATTTTTTGCCAACACAATAATTTGTTGGCATTGTTCAGTTTTACCGAGGAAAAACATCCTCGGTAAAGGTATTAAATTTTCAGGTTTTTATTAAGTTTACATTTGTTTTTTAAGATTGTTCAATGTTATAGTGACAAACATTTCGTCGGGAAGTAAATTATTTACCGAGGTAATAATTCCTCTATAAAAATATAATCTAATTTCAATACCTTCACCAAGAAAAATAGTCCT
This sequence comes from Acorus calamus, assembly GCA_030737845.1. Lineage (NCBI taxonomy): Eukaryota > Viridiplantae > Streptophyta > Magnoliopsida > Acorales > Acoraceae > Acorus > Acorus calamus. The sequence continues at coordinate 11,055,944 of CM060858.1, read as the reverse complement.
TGGTGAAAATATTTAATATGATGATTTATTATTTTTATTTACAATCGTTGGTCTTTGAGCATGTTTACCGAGGAAAAAAAGTTATGGGAAAAAGTTATGTGACAAACATTATAATGAGCATGACATGATAAACACGACAATTTACAATAGACAAAACATATAATATATTGAATATATAATTAATTGTCTTATCTCATTGTTTTATCAAGTATATATGATGTTTTTGTGTGTATGTATGTATATGTAATACATTTATATAATTTTTGTGTGTGCAATATTAAAAAAAGTAAAGTTTATAATAAAAAATTAAAAAATAATTTAATAAAAAATAAAGTTGTCCTAACACTGTCTGTTAGCCCGTTTTCTTAACGGGCCATGCCGGCCTGGCACAACCCTTTTTACACCTCTATCAGGGGTCGTTTTTGAGATTAGGTGTGCCTCATGGATCCCTAAGCGTATTCTAAAACGGGCGTGTTCATATAATTTTTTCAAATTGCAAAAAGGAGACTACATGAATGATATGATTCACCTAATGATCTACACACCAATAGCCTGATGCAGTTCATTTTGCAATCTCATCTGCAGTCTAGAAGCACTTCTAGGTTTGTATGCACTATAGTATATAGTGCGATTGCGCAGTGTATATTACGTTATTCATAGTCTATGAAAAATAAAAAAAATATTTATTGAAAAAAAAAATACTAGTATATCTTTATAACAATATATATTTTAGTGAATGACGTATATTTTTTTGAAACATAAAACTGGTGAGGGCTACACAAATGGCCGAAATATCATTTTCCGGGTGAAATGAATTGACGTATATTTTTTTGAAGAAAAATGATACACTCAGTCACATTCACCAACCAAAACTCATATCTCAAGTGTTTTCATTTTTTAAAAAATAGTAAACATCATCTAATAAGATATATGCTTTCATAAAAAGTTCATATTGCTCCATTTCAAATTGAATGAACACATTTTTAGCAAGTATAAGAAAAAATTTAATGAGGTATATACATCATCTAACGAGGTATATATTTAATTAAATCTGTAATGAGGTATATATGATTGGTTGGTGAATGAACACATATATAGCAGCACTTTTTGAAACATAAAACTGGTGGCCATGGTTGATGGGCCTTTGGCAATATAGTTAAAACAAGTTATGGACCTAAAATCCTAAATGGCTGGCCGCCCATCAATGTATTATAGATGGAAAATGATATATTTAGACCCCGTGTAGTTTTATTTGTAAACCATACTATTTTAAAAAAAATTATACTCTCTTATTAAAATACAAAATACAAATATGAAATGAAATATATATATTGGGATTCAATGATACATTTTTTTCTTTGAAAAAAAAAATTATCCATACATTGTAATAGCCTAATGCATGGGCAATAAAACGAATTAAGTTTATCAGCCCTCATCATAGATTGTATAATAAAATTGAAGCTCTGGAATTTAATTACTCAAATAAAAATGAAATTGTTTAGAATATTAATTTCTGCTTTCAATGCTTTTAATTTGATGACCTAGTCCTTGATTAATCGGGCCCCATGAACAAAGTCCTAACCCGGCCCAGTAGCCCATCCATCTGGGTATCAAGTTCAACTTCAGAAGGTTTGCAACCCATACACATTTTGATTTGTTTTTAAAGTATATATTTTGATAATAAAGTATTTTTTATAATAAAAAAATGCATATGCTTGTATGAGATATATACCAAAAAAATTTAATTGAATGCATGTATTTTACATTTTTCGTTTTTCATTTTTTATAATATATATAGAGATAGTCTAGTATATACTACATTAATGACGTGACAGCTACAAACAGAATACAAAACGTACAGAGTGGACCAACACCCTTTTCATAATAGTAAATCTTGTCCTCCTTAGGAAAATATTATGCTCGGGTCTTCTTGCAGCCTGTAGATGTTTTGATTTTCTATTGACATATGTATTACTTGGCTAATGAATATACTATTTTATATAAAAATGAAATACATACTGGTATGGTTGAATACATATATGTTTTTTTATGATATAGTATATTCTGACATAATGGAGTATATATTGTAAATGAGTATATATTATATACTACATTAATGACTTAGCCACTGTAAATGAGGTTTCAATAAATAATGGGTGTATCAGCTCCTGACCTCCATAGGATCATGTAGCTAGGGATGACTGTTTCAGATGATAACATCAGTAAATTAAGGCTCACATTGATTTTTAACATGGGTAAAACATAGAACAACATGTAATTGGACAAGCTTCAGGCATTGCTCAGAAGATATTATATGAGTGTTGAATGTCCATGTCTATGCTTTAGTTTTTATTATTGCAAGTAATTTATGGTAATGGACTAATGCTGTTCAGAAGCTGATGGGAAAAAAAAACAATAAATGTGTTCAAACCATTGGATTCCCAACATGTGCAAAGGAACAAAGCTAGAGGAGCTATTCTGCAACATGTGAAAAACTGTTCTCCCTTTTATGAAGACTTCTCCAATAAGTGGCTCTCATTTGAGGGCTGCAATTCAACCAGTAAACACATTGGATGGTGGAGGCCTGGAGGGTCCCCTTTGAAATGGAAACCCATTCAAACATTGCCCAATGAATCCAAAACAACCCAATGTACTGAAGATCTCCTTGATTGCCCATCAATGAAAGTGTATTTTTTAAAAGCCTATGCTTTCATGAAGGCTAATATATATATAAGTGATTCTCCAAAGCATCTGTGTTATAAGTACAATCACAAAGTTCGTGTATGATAAATATTGGGTGTCGGCTCTGTTTAGTATGTTACATACACATTTGTAAAAATGCATGGACAATTAAATTATTTTCTAAATGTATTATGGTCTTTAGGTCCAAAAGTTTAAACAACTATTATAAAAATTCAAGCTGAGGACACTACACTTATTCAGGCATTCAGAAATAGATCATATCCTACACTCGGTCCATTTTTTCGATTCAAAACGCAATTAACCCATGTTTTCATGTTTTTTTTAAAAATCATATACATAGGTATATATTTTTACAAAAAATGATATATATATTTGACTGAATTGAATGATATCATTTATTGAAAATGTGAAAAAAATTTAACGAGATATATATCTCATTGTAGTGAGTGAAGGGAACTAACGATCGACATGATACTACTTTTGGGACTGTAAAAAGGGGCCAGTGCTCTATATGTTAAAACACCTTCTCATGATGTTTTTGTTACTCTGTCACAAGCTGAATGTCATCCAAGCAAACCACAACAGGGGGATGATATTTGTATCGACCCATCTGACAATTTTATTTTATTTTTCCTTTATTTCTGTTTTGGAAATGGCATCCTAGTTGATTTTCTAGATATGAATACATGTGTAGCAGGGCCTTTAAACAGCCATGACAAACATTGATCCCACCCATAGATAGCACACTGGAATGCCAGATATCCTCAAAAATTTTCCATGCTCTCTCCATCCCTTTATGTCCCCTCATCTTTCTCTTTTTCCCATCCTTGTCAAGTAATGTGATTCAGTGTTCTTGGCTTTTCTTTTCTTTTTTTCTATTGTGGTTTTGGGAATAGTTGGATTCATTTGAGTGAAAATTAATTTGAATTGTCTTAAGTTCAATGTCCCAATGCAAAAAAAAGAAAAGAAGGATAAAGCACCAAAATTGGAAAGTGATGGTTCAAAGCAAATTATAACAATCTAATTATATTATTATATAGGAAAATGATGTCAGCCCCCAATATTATCCTTTTTTTTTTAAATATCTATTAAATACATATGATTATAAAAAATAAAATATATAATTATGAAAAATGTTAAATTCAGCCTTTTTTCCCGTCTAAAACACAGACCACATATGCTTTTATTTTTAAAAAATAATAAATATCATCTAACGATGTATATGTTTTTTTAATAGTATATATCGCTTCATTTTGAATTTAATGAACATATTTTTAATAAATGTAAAAAAATTTAACAATGTATATACCTTGTCTAACGATGCATATAAGAATGTAAAAAAATTGAGTGTAACAATGCCCTATAATTAAATAAACTAGTACTTTTTAAAATGTACACGCTTTGATTTTTTTTTAAAATAGTATATACATCATCTAACAATATATATACTTTTATAAAAAATAAATAAATTATATACTCCAATAATTACATATATCCATTTATAAAATAAAGGGGAAATTTACCTCATCTAGTGGGGATTATCTTGTTGGACAGCGATCTATGAATATGGAAATAAGTGGGGCTGCAACAACGTTTGAAAATCAATTGATCAAAATTTGACCCCAATCAATAAAAAAAATGACAAAATGACTGGTCGAGTGGTAATCAAATGAATAAGCAAGCGTGCGCATCATTAGAAGTGAGATACCTTCTTTTACAAGGAACTCATCCATTCAAAACTGATAGCACACATCTCAAAATTGATAAGATATCAAAAATAGTTAAAATTTGGATAACAAATTGAGTCACGCAGCTCTAATTTTTTTACCACTAATCACAACTCACAAAACATAATGAACATGTAATTAACAAATAAACCCAACTTTTATATGTGTGGGGTTTGCATGTAGCACAAAAATCTGGGAGAGTAGTCCACCTCCCACTACTACTAGCAAATACTTTCCATCACTGGTCATCTACAATTGCTCCATTTTCATAACCACCACTGTCACCAATGCATCCAAATAGCTCAAACCTTCCTTGGACTGTTGTCTCAACCTCTCTCAACCATTCACTTTAAAAAGAGAGAGAGAAAAAAAAAGAGAAGGTTGTTCAATCCACTCAATTCAGTTCCCTTGCCATCTTTTCGAGACACCGACATTTCGATACCGACTCAATCATACAATCCAATGATATATCAAACCTAACAATACATGTGAATCAATCCCCAATGTTTTTTATTTCAAAAATTTCATGTAACCCCTGTAAACTGCTTGAAATCCATATCCATATAATCCTCTGAGTTTTTTTAAAGTTCATATAACCTCCTGAAAACATCTATGTAAATTCAAATAGTTCATTGAGTTAAATTTTCGTTGACAAATAAGGAATATTCAGTTTGATTAATCTTGGAAGAAAAAATATTATACCAAAAACCCCCCATAATGTATTAAAAATACGAAATATCCTTTATAATCTATTCGGAAAAATAAAATTATCGGTTACAAAGGGTTTTTCGCATTTTTAATACATTGTAGGGGTTTTTGGAATACAATATTTTTAGCCAGGGTTAACCAAACAGAATATTCGCTGAATAGTCATCATCTATCAACGAAAATTTAACTCAATAAGCTATTTGGATTTACATAGGTGTTTTTAGGAGGTTATATAGACTTTAGGAAATGTTAGAGGGTTTTATGGATTTTAAACAATTTACAGGGGATTATATGTGTTATTTCCTTAATTTTTAATATTACAGAAAAATCCATATAACCCCCTATAAATTTTAAAAATCCATATAACCCCCTTGTAGTCCCTAATTTTTAGTTCCTTTTTAGTCCTGGGAACCCTAAATTATTTAGTTTGTTTTTTATATAACTATTATTAAATTATCATTTAAATGTGACTAAAACTAAATATGAAGAGGTGAGGGATCTCGATAAATCCTATGAAGACTAAAAACTAAAAATCATAAATTTTTAGAAATTCATATAACCCTTTGTCCATATAACCCTTTGAAAACATTTATGCAAATCCATTTAACTCCTGAGTTAAATTTCTGTTGGAGATGAAGAATATTTTGTTTGGTTAACTCTGACTAAAAGCAGTCAAACACAGTAATATAATATGTTAAAAATGTTAGAAATGAGATACCTTCTTATATGGACTTTTGTTTGGTTAACTCTGTATCACTCTGTATATGGTTTTATAATCTATTCGGAGGGATAAAATCGTCATTTATAAAGAGTTTTTTTCGCATGTTTCATCCATTGTAGAGTGTTTTTGGTATACTGTATTTTTAGTCAGAGTTAATCAAACAGAATATTCACATAATTCCTCGTATGTCAACGGGTCGGGCGTAAAAGGGAAGAGCTCTCTGTTCCTGTGTTCTCAAATTGTTATATGGACTTCAGAAAAAGTCAAAGAGTTATATGAATTTCAAGTAGTTTACAGGGGGTTATTTGAACTTTTCCCTACATTTAATCAAGTTATAATTAGATTCCAAAAACCAACATTACGAATTGGAACATCAGAGTACTACAGTTGGGGAAGAATAATTAAAATTTAATAGTATTATTAGTTGCTAACCACCCATCTAATAAGGTCATGATCTCACATGGATGCCAATTAATACCTTAAACAAATGTTTCTAAACCTTTGATTATATTAAAATTAAAGTCCTTGCTATTGATAATGAAAGTGTGACAGGTGAGCAAGTTTGTTTGGAGAGATTCTGATTCTGGACAAGGCGACAAGATCTCATCCCTATGGGGTGTGGTGGTGGGGACCTATTGAATATTCATCAAAATAATAGATACTGAAAAATATTATTAATAGATACTAAATAATTCTATAATAACAGCAACAACAGCAATAATAATAAGAGTTCTAGTTAGGGGTCTGACAATTCTGTCACAACCCCACCTTACTCCAGGATAAGCTGGGGGTGGGACCCACCATCAAAACCTTCTCCCATTTCTCATTCTCAACCGTCAATATGCTCACTGTTTCTTTGTCCCCACAACCTCTAATTATGATTAATTATTTAGTTCATAATGATGCCCCCCGTTTGACACCAAATAGAGATTTTGATTTTGTAAAAACCTTTCAAAGAGGGATTATTGAACTTCAGCTTTTGATTTTAAATTTTGTTTTTTTGTGTTTTAAAATGGTTGACATGATTTTTTTTAATGTTGTAAAAAGCGTTAAGGCGCACTAGTTGCACAGTTGAGGATGGAGTAGAGATTGATTGGCTAAGGGGATTAGACAATCACTTTTTATAATAATAAATATAATATATATATATATATATGAAATAATTTTAGACTACGAAGTAATAACAGAGTAACTTTAAAACAAAATTAATAATATAATAGGGATAGCATAAAAAAATTTTAATAAACATATAATATATATAAGAAGATAACTTAATAATTTATTAATCAACTAGGGATTTAAAGTTGTTAGACACTAAGCATTACATGTTGTGCGCACCTAGGCCTAAGCAGAGGATTAATCGGGTCAAAAAGATATTTTTAGAACATTGGTTTTTTCATAATCAATTTTTGTATCGTTTGATAATTGAATAAGATCTTGAAGATATGTCATCCTAATTTTAAAAGATAAAAAATCCATGAATTTTTTCTTTGTTCACATTTTTTTTTAAATGAAGATGAATGTTATTCCAACATTTGGTTGGAATAATAAATCCTGATTTTCATTTGAAAATCAAAATAATTGTATTTGTTTTATTTGTTTTTTAGCCATTTATCTTTTGCAACTATTTATCTTTTACTTATCCCTTTATCTAATCATTTATCTATTTGTGGGACTAATTGTTTTCACATAATTAGCTAATAAGAAGTCGTAGGTTCGTTTGAATCAGCATTGGAGATGTCCCATTCTGAAAATCTACGGATTCAAATCCTTGGGTGGACAATCTATGTTTTGGGGCATTTGAAAACACCAAGAAAATTGACATGCCTCAATGTAGATCAGCAGTGTTTAGTGTGGATGCCAGGTGAAGAAACTCTTTTGTTTTGTTTTGTTTTTTTTTGTGTGTGTACTGGGGTTAAATGAGGTGGATCAGGGGGATATTAAATATCTAAAATCTTACATTCAATCTCATTTGCAAATTTGTTTTCAATCTTAGATGCATAGCTAATTAAGTACCTTTTTTAATCAAAATAAAATACTCATATAAATTGAATGCATATATTTCAACATTTTTTCATAATAAAAAGTATATTGAGATCTTGAAAAGCGAATTTTAAATATTGTATTATTGATGTGGTTTCAAATTAGATTGTAAAACTGATTGCCTATATCAATCTTCATAGAAATTTTTGAGATTTGAAGTCATAGGTTTGTATTTTTAAAATTTTTTTTGACAAAAGCTTTACTTTTAAGAGGTTTCCATGTCTTTGATTTTCTGGGTGAAAAAATCACAATGTTAGATTTTTAGTGATTTTTTGTTTATTTTTTATTTTTCGTTATTGCCATTTTGAGTCTCTCATATTTTTGAAAATTAAATTTATATTTATATTTAATATTTTCAAATTTATTTTTTGTGATGAAAATAATGAGATTTTAAAAAGTTCTAAATTTTTAACAAGAAGAGGAAAAAAAAAAAAACGAAGCAACTTTCTAATTGTCCATTACTTCAACAACATCATTATCCGATAATTTTAATTACCTTAAATTATCAAACATTACTTTATTTTATAAATAATTTTTTATTTACTTTAAACCTCATCTCCCCCTTCTTTTAATTCCTCAACTAATAATGACTATTGTTAAGGGGGTAGTTAATGTTGTCACACCCAAAATAATAGAAAGGGCAAATGAAATCTGATGGAGACACGTGTACAATAATCAATGGTTGATATAACAGGACACGCGTGTCCGGGGCTCCCCCACGTGAGAATGGACCCCACAAAAATTTGGAGGGATCCGATGTGGAGGTCAATTGAAACACCTCCGAGTGGGGACCACTGCTGATGTGGCCCCTCAGGTTTTTCTGGTTCCGTGGGTGCGTCAAATGAAATGAAGTCCAAATGCAAGCTAAATGAAATGCGTGTCCGAGATTATTTGGAAGTCTATAAATAGAGATGGCTGGAGACCATGGTATTGGTGATATAGATTTTGATTAATCACATTTTGTGACATACACATACCACATATCATAATCACAAATATTTTTTTTTTGTTTTGTTGTTGTTGTATGGACGTTATTGAGGGTTGCCTTGTGACCGTCCGATGACAACTCCGGCGGCTGTGGGACATCAAACGAGATGGCCAAGGGTCGAAAAAATGCGCCTAGTCGACACGAACATTTCATCGGTGGGCCAAATTATGGGGCGGCGCAGGTGCCGGCTGGGGATCTCCCCGACTTAGGTGAGGAGGATGTTTGGTCTATAATTGATGATGTCGGTCTCGAAAATCGAGCGAGGGACCCCTTGGGAGGCGCGACAATAATAATAATGGGGTGCATAGGTGGTTAGTGAGGGGTCAGGACCACCACCACTACCACCAAGGCGATCAACGTCAGGTGGGTGGTCTGTCATTGGCTTTCGAGGAGGCCAATGACTCGTCGAGAGTGCACCACATCCGGTGGCACAGTGGGCCGGTGCCGGCCTCGGTGCCGATGAGGGTGCCAGAGTGGACCAGGTTCAACCCGGTCGACTCGGTTGAGTCAACTCAGGATTTCATGAACCAGGACCAGGACGAGGGGGTGGTGCCACCACACGAGTATGCGGCGAGGGAGTACGCGAAGAGCGGGGGGTTGGTGGCGACGTCGGTGCTTGAGGGGGCGGGGAGGACGCTCAAGGGGCGCGACATGAGCCGGGTCCGCGACGCGGTCTGGAGCCAGACCGGGTTCTATGGGTGATGAGAACAAGATGGTCAGCCCATACAGAGCAAAAGCTCAGATTGGATGGATCCCATCTTTTTATTTCCAGTTTTTCTTGTGTGGGTCATTCATGAATTCATGAATTCTTGATTCTAGTGAGCCTTTTCTTTTTAGTTAGTTATTGTCTTTGTAAAGCCATTTGGGTGTCTGTAATTTTTAATAGTCTTGTTGGGGTATATTTTTAATATTTTATTTTTATTAAAGAAAATTTTGTGGAGAATTATTGAAGGGGTAGGGGGCCACAAGAGTGGTGTCACAGAAGGGGCAGATAAGGTCACAGGTGCATCAGAAAACAAAAATGGATTCATTACATTACCTTTTGAAAGAAAGGGACCTGTGGCTTTGGTCACTAGTGATTCAAAACCACCACTATTTTATATGGTTATTATCAGTGGGGGCGGGGGGAAGATTTTATTATAATAAATATATATAAGTGATTAAAATGTTGTGGGTATATTATTTCGAGTCCATACCCTTCAACATAATGAGCTTGCACACCCTTTCACAGACCCCACACTTTTGTCTAATCTTAATCTTGTATATATAGATTTGAAATATATAAAAAGACATGTATTCTATTCATTGTAAAACATCTTTTATCTTTTTATAAATATATGTGTTTTATTGAACAAATATATAAATTGATAGCTACAAAAAGAGGAGTATTATAAATGTCATGATTTGAACATCTCTCTATCCTCCATAACAGATATCCAAAATCATGAGTAATGGTCTCATTTAATGTATTTATGCCTCTAAAAGTAAGAAAATGTATGAAGTTAGTCTTCTAAATAACAGCAACTAATTAATCAATGGAGAATTTACTTTGTATGAACATAATTGATAACATTTAATAAGATGGTCAAGAATTGTTAAATGCTATACCTATGAGTAAAATATAAGACTATTCCAGAATCGTTGCTTTTACATTTTCATGCACAAAATTTTATTAGTGGTAATATTAAAAGAAATAGTTTCCAGTGGCCATAGCATGCACAACAGTTCAGGACTTACATATGTTGAGGGTAGATCTTGAGTTCAAGTTTTGATACTGATTTACCCATATGTTTGTTAGCAATTGTTTGAAAGAATTTTCTAGTTGGACCGGAACGAACAGGTGGAGATAACATTCCTAGTTTAAACAAAATGTCAACCACGGTCCCTTATATACACACACACTATGAATGGAAGGTGGGTTCTTGGCAATTAAAATTTCACAACTTAATATATAGTCTACAAGAAATTCAAAACAAAGACTAGTATATGCTAGTTTACTCTAGTTTTTTTTTTATAAAACTCGTATGTAGTTTACCCTACTTAGTATATGTTCTTTTCAAAGTTGTATGTATTTAAATCACTCAATTGTATATTTCATTTTTATAAGCATATGTTAGATATTAATACATACCTTCAAAAAATCAAAACCATGATATGACTTGAGACAATTTGAGACGGCCTAACCTCGGGACTTGTTCCTAACATTTTTCATCTTTCATTGATTCCGGAAGGCCTAATTTGATGAAGAGATAAACACTTAAGATAAGTTAAGTTAGTCTAATTTATAAAAATAAAAAGCTATTATATTTATCTAGATTTACATTTGGTGTGTATTTTGTTATCTCTATTTGTTTGAGTTCTTATTCTTAACTTTGCATTTAGATCACATGATCTAAAACATGGGATAACTTCAAAAAAAAATTAAAAAATATCAAGTTTACCATTTCTATTAATGGGGCATTAATATTATTAGTTTTGGTTTTATGAAGTTTTTTGTTTTTATTTTTTTTAGAAGGGCAGTCATAAAAGTGATCCATGTTTTACAAAATGTGGTTAAGAAATGAAGATAAATATGTTCCACCTTTTACTTAATTACCATTTCTATTAATGGGGCATTAATATTATTGGTTTTGATTTTACGAAGTTTTTTGTTTTTATTTTTTTGAGAAGGGCAATCATAAAAGTGATCCATGTTTTACAAAATGTGGTTAAGAAATGGAGATAAATCTGTTCCATCTTTTACTTAAATAAAATATCTCCATTTTTTCTCTCAAAATATAGACAATTGTCCATGTTTTATCCTTTTTTTTCCTTATGCTATATGGAATAACATGTGATTTAATTCAATTATTTTTTTATCTCAACCCATTATCCTAATGTCAAATCAGGCCTGGTTTAGAGTCGCATATAATATTTTTTAACACAATATATACTTCAATTTTGTGATTCAGGGAGTATCCAAGTTGCAAATACAAATGCATACAAACAATAAATGTACCATCATATGAATATATATAAACATGCTGAGGTAAAAAAAAAATTCCTTAGGTAAAAAAAACTTCATTTTATCTTAATCCACCCAAGCTAGATGAGCTAAAAATAACTGATGGGGGAATGAATGAAAACATAGAGATGGGAGTGAGAGGGACAGGTTCAAATGCGTTTGATACAATTATACAAAGGGTGCGGTTATTCCCACCACCCTGTTTATTAAATTAACCACCATAAAATGCAAAAAATCCCAATTTATTATTAACTTTGAAATGCATTTGATCCACCGCCCTTTTCGACCAAACCTCCGTCGACAACATGTTTAAATAGTCGACACTAACCCGTCGAACGCCAAAAAAAAAAAACTTTGGAAGGCAAACGATTCGACAGGGTCGCCGTCAACCACTTTTAACAAGGTCGACCACCATACAGTCGATCTATTACACAACAGGAGAACGAAATCCATGCGAACGACAGACTGATTGTCGAAGTTGATATCCAGAAATCTCTTTACAATGTGGGTTTTGATTGAAACCGTGATTCCAGAAGAATCAAGAACCAAGTCGGCATTTGGGCAAGGCGGTGACTGTGGTGGAGGCGATCGTGCGACTTTGTGGTGGCAAGGTGGTGGCTGTGGTGGAGAACCGGTAGTGAGTAATTGAGGGGTGGTTGTGGTGATTTGGGCGGCCAGCAAGTGGAGGTGGTGGTGGTTGGGGGCCGCAATAAGTGTAGGTGGTGGTGGTTTGGGACGGCAACAAGTGGAGGAAGTAGTCGTGTGCAATGACGGCGAGGGAGGAGGTAGTGGTGTGCGGTGGCAGCGAGTGGAGGGAGTGGTGGTGTGCCGGTGTCGGTGGAGCGAGTGTGCCGCAATGTCGATGGAGAGAAATGAAAGAAGAAAGGTAAGAAAGAGAGATGAGGTAGTGGGATTGGTGTTTCATATCATTTATATTTATAAGGTAGTGAGTTTAGAAATATAAAAATATGCAGGTAGTGGGTTGAGCAAGGTAGTGGGTGCAGTGAACTAGGTGGTGGGTGTATCTGTTCCCTTATACAAAAGGTGCATTACAACATTAGTATCACTAGGTAGGTGTAATAGTTGTGAGTTTCGTCTTGCATGGATGTGTTGATAAGTGTGTGAATTTGTTGGGGGTCTAGTGGGGCCTCCTTCAGGTTGGATAGTGTGGGGATTACATCTCGAATTTAATTTACTAATATCAGATGACCATGATAAAGTTAAATTAGGAAGAACACTCAATTAGTAGAGTTATTTGAGATTTTCTTAATTAATATTTAAAAATAATATTCTACAATCTTGTAAACAACATTTGTTTGTTATAGTTTTGTTAAAAAATTAATTGGCGGGGAGATTGTTGAAATTTATTTATAACCAACCCATGAATAGAGAATTCCCACCTGGCCTTGCTCCAGTGGTAGTGAACAACTCTTTCTTCTTGAGAGGGCTCGCTTTGAACCTTGCTGAATGCAAGGATTCGCTTTGAACCTTGTGAGTTTGGATTTTATATGGGCTTTGGTCCCATAGTAGCTTGGGTCTGTAATAGTAGTTCTTATACCACTCATTAGTCAAAACATGTTTGTTCTAGTATGTCGGGGATTTGTAGCCCCTTAGGAGGCATTTGTATCAAAAAAAAAAACCATAATTAGATAATTGCATGGCCATGGATTCATAGAGAGAGAAGAGATCCAAAGAGATGTTCAGAGGGTGGCTAAGACAGAAAACTCCATGATTATGTCTCTAATCTCAACAACATTTAAAAACCATGGAAAGTTTCATCACCCATTCTTATCATGACTGATACATAACTAAAATTATTATAGAACTCATATTTTAAATATGTGAGGTGACATGTGTCAATCCTTCATTATTCATTGATGAAAATTGATGGATCTAGCATTGATTTGGATCTTGTCGTCGAGACATATTATATGTTTTTCTCTTTTTGAGTAACTGACTCTCCTTGTGAGGTTGGAGGCAAAAAAAATTAAGATGAGAATGCACTCACTTGGAGAGGATTTCAGTGATCTTATTCACATATTTAGTGAGAAAATTCTGAATGCATGTAATCACTCAAAATGGGTGGTTGGGTGAATGAAATCAACACCCATGGCTATGGCCTATGGGCTATGGGGTTACTTTAATTTGCTATGTTTCAGATGTAAAAGTATTGTTATTTACCCTGACTATACTAGTTTTTATTTGTTATTATAAATCGTCCAACAAATCTGGTTGTCAGTATAATTACGAAATCCTTTTTGCAAATATGATTTTGTAAAAAAAAATGTTATTTTTTTAATAAAAGATTTGGAAACATTTTAGAAGATCAAATTTTGGAATCCATCTATAAAAAATCTCAAGTTTTTTAAAATGACTTTTTCTAACTTTCAAAGAAAAACAGTTTAAAGCAATAATTAAAGAGTGTTCTACACACAGTTTTTTTTTTAGCCCCGATTCTAATCCTATATACATTAATAAAAAATTAACAGAGCATATACTCATCATATTAACAAGATATATACTTCGATATCATTTTTTCACATTTTTTATAAATGCATCAATGCAATTCTTTGAAATATATTTTATTTTTTATAAAAGTACGTACAACATTAAATAAGATATAAGATATATTATGTTTAAAAAATTCAAAACTTATGTAGATTGAAGTTTGAGTTGAAAAATGTATTATACATAACATTATCCATGATTAAAAGAGGGGCTTAGGAAGAAAAAAGAAACGGGTTTGCACCACATGATTGGATTTGGGCCGGCCCATCGGACACCATCTGGTTAAGGGGCTACACTCAGGCTTTTTTTTTAAATTAATCACAATTAATTGACTGATTATCAAAATAATCAAGTTTTCACAATATTTATTAGCAATCACCTTGACTGGGTCAAACCCTCCACGTTAGCATTTTTTTATTGTTACAGTTAAAAACGACAACGGAGATGGTATTATCACCCTTGGCGTTTTTTTTGTTTTAATATATACACAATTTTAAAAAGTGGATAAAATCTAATCTATTAGATTCTCTTTAACTAAATATTAATTTTGAAAATTAAATTATACTTAATTTTTATTGTGTTTAAATTTTTTATAATATCTAATATATTATAGATAATATCTAGGATGTAATCTATCCTAGAATTCAAAATCTTAACTCATATCTGCAATGACAACCAAAACAATATAATTCTTTTTGAAATAAATATATGGTTAGAGAGATTCTAAAGTAGATGAAATATGAATTGATCCTGAGAAGATATTATCTAGGATATATTAGATATTATCTAATATTTAAGCACATGCAAAATAATTAAAAAAAGGCTCATAAACTCATCCATTTGCAACCCTATTTGCAATCAACATATCTTTGACACTGAAATCACCTGATACAATATATACTTCATTATATCAATGTATAATTTATTATAAAAAAAAGTAAAACAATATATGCATTGAATTCATATAAATATAAATATGTACTCCAAATTTTCAAAAGAATATGGTTCATTGGCTAAATATATTCTTTCAAAAACAAATCAACGTATGCGGTATGAGACTGTAAATAGAGTTAAAACATTTGGTATGGTTATTCCTTAATGTGACCTCCTATGTTTAACATATAAAATTCTATGATGATTTTTTGAATACAAGAGATTTACCTAAATTAATGGGATCTAATTCTAGACGGCTGATATATCATCAAATCTGAATATAAATAATGAAGTACATTGATGATGGGAATCATAATGGAAAACATTACCCCCAAAGGGCACAAAAATTGATTTGGTCCTCACTAAAACACTTCTGTATCCTATGACATATTTGTGATCGAAAATTTAGAAACAATAAAAATTAGTTTGGAATTCACATACACCTAGTCTAATTTCTTTAACCTCCCGAAACATACATGTTTTTATACATGTTTTTTGATATAAAGATAATACCTTGGAGTAAAAATAGGATAGAAAGTGGGCTAGATATATTCTTATATTTACCTCACACTTCAACTGTTTTTAAAGGTGTATATTTGATGTAACTAAGTATATGCCTTCATAAATATAAAATAAATATTTATTCGATTGAATTGTATCAATCTATATTTCAAAATATATATTTGGAGTTGTGAGATGGACTACAAATCAGACTGTGTATGATGAAGCCCAAAAAGGGGAAGGTTAGAGGGAGGCCCACTTTCTCAGATGGCTCCATCAAAAAGACACATATTTTAGGCCCATGTTCCAAAGCTCTCCATTATTCATTGTTGCTCTCAAACCCAACCTACCCAACAAAAAAATGAGTGATGATATATTTAATCTATTTTACAGTTTAATTTGCAATGATAGCATAGTATATTATATTATATAAGGTTTTATTATAGTATATAACAAAAAAAAATTCAAGGCAAAAGTAAATATGCTAATAGACTTCATTTCATATAGCAACATATATGCATTTCAATGAAAGAGGGCATGATTTAAAAAAAAATGTGAACTGTAATTGAGGCTGTAAAATAGGCTAAAGTGATTGCTCAATTAACTATACACTTTAATAGTGGAGTATATATTATAATATATATTGTACTATTATCATGTATGTTCAATTAAAAATTTATATAGAAAATTAAAAACATGTAGTGATTTATCTAAGTATATACTTCACTAATAATATATACTTGCGTATATAGTAGTGAAAAAAAATCAAAATCATTAAAAACTGCTTATGGGATGTAAACGGGATTGGACTTCATCTTCTTTGTGTAAGCCAAGCAAGTGATAACCATATTTAAACATTTGAGCAAGCTTTACAACTCAACTCTTTGCCAAATATAGTCACTTGTGCCCTCCAACGATCAAATCATAAATGCATCAAGTTATCAAAATTTATTTAGAAGTTGTGGAGTTCGGATCCTTTGTGCAAAAAACACAGAGATCTTTTATGATAGCCAGTAATAACAGAACATGTAGATAGTGTAAAAAATTGTGTTTATAATAGACTCTTAATGACAAGAGCATATGACCCATATCGAAAATTATGTTCATTTCCTATTATTGCTGGGGCTATGGCAGATGATCTCTATGTATTTTTCACAGATAATCCATATAGGAAGTTGTGCATGCCTTTTGATTCTAATAAATATATTTGTATGGCGGTTATTTTGAAATATTTATATTGGAAATATTTTGTTTTTGAAGAATGAGTAATTATTTTTTTATTTTAATTTGTATATGATTTCTTCACCCTTTTTTTGTTCTTTCCACTTCTGCCCCCATTTTCATTCAGCGTTATAATTTTCATTTGGGTAACAATATAAGTTATTTTGAGATTGATGACTATTTCAGTGTAGATAAAAAAAATATTTTTTATTTAATTTTGTTTTAGTTTTTATATAATGATATATGTTTTGACATATGTGCCCCCCATTATACCAATGAAATATATTGTATAGAATAATACAATTTTAATTGAGGTTTGAAATACAAATATCAGTTTATTATCATCTATTTTGGTATAGCTATATCAACTTATTTCTTATAAACAAACATATTATTGGGCTTATTCACCCCTATTTCACTCTAATCCCCACCTATTTCACTACTCAAACGGGGGCTTAATGCTCAATTTTCTAATGTTCAGTCTTCTAACTTGTCCACGTGACAATCTGATCCATGTGAATTAATTCCAATGTCGCACATAAGCGTAATTAACAACAATGATTAGCTTACTATATATGCCCATATTTAAAAGCTTGATCCTATCCTAAAAGGATCTACTAAATGTCACAAGAGGTAAATTGATGGAGATTTAAGTAGTATGAAATTATGAATAATTCGTAATGTTGACAAGGGTAGCTAAAGATGGGATTGTTTCATTTTTTTTATTGTTATAGTTATTGCTGTTGTAGCTAATATTATCACTCATAAATGATGAAGTATTAATAATCCAACTAGTACGAATAGACTAACAGCATCTAATTAAGGCTTAACTCCATACCCATGTAAAAGGACAGAATGTCACAATTAATCCAACTATTCCAGGTAGACAAACTGCATTTGGGGTTGTAAAAGGATGGGATATAACAACACTCTTTTCAATATCTTTTTTTTTTTAAGACACACTCTATTCAATATCATCAATAATACCCAATAACCCACTAATTATTTCTAAATTATTACACTTATATCATAATCAGAGATACAATAATAATATTTTATTTCCATTTATTGATTTTAAATGCTAGAAAGAAAAAAAACTATAAATTCATGATTCCACATTTTAACATAGGTATTCTTTCACCCACACATCAGTCTGAAAAATATCATTGTCAACCTGTATTTGAAATTTTTTTTTTAAATTGATATTTAAATATCTCATGAAATGATTTAAAAGCATATATTGATATCTTAAAGTATTCATTTCAAAAAAAAAAAATTCAAACGCAGTATTCATTATATAATGTTTAATTTCAATTATTCTATATGATTAATCACAATCTCTAAATTTTAAATAACATTGGCTTCTCTTTCTCCAATCTCTAGAAAAAGAAATAGCCTTAAATTCGATATCAACCTTCATTTTTAATTTATAGGGAACTTCCATATTCTTCAACTATTATACTTATTTAAATATATCAATTATCTAAAAAATATTTTCTGTGGGACCGAGATAAATAGGTGAAGGTAGCCTACTAACTTGACCGTAAGGTCAGCCACGGAAGATCCTTCAGTCATCAAACAAAATAAAAAAATCAATTATCTAAATATATCAATTATTTAAATATTTGATCACTCCAACTCTTATACTTATTTAAATATATCAATTATCCAGTTTGTTTAGTAAAATTTGAAAGATTTTTTTATGGGATCGGAAGAAACAGACAAATGCATCCTATCAACTTGACTGTAAGGTCAGTCACGAAAGATCCCTCTGTTATGAAAAATATATATTTATAACCACTATGCATCCAAATACTGTATTTGAATATTGTTGTATATATCCCATCCATGGTGAGAGTATCTTGATTAGGCATGTCAATGGGTCGCGGGTCGACCCGGATCCGACCCGGATCCAAACCGATAAAAGGTGTAAATACTCGACTCGAAGGACCTGACAATCAAAACGGGTCGGGTCTGGATCCACCCCGACCCGATCCTATAGACCCGTTGGACCCGATTGACCCAACCCAAATATTATGTGATTTGTTTTATTTATGATTCAACATAACACTCATGATTCAATTAAACATTTATAATTAAATATTGAATAATCATTTAAATTTTTAAACATTTGAAATCTTTTTACAACATTTTGGTTTCACGTAAAAGTATAATAATCCAAACCGTATTCCAAATGTGTCCTCATAAAACATTTAAAAATCAAAATATTGAAGAACTATTTATAATACACTAGATTCTATTACAAAGAAAAAAAAATAAGCCATTGTAGTCCCTTAAAAGGTTCTTTAACCTCTCTTTGTCTGTCTTGGACTTGTTAATGGGTCGACCCGACCCAATCCGAGACCCGATATAGACCCGATTCGAAGGATCCGATGATTAAACGAGTCGAGTCTGGGTCCACCCTGACTCGACCCGGACCTGACCTGTTGTCAGGCCTAATCTTGATACCTGGCTTTCTGATAATGGAAGTACCTATACTTTTTTTTCTGTGGTGGTGGTGGGGGGTGATTCTAAACTATATTATACTCTGCTGCACCATATTAGACATTTTATGGTCCACTTGAATTCAAGTTGCAGTGCCCACAATCTGGCGTGGACCGCATAATTAAATATCAAGATATATATAGTATAGATCAGTTATGGTACAACTGTCCACACCATTTTATTCAATGCCAAATTCTCTCCCTTTTTTTTTAATTATCAAGAGAAATAAATCTCACAAAAAAAGAGAGGGCCAGATACAGTTCATAACTGTCCATTTTGCTGTGACCACCATACTATAATATAAAATATCCCCTCCAAATACAACATGCATGCAGACAATTAAAGTAGTTGCTCTTTTTCATATATTAAGGGAGGATGAACATGGGGGTTCCATTTCTAAACTAAATTCTCTGGCACATACATACATACATTAATTCCTCTCCTTGACAAAACCCTAATGACGGTATGAGTTGAATATATGTCTATTAATTGTGCCCATAGAAATAACATGACTCTTCAATCAACTTGAGATGATGAGGGTGATGGTTCTAATGATGATACAATGAAGCAGGACTCTTTTATGCGCAATTGGCAGCTAAATTATATGTATCTAATTATGTCTTCCCCAAATTATATCTTAGTGAAGAAAATAGAGGAGCTCGGTCTTAGTCGAGTTCACTTTCTATTTCTCGCATGATTCGATAAAATATACATTATTCTAATTTATTAAAAAATAAAATATGTACTCCAATGAATCAAATATTACCCT